>PVIW01000877.1:19031-303783 GCA_004026585.1 Noctilio leporinus | reverse complement strand
TACCAGCCTGCATTCTGGGAACTTCTTTATGGTAGGCACTGTGCCAGACATTGGGCTTACATTGAGTAAATAAGCAGTAAATTCATACTGGATCTTCACCAGTGCTAGAGGTTGGTCCTTTCCCATTGCTTTTGTTTTCAACTTGTTTGCCACTGTAGGAAACCTTCTGGCGAATTCCAGCCAAGCTGAGGCCCATCCAACTCCGGAGGATAGCAGCTTCTTTGAGTCAACCAAAGGAAGAGGAAGAGCTTCAGCCAGGACTAGACTCCAAAGTCCCTGGACAGCAAGGCCCCAACGATGAGCACCAAAAAGAACACCAAGCTCAAGCCCTGAGGGCCCTCCTGTTAGCCCGAAAAAAGAAAGCAGGCCTGGTGTCTGCAGCAGGTAACAGTAGAACCATTTTTTGAGCTCTTAACAAGTACTAGCCATGGTGATGTAGAGGCTGAGAAAGTATTTTGAGAATTTGAGGGCCAGGTTGCCTAATTTTATGCATTTTATAGTCATTTCAGAGGCCGGGACTACTGGTGGGAAAGAGCAGCTCAAAGTGGCACCCAAGAAGCGTCAACTATTGGACAGCGATGAGGAGCAGGAGGAAGATGAGAGCAGGAGCCAAGGTAGGGAGTCTGATTGGGACCTGCTCATTCTTCTAACCTCTGGCACTCTGCTCTATAGTCCTGAAGGTAAATGCTATCTTCGCCTTCCCCTTTAACATATTTAGATATTCTCTCTATTCTCACTCCTGTTATTCCCATAGCACCAGAGCTGGGCACTCCAAGAATCCAAAAGAAGAAACGGTTTCAGATTGAGGATGAAGATGAGAGCGACTAAAAAGCCAGAAGCCTAAGGGTAGAGATAGACCTATATTTAGGCGGTGAGTTTATATTAGAGTTGGAAAGGTCTTAAAGGACCCAGAAGTTTCTCTTATTGGACAGAAGCAGTGTAGTCCTGGGCTTCCACATGGATTCAAGGTCCTAGAAGTTCAGGCCATGGTGGTGGCCTGAACTTCTCCCAGTTTTATCAATGTGACCAGTAGCTCTCTTACTTGGCTTTTTCTCAGCACCATTCCTTTGGGTTATTAGTGCCCCTTAGCAAATGAAAGGAGTGAATGACATATGGAAGGCACCGTGGACCACTCCAATTGATCTGTTCCTTTGGCTTTTTGCTGGAGGTGGGTCCTGGTACCGGATGGGGAGCTGTGTGCTATGATGGGTAGGGGTGTTGCACCATTTCAAAAAAGCATCATGCCCTGGCTGGTGTGACTCAGTAGAATGGATGCCGGCTTGTGAGCCAAAGGGTTGCTGGGTCAATTCCTGGTCAGGGCACATGCCTGGGTTGCCGTCCAGGTCCCCAGATGGGGGCGTGCAAGAAGCAACCAGTCAGTGTATCTCTTGTACATTGCTGTTCCCCTCTGTCTAAAAGTAAATAATAAAATCTTAAAAACATATTTTTAAAAGGCACCAAATGCTGCCATCCTCATTTTCTTCCCTTTGGTCACCCCCTAGATACCAGATTGTCCCCACAATTCCTGCAGTTGAGGTGGGGTTGGGATGCAGTACTCCCCAGATGATGGAATTTGTTTAGTTTGTGTTTGGCATTAAAATCATGAAAAATTACAAGTTGATAATGTTGATCTGACTTTTCATCTAAGTACACTGCTATGTTCTTGGGAGAACTTTTAACTCTCAGGGTTAAAACAGACCATCAGCCTTCCATTTTCTCTTGCTTTCCCTACAGAAGACACAGAAAAAACATTCTCACCTCAAGATCCATTCTCTAGGATAAATCTTTAGGGTGATGTGAGTTTGCAGTAGGAAGAAACAGGAGAGAAAGGGAGAAAAAGGGAGTTTGTCAGCATGGAGCAGAGGGGAAGACAATGTCTAGACAAGAAGGACTGGATAGTAATGCCATTATCATATCTTTCCCTGTTCTTGGAAACTATCAGTTTTCTGGTTGTCTTGTGTTTCCAAGGAAGGTAAGGTAAAGGTGAGATTCAGAAAATAGCCATTCAGATCAGGGAAAGCCCAAAGTAAGGGATGGGTTTGGGTTGTCATTTCTCAGACTTATTTTTTTTGGGGGGGTTGTTTTGTTTTTGTTTCTGTTTTTGTTTTTCTTCTATAGCAACTCAAGATAGAATGAATGTGTTTGGTATTGAATTAAACATGTACTCTAATGTAAACCATGGACTTAGATAATAATAGTTAAAAATACATAACACTAAAGTAATATAATTGTAATAGATGTACCACATCAATGTAAGATGTTAATGGGGGAACTGAGGGGTTGGTGGAGAGAGAATATTTGGGGACAATCTATACTTTATGCTTGATTTTCTTTTTTCTTCTTTTTATTTTCTTTAATTATAAAACTTTATATTTCAAATCACCATTAATATAACTTAAATAATTCTGGCCTCTATACCCAGTTTTGGAATGAGGGGCTGCAAGGAATTAGGATTTGTCTATACATTTAGGGGAATGAGTCAACTAGGGACTGAAGTAAAACTCGGCTGCAATTAATAGCTGGGAAAACCCATTCAGAACTGAACTGGTCCTTGGTTGTTCTATACATGAACGTTCAGAATATAGATACAGCATTCAGCCCCAACTAAGTCACAGCCCAACCGGAGCTTCCCCTTTAAGATTCTCAATACAAAGGGGAACTGGTCCAGCGAGCTCTAGAGCCTCTGCTGTAAGTCACCACAAATTGTCCCATATGGCATAGCCAATCAGCAGTTGTGATCGGCTGTACCACTGCTTTGCTCCATCATAGATGTCAGTCCAGGTTGCATTCCATAGGTCATGTGCACCGTTCCATTGCTTCTGCAGCTAGGTCCAGTTCGCTGCAAAGGCTAGAGGTATACACCATAGGAGATAGGCAGAAATGCTAAGTGGAATCTCAATGCAGATCCAACAGGCCAACTGATCATAGGCAGGCACCCATTCAAGTAATGTGTTGGTTTGCACCCTGGGGGCAAAAGACAAAGCAGTTACTGGAACAAGTAAGGGCAAGTCCTGTCCTTCAGGCAGTGTGCATGCAGGTTTCTGGTCAGTTGATAGGACAGTGACTTGCATCAGAGGCCTTCCTCTGGTATGGGTGCAAATACCATACCTTTCGTGCATCTACTTCCAGTAAGAGAGAACTCATGATAGGCCATAGAAAGATTACAAAGGAACCACAGTGTCATGATCTCCTGGCTTGGGTTATGTCACCTGCTTCAGGGGGGGACCATATTCCAATTACCTAGGGCACTATTTGCAAGTTCTTTATTTCCTGTCCCCATGGGGCAATAAGAGCCACCCATCACAAGTGGGGACCTTTATTTCCAAGGCCATGTCCAATTAGCCATTTGTCCTCTCTCTAGGCCTTCAGGCCAGGCAGCAGGATGTTTCCCTGTCTGCCTATGCCAGGCTTCAACAGGGCATCTTTGGCCTGCACTTGCAGCTGGACAGAAGCAGCAGTCCAGTGGGATAGTGCCTCCACTCGGGCAGGACCTCCCCTCCTACTCTTCTCATTCAGAGACTGGAGCACAGTCCATACGCATTTTGTCCAGTCTCAGGATAGGAGCAACAGTCTCTGTAGCTTACAGGGCCTGCTCCAATAAGCCCTTGTGCCACTCAATCATCCCAGCAGCTTGGGGATGTTAAGCTACATGAAATTTCCAATCTATTTGCATGTCTCAGGCCCACTGTTGCACTAGGACTCCAGTAAAATGCGTTCCCTGATCACTTTTGTTCTAGGAAAATGAACAGCCAGAAGGGAAACAAAGGTAGGACCCGCACCGTTACAATCTAATAAAGAAATTAATACAGAAAGCTAGAAGCAAGAGGGAGACATGTCTCACATGCCGATCCGGTCATCCTGAGCCTGGTCCCATAAGATTGCCAGGCATTCTGAACAACACAAGTAAATTGTGATAGCGCAGGACAGGGTGGGAGTGGGGAGTCTGGGAAGTCTGTATATCATCTCTGCTAGCTTGAGACTGCTTTCATCCCAAAGCCTGGAAGGGAGAAGTGGGCAGGGTTCACAGCATCCAAAAGAAAAGTCCATAAAACAAGTTTGATTAACTGCCTGCTTCCCATACATGCACAATGAACAAATAGTGTCTGGAGCAAGATAAGGCTTTGGGATAACAGACCCCCACACATACCTAAGTTTGGGTAGTCACGTGTTCCCAAGAAAAGCTAGCACCACCTTTGTCCATCGATCAATATGTAACTTCTTCACCCCTATCTCAACAATGGTACATGTCCTCAGAACAAAGGACTCTGTGCTCTGAGCATTCTTAGCACTCTTACCTCTCTTGGCTCTTTTGCCACATGGTGTGGGGTGGGCATGGCCTCCTGGCCTCTGTCCATAGAGCCTCTGGCCATGTTCTGGGCTCTTTTGGCTCTCTGACCAACCTTGGGTGAGCTTACCACCCTGGCCTTTGGCTACCCTTGTTTTGGTCTCCCATTTATTAATAAACTTTGTATACATGCTAATAGGCTTGTTGATCTGTAATTCTTTAAGGCATCAGGGAGAACCAGGGTTTCTATAGTAACACTTTCAATGATCAAGGGTCTCCCATAGGCATTGAATAAGCACCCCAGTGCAGAAAGTACAGCTTTCTGATCTGGGTGGCATGCAGGGCATGCAGCCAACAGCCCTGTGGCTGTATCCACACATGTGATGGCATACTAATACCCTTCTGTACTAGGCAAGGGGCCAATCACATCAACCTGCCACCAAGTTAGTAGTACTCATCCCCATATCACCTGTCCAGTAGTTCCTGCAGGCCTTCAGGGATACTCTCAGGAGCAGGCAACAGGTTTCACAAGCCTCCTTGTACCTCTGCTACGGTTACAGGCAGTCCCCAAGCCTTCACAGTTAACCACATGGTCTTTTGCCCAGCATGCAAGAGGTGACGGTGCAACCACTGGACAACTTCTTTCCCAGATGGGCTTGTGGGTACTGTTTCTAGATATCTAACTTTAGCCAGCATATCCACTTCATCGTTCTGGTGGGGGGCTGGGGGTGCATGCCCCGTTGCATGATATACAGTAATCTGTTTCTGGTGGCCTAACTCCCCTAAGTCTTACCATAGAGCCTGTCCCCACAATGGTCTATGCACAACCATCCATTGATTAGCATGCTGTGTAGAGATCCACTATGTTACATTAGCCCCTGGTATACTGCCCAACTGTCCATGCAGATCGAAAAGTGGTACTTGATTTGCAGCCATGGGCCACATGGCCCATCATTCAGCCCACTGGTCACTTTAATCAAACCATATGGTGTCAGTCTCCAGCTGGATTGCCACAGCCATCCACAAGATGGATTGGCCTCTGCTCAACTTATGTACCACACGTCTGCAGGGATGGGTGCCTTTCCTTCTTGGAAAGGACTTGGTTCTGTTTCTTCTACAGAAGAGAAGGCAGTATCAGTAGCCTTCTCAGCTGTGTAGGTCACAGGACCCAACACCTCCTGCAACTCAGCTCACAGGGCTAGTGGAGAGAATACTCTGCTGCAGATAAGCTGCTCACTACATGGCGTATCTATCCATGATGATCTTCACCATCACAGTAGTGGTTCCTGTTATAGCCTCCTCGGCTAACAGAGCAGCGTACACTGCTGCTAGTTGCTTCTCAATTAAGCAGTACTGAACTCCTTTCCATAAATGGGACCAAAAACCTAAGGGTTGCTGCAGCTGTTCCAAATGCTGCCACAGGCCCCATCTAAAGCCCTCCTATGTCAAATGCACATCTAATTCACAGGGCCTAGAAGAATCTAGAGTAAACAAAGCCTGACCTCATTTAATGACCCATTTTACTCCCTGGAACGCCTGTTCCTCAGTTAGGGTCCAGTCCCACTGTACCCCTTTTATTACTAACATGTAGAGAGGGCCGTCTGAGCTAAGTGTGGTACAAACACTCTCCAGTACCCCAGTAAACCCAAAAACATCTGAAACTTTCACTTGTGGTGGGGGCAGGGTACACCTGAATTTTTTCAATCACTTCATAGGGAATAACTTTTGTTTTGCCGAACCAGACAACCCCCCAAAACTTGACAAATAATCCAGGCTTCTGAAACTTGGCTTCGTTGACTGCCCAGCCACATGCTTTCAGGTGTGACAACACATGTGGCACTGCTTTCTCTAATTCTGTAAGAGAATCACTGGTTAGTAAAACTACATCATCATTGTAGTGGAAGAGATACCATAGCAGGTCACTGCCACTCAGCCAGGTCCTCTGCTACAAGCCTATGACAGATAGGTGGGCTATGCAGATAGCCCTGGGGGAACACCGTTAAGGTACATTTGTGGCCTTCCCACATGAAGGCAAATTGATCCTGACACTCCGGGGCAAGGTGGATAAAAAGGGGTTTGCCAGATCAGCCACAAAATGGTAGGTTCCCAACTTGTTGGTTAACTGGTCCATCAAGTCCATCACAGAGGGGACAGCTGCGTGTACTGGAGGAATTACCTTATTCAACTTCCAGTAATCTGTCATCCTCCACATGACCATATGGCCTTGTCCCAATCTACGTCAACTCCCAAAAGGTCTAAACACATTTAGATTCTGATCATCTGTATGGGTTCACCTTTCAGCTGAGGGGCTAAAGGTCCTGGAGAAACAGCCTGTACTCCTTTCTGCTGCCTCCTCTCTGCCTCTTCCCAAACTGGCCACCATAGTGGTGACTTCATGAATACGGTTCCTGACATCAGGAGCCAGGACAGCCAGCCAGAAGAGAACTGAAGAAGACAGAGGGGGCGTGCTGCAGCACTACATCCCTTATCCCCATCATCGGAACCTTGGGTATTAGGAGTAAACATGGCCTGGTGCCTATGTAGTTCTGGAAAAATCTGTACCAAGTCTGCAGAAGACTACCATTTACTCACAGCGTCTGGTACATCTCTTGCGCCTGCCCAGACTGTATGGATAATGGCCACAATACATCCCAACTGGGAGTGGGACCTTTGTCCTCCCCCATGCATTTGTCTTCATCCCTCTGTTGTTTCTCAATCTTGGAGACAAACTCACCACTGTTTTCTTTCCCCCTACTGTATTAACCAGTCACTCTTTCCCCTGTCATTTCCAAACCTTTAGAGTTGGAAAGTCAAGGAATATCAACAAAAAGCCATTTCATATTAAGGATAAGGACACTGACTAATGAACTGGAGGTGGAGATAGGCCCAGTTACAGATGGTGAGCTCAAGTCAGAAATGGGAGAATTTGAAGGATCCAGGAATTTCAGGCAACAGTGTTGGATGCCTTCACATCCAGTTCTTCTCAATTTTAGGAGTATATAGCACCCTAAGGACTTACTATTTTTCTAGAAGTCTTTTTATTTAAAAAATGTTTATTCATCATTTTTAGAAGGAACAGAGGAAGAAAGGGGGGGAAACATTAATGTATGGTTGCCTTTCAGTTGCATCCAGCTGGGGACCTGGCTAGAGACCTGGCTTGCAACCTGGGTATGTGTCCTGACTGGGAATTGAACCAGCAACCCTTGGGTTTACAGGCTGATGCTCAATCCACTGAGCCACACCAGTAAGGGCCTCCTCTAGAAACTTTTTTAAACTTTCTAAACTTTTAATTCTTTATGGAATGATTTTTAGAGAGAGAGAGAAACATTGATTTGTTATTCCAGTTATTGATGCATTCACTGGTTACTTACTGGTTGCTTTCTGTACATGTCCTGACTGGGGATTGAACCCTCAACCTTGGCACTCTAACTGAGTTGTCCAGCCAGGACCTCAAAACTGTTTTTCCCCCTGATTTATTCTTGCTTGTTGGGGGCCCCTCCTGGTGCTGACAGAAATTGTTATTGGTGAAACCCTGGTCCTTCTCAAAGATGCTGTAAAGAATTGTAGATCAGCAAGCCTGTTAGCATGCACGCAAAGTTTATTAGTGAATGGGAGAGCAAAAGCAAGGGAAGCCAAAGGCCGGAGTGGCAAGCTCACCCTAGGGTCACCAGAGGGTGAAGAGAGCCCAGAGTGTGGCCAGAGGCTGCATAGCCAGAACCCCTGGAGGCCAGTCCCCTACCTTCCATGTGGCAAAAGGGCCAAGAGAGCCAAGAGAGAGTCCTTTGTTCTGAGGACATATATGTATAGTTAGTTGGTGGGATGGCATGAAGAAATTACTTGATTGGTGAATGAAGGTGGTGCTGGCTTTTTTGAGAGGACTTGACTACCTAAATTTAGGCATGTGTGAATCCTCATCTTGCTCCAGACTCTATTTGTTCACTGTGTATGCATGATGGGAGGCAGGCAGTTAATCAGGTTTTTTGTTTGTTTTTTAATTTTATTTATTATTTTTAGAGAGAGGCAGAGAGGGAGAGAAACATCCATGTATGGTTGCCTTTCACCTGCCTCCAGCTACAGACCTGGCCGGAGACCTGGCTTGTAACCTGGTTATGTGTCCTGGCTGGGGATCTAACAGCGACCCCTGGGTTCGCAGGCCAACACCTTATCCACTGAGCCACCAGCCAAGGCTGTTTGTTTATTTTTTAAGGGAGAGAAGAGATTTATTAGATAGCAGAAAGGGGGTTGGGGGAGGAGAGAGAAAAGGGAAATGGCCTTCCGGCATCAAAGTAGGAACTGACAAAAGTAATCTAATCAATTGTTTTTATGGGCTTTTTTTTTTTTTGGGTGCTGTAGACCCTCTCCTGCCTTTCTGGGCTTGGGATGAAAGCACAATCTCAAGGTTTTCCTTTTCCCAGCTAGTGGAGATGACTGGGTCAGTGGATGAGACCTGTTTCCCTTTGCTTATAGCCTTCTGTATTATGTTCTTTGGTAGGCTGCAATGATGAGGGGCCTGCCTTTGTTTCCCTTCTGGCCGCTCATTTGACTGTAACAGAATGAGTAACATGGGAGGATGGATCTAGCATGCCTTTGGCTATCTGCCAGAAGTGGGTTACAGCACCAAAGAGGAACATTTATGGCACAAGGATGTGTGGACTTTTGTATCAGTTTTAGGAGGCACCATATGCCATGTTCCCTATTTTCCAGGCTGCAGTTTCTCATCTATTAATAGGCCACTTGATGAGAAATGAAACTTTATTCCTATGGTTTTAATGCAGACTTAGAAAGAGGTATTGTTATGATAATGAATGTGTTTAATTAGGGGATTGCATTGGAACTAAAAATATATACCCTGGCTGGTGTGGCTCAGTAGATTGAGCACTGGTCTGCAAACCAGAGAGCTGCAGGTTCAATTCCCAGTCAGGGCACATGCCTGGGTTTGTCTCCAGTTGGAGATGTGCAAGAGGCAACCATACATTGATGTTTCTCTCCCTCACTCCTTCCCTTCCCCTCTCTCTAAAACTAAATAAAACCTTTTTAAAAAGTAAAACTAGCCATGGTCTGTATGGCTCAGTGGATTGAGCAGCCTGCAAACCCAAGTGTCTCTGATTCGATTCCCAGCCAGGGCACATAACCAGGTTACAAGCCAGGTCTCCAGCCAAGATCCCCAGCTGCATGCAGATGAAAGGCAACCATACATTGATGTTTGTCTTCCTTTCTTCTTTCCTCTTTCCCCTCTCTCTAAAAAATAATTAATAAAATATTTTTAAAAATAAAAAGTGAAAGCTTAAAAAGTGCTCTGATTTGGTCTAACTTGCCAGTAGGGTCTATGTTCCCTTTACTCAACCTGATTAAGTCCATTGAAAAAGAACTATTTTGGGATCCCCTCTCCAGAAATCATTGGTAAACCTACCTTTCACCTCCTTGATTCCCCATAAGATATGGAGGGGAATTTTTCCTGACCTAAGTTTAGTCTAGAGAAATCCTTTCGGTGACAGCGACATAAGTCAGGAAAAGCAGTATCCACAAAGGGGAAGGAATTGTGTCAGCATGGGGCAAAGGTGAGGAGGACAAAGCCTGAGCCTGGATGAGGTGGATAAATATTTGTGGCTATTGCATCATCACTGTTTTCAGAGGGGTCATTTTTGACTGCGGTGAAAGAGAAGCAAAGATCTAGAAAGCACCAAGGCAAAGGACTGTTTGGATGATCTTATTCCTTTGGCTTTTTTCTGGAGCAGGTAAGTGTCATGTGAAGCCTGGAAGGGAAGGGGTGGAATTACATCCAGGGTAACTGAGGTTTCTAAGGGCTAAGATACTTCCTAGCCCTGACCTGTCTCAGTGTCTCTTCATCTTAAGCCTTTCCCTACTTTTCAACCTGAACATTGCTTCTCTGAAGCAGAGCTATTTCTGCCGACCCACCATGAGCCCAGCTGCACTGCTCTTTGCTGTATTTTCCTGTCCAAGAAATGTCCAGAAAGGGGCCCTGACTTCCCAGCTGTCTTTCATGGAAACGGGGCATCCTCTGAACATGTTCTCTGACCAGATCCCTCTCCCAGTTCCCAAGACCTGTCAGGATCTCTTGCGTGGAGCCCCCTTCTTAGCCGCTCTGCCTGGGTACCAATCCTAGTTAGCTCTGGAGGTGGCCGGCTGCTCAACTGAGGCCCACATTTCCGCAACTTCAGCTTGTTAAGGTGGGAGGAAATGATAACACCAAAACCCTCATTCATGGGAATAAATGGCAATGAAGAGAAAGGGATTGGTGATAATAGTAAGTCATTTTGAGGGATTTGGGGAGTCCCCAGGGAACTTGGATAAATCCAACATGCAGATACTCACCCTGAGGAATGTATTGGTGGTGGTGAATACACCCACTGGGGTGACTGGTCTAGTAGCCCTTGGTTCAAATGGTAGAGTTTGTTGAGAAGCCATCTCCCGTGTTGCTGGTGACACAAGCCAAAGCTATTGCTGTCATCCCCTAGAACTGCAAGTATGAGCCTTGGGAACATGTTAAAGAATGAGGCACAGGTTGCAAGCCAAGTCCGTGGCTGGAGGCAGGTGAAAGGCACCCATACATTGATATTTCTCTTCCTCTCTGCCTCTCTGCCCTTCCCCTGTCTCTAAAAATAATAAATAAAATCTTTTAAAAATAAAGGAAAGAAAGCCCTGGCTGGTGGCTCAGTGGATAAGGTGCCGGCCTGCGAACCTGAAGGTCGCTGGTTCGATTCCCAGCCAGGGCAACATAACCAGGTTGCAAGCCAGGTCTCCAGCCAGGTCTGTAACTGGAGGCAGGTGAAAGGCAACCATACACTGATGTCTCTCTCCCTCTCTGCCTCTCTCCCTTCCCCCTCTTTCTAGAAATAATAAGTAAAAATCTTTAAAAATAAATAAATAAATAAATAAAAATAAAGGAAAGAATTAGGCAAAAAGTGGAAGAAACCTCCAAGTTAGGATCCTCTCAATGTCTGTGGATGATAATATAATTTATCAAATGTTCCACAGTTATTTTGAGGGGGTTCCTTGGGAAGTTGACTCCAGAATTTGTCTAGGTTTACTTCAGATATTCACTGCCACTTAGCTGACAAGTCTGTTTTTCTAGGACTATGTTCAAGGATGGGATAAGGTAAGTAGTTAGAAATTTTGGGGAGCAATTGGGACAGAAGTATATTCTTTATCCCAGCACTAAAACACACGTGTGACTGGTCTGAGTATTCCCTCCCTCAGCTTAGTAGTTCTCAGTCCCTATTTCTATTCCTGTTTTCTTTTTCTTTCTTTCTATTATCATATATTAGGCATGTATAAGTGATAATTTAATCTTTCCTCACTCATTTGCCCTTACCAAAACCCCAAGTAGATGCTGTTGTAGCTTAATAATATAATTTTAAAATGGAAAGGGAAATTTTTAAAAGAGCAAATAATAGATATACATCTAATCTCTTCAGGCTTTGAGTCTCCTGCCTCCTGTCAGGAGCTAGAGTGGGAACATGGCAGGGACCTGTAGGAGATGCCAAAGAACAAAATCTTAAGCATTGAGGTCAAATGTGTGACAAGGGGACAGGGTTTGAGCAGCCAGTACAAATGGACAAATATTTGCAGAGATCACATCTTTTACTGATCATTGGGGAAAGGAAGTATCTCCTTTATTCATGGGACAGAGAAGTGAGCAGCAAGGAATCAAGCAGCTACCAAATTTACCGAGGCAGTCTCACTTCTCAGTAACGTGACTCTCGGGGTAATTTGGGGCCCCCGGTAAATGGGTGGAAATAAAGCAGAGGAAGTCCTTGATAACCTGAAGATGGAGAAGACAAGTGTGAACAATTTAGTTGCATTTCCTGTTTCTTAGGCCTTTACCTAAAAAGAACAGAAGCTTCAAGTTGTTGGATGAGGTGTGCCCTGAGTCCTGGGCTCTTTCAGACCACATCCCTTAGGGAAACTGTATATTTCTGTTTCCCCCTTTCCAGCATACTGTAGTTCAGACATGGGTGGTCTCAGGTTCATCAAGATACCACTTGAGCTGTTGCTTTGCTACCTCTCGCTGCACCCTGTGGTTGCCGTTTCACATGGAAGCCAGACAAACATCCTGATGCATCTTCCCTCATCCTTGGAATCCTGGCCACCCTCCTCAGGTCCCTTGCTCTGCCAAACCCTGCTCCCAACGTCCCTGCCTGGCTTTACCCATATGGCCCCTCTACCCAAGTTCCTGGTAAGCCTGTCACTGATGATCGCCCTCAAGGAAGCTGGCTGCCAAGCTGACTTACGACCTCTGCAGCTTCATCTCTATCGCCAGGGGGGTGTGAATGCTACACAGATCCTTATCGGACATCTTCAAAGGCTGGAGAAAAGCAGGAGCACAAAGAGGGGAGTATCAGTGGATACCCTGGCTTCTGCTCTGCAGCTGCTGGCCGGGGAGCAGCAAGGCCCAGAGAGGGCCCGGCGTTCCTTCACTGTTAATGACTGTGAGAATGAACAGGAGCAGAATGTGCACAATATAATCCAGTATTTGCCAACAGTGGGAACCTTCTATAACCTGGGCACATCTTTGTATTATGCTACTCAGAACTGCTTGGACAAGGCCAAGGAAAGAGGGCAAGATGGGGTCATAGATATGGGTTACGACCTTCTAATGACCATGGCTGGACTGTCAGGAGGGCCCATGGGACTAATGATCAGCGCTTCGCTTAAACCTGCTGTGAAGGCTGGGGTTGAACAGTTGATAGAGTATTTTACATGAGAAAGAGGCAAACACCCCTCCTCCAAAGAACAGCAAAAAGGGCTTGGGCAGCTCCTCAAATGTGAGTGCTATGGTAGAAAAAATTACCATGTCCCCTTTGGTGTCAGAAGTAGTAAATTCAGTTCCATACTCCGAGTGGTGGCCCTTATTCAAGAATATGTCTTAGATTTGGGGAAGTGGGGTTTTGGAATATAAAAAGTAGTAAAAATAATAAATAAATCTAATATTCTGACTAGCTGTGTTTATAATCCAAATCTCTGACTTGTTATGGGGAGGAAGGCAGTACTGTAAAATATACAAATTTTAAAACTCAGGATTTGGAGTCAGAGGATTGGGGGGGGGGTGTTTAAAATTTTTATTTATTGGACCCTGGCTGGTAGCACAGTGGATGAGGCGCCGGCCTGTGAACCCAAAGGTTGCAGGTTTGATTCCCCAGCCAGGGCACATAACCAGGTTGCAAACCAGGACTCCAGTCAGGTCTGTGGCTGGAGGCAGGTGAAAAGCAACCATACATTGATGTCTCTCTCCCTCTCTGCCTCTCTCCCTTCCCCTCTTTCTAAAAATAATGAAAATCTTTTTAAAAAATCATTAAAACTTTTTTATTTATTACTTTTAGAGAGAGCGTAAGGGAGAGAGGGAGAGAAACATCAATGTGTGGTTGGTTGCCTTTCACCTGCCTCCAGTTAAGCACCTGGCTGGAGACCTGGCTTGCAACCTGGTTTACGTGTCATGGCTGGGAATCAAATCAGCAACCTTTCGGTTCGCAGGCGGGTGCTTTAAGGATTTGGTTTTGAATTCAGGCTCCACTTGTTTGAGCCTCAGTGATCACTGACTAGTAACTTCTTTCTTCACACTCAGTTTTTAAAATTTTCTACAGTAGGGTTAATGTTTTCCATTCACCTCAGTGGGTTTTGTGGAAATGCAAATGACACAATGAACCTCAAGTGGTTAGCACGGCTACCATCAGTAAATAGTTACTTTTTTTGTTATTTCTTCAGCTGTCCCCTTCCTATCTCAAAGTGTTGAAATTCCGGTTCCACCTCTTCTTAATGGAGTCCTAAGTGCTTCAAGATCCCAAATACTCTCAGTTCCGTAGGGCCTGAGCGACTTCTCAGAAATCAGCAGTTTCAATTCTGGGCCATCCTATTAATTAGACTCCTCCCTTGACTGACATGGGGCGGTGTTTACTCGAGGCTTCCCACCAGTCGCTGAAGCTGGAGGTGTGGCTTTCGTTCCCCTGGTCCCGCCCTGCGGTGCAGTTGAACTCGCAACCTGGAGACGGGCTTGGCCAACGTAGGGGCTGGAAAAGGCGAGCCCGGAGTTCAGCTGCCTGCTCAAACCCGCTGCGAGGGAGACGGGTTCGAGAGACAAGACGAAGCCGAAGACGGGGAGGGAGGCGCTGGTCCGTGAGCTCCCTCTGGAACACGGAAACCCTTACGGAGGCCACTGGAGGGAGCTGGGACTGAGACTCTAACCCGGTAGGTAGCCTGAGAAGGCGCGCGGGCATTAGGGTGGAGATGCGACTTCCTCCTGGGTAGTGCCGCAGGCCCTTGGGGCTGTGCCCTGAAGGGGTCAGTCTCTGCCCTTAGGTCGAAATGGGAGCTGTCGCCTGCTGCGTCCTGATCGCCCTCTTCTTACACGGCCTAGTTCTTCAAACCCGATGTCCCCTCCCAGAAGTTCCCCTGCAGCCTTCCGAAAATTGTGGCATTGTTGTATTGGTTTAGTGCCTTGGCCAAAGCTTTTAATCTTCTGGTCTGTGGTATTTTGGATCCTCCCCGCGCCCCGCCCCCCGCCCTGCCGCTCACAAAACAATAACAATAGCAATGTCTAAGGGTAGATATGATTCATCATCTTTATTTGTCATGTTAAAAATTATATGGACATGGACAACAGGTGGGATTGACTTTGGGGGGAATGGGTGGGTGGGAAGGGGGACAGGGGAGCAAAAAGGGGGTGGATGTAATACAACAACAATTTTAAAAAAGTACACAAAAAGGTGAAACTATTTGCCTAAGATCACATACAAAATGAAATTCATTTAAGAAAAGCTTATTGAACACAAAATATGAGCCTAAGAGAGTGAGTGAGAGATAACTGGGGAAGTATGTAAGTATTACTGCCCTTAACGTGTGTGTTTCTCCTTTTTGTACCTTAATCCGCTTTACTCTTTTTAATACCCGCCAAATTAGTTCCTTGAGAACTGGGGCCTCTTCATTTGTTTTTTAAATGCAAACAGGTGTATGTAGTTTAAAAAGCCAAGCCCTACTAAAACGGTTAAGATGAAAAATAAGAACCCTTGCCCAATCCTACTGGTGGAAAAAAAAAATTTTCCCCATCCCAAACATTTTTCTTTGATATGTAATAACGTGACATTTTAAGACCACTGATGTGCATATTTGTTCTTTTCTGTTAGACTCAGGCTGCAGCAATAATACGTTTTAATTTTCTAAACAGGCAAATGACAGTAGATGGGGCAAGCTAGGGAAAAAGATACTTTGCTCAGTCTCCTTGATAACAGGCAAAAACTAGTTTTGAATGCAATTTCTGGGTCTCTAGCAAAGTTGATAATCCACACTAGAAGAACCAGAGATCAACAGAAGTCAAACACTGATGCAATCTTAGGGATTAAGTGACCCCTTGCATTTAAACTTTTGCAATGGAGCCTTCCTTCCTACATGGTGAATAGTTTACAGAATGTGCCTTATCTCCAAGAAGGTTTCAGCCCCTGATAAAGTTTTGGAGCCAGCAGGGACCATGCTGAAATAAATACTTATGACCCACATTACCTCTAAAAACTCCAGCATAAACAAATACAAACACATATAAATTAAAAATAAATTTATTGGGGAAGATAGATAAAATAAAAAGGTAGAAATATCATTAATGTCTGTTGAAGATGAAGGATGGGTACATGAATGATCCTTTTACTATTCACTATCCTTTGGTGTGTGTTCAAAAATTACCATTAAAACAAAAAAGCTCACATATTGGAGCTCTTAAATAGTACTCCCTGGAAGAATATGTACCAAACTAATAATATTGGTCTCTGGAGAGGAGGAGAGGGGATGAAGATTAGAAGTGGGATCAGTCTAGACACCCTTTTTTTTTTTCTTGTATAATTAAAAAAAAATTTTTTTTAATATTATTTTTTTTAGAGGGAGGGGAAGGGAGAGAGGCAGAGAAGGAAAGAGATATCAATGTATGGTTGCCTTTCACCTGCCTCCAGCTACAGACCAGCCTGGAGACCTGGCTTGCAGCCTGGTTATGTGCCCTGGCTGGGGAATTGAACCAGCGACCTTTGGGTTTGCAGGCTGGCACCTTATCCACTGAGCCACCATCTAGGGCCTAAAAAAAATTAATTTGTAATCATAAAGTATCATGAGACTGTGGATGATTTAGTTCAGCAGAATTTACAATTGGTAATCTGAATCCAAACTCAGATCCCAAATGGCCCAGTGGGAGATGCTGCAGAATCTGGACAGCCCATTTCAGGATCAGCTGCACCAGCTCTACACAAATAGCCTTTTGCCAATGGACATTCGACAGTACTTGGCTGTCTGGATTGAAGACCAGAACTGGTGAGGTCCTCGGGAAGTTGGGGGATGGAGAATGAGGAGAATGGTTTCTTTCTTCTGAGCCCCGAGGACCTTGGTCAGGAAGGGGTTAGAAAGTATCTCTGTAGCAGTCCTACAGAGATACTGATCTTCCTCATTCCCATCCCCAGGCAGGAAGCTGCATTGGGCAATGATAATTCCCAGGCTAACATTCTATTCCTCCACTTCTTGGACCAACTAAACAATGAGTGTGCCCGCTGCAGCCAGGACCCGGACTCCTTATTGCTATACCATAACTTGCGAAAATTTTGTCGGGACATTCAGGTACTTGGAGGGGCTGGGAATAACAAAGTAGGAATGGGAACTGTAGAGGAGTATGGTTTGGGGTATGGAACAGGACCTGGAGATGCAAAGGGATGGGCAGATCTGGGAGAAGGGGAACAGAGCCTGGACTTGAGGGATAACTAGCAGAGAGAAGACCAGTGTTGGGAAGAGGCTACGGTTTGAGGACCAGTGGTGAAAAGGTGAAGGACCCTGAAGGAGAGGGAAACCCCTGCTTCACTGGTAGGAAGGTTCACTAAAGGCAGTTGCGTTAGATCAATACTCTTTGCCCCCTGCAGGCCTTTCCCCAGGGTCCTATCCAATTGGCTGAGATGATCTTTAATCTCCTTCTGGAAGAAGAAAGAATTCTGAACCAGGCTCAGAAGGCTCAAGTGGTGAGAACAATTCGCTGGTGATATTGAAAGCTCCTCGCGTAGAGAGAGACCATGGAAAGGACTCAGAAATTGTGTCTCAGAATAAGATTTCCTAATAGCCTGTTGTATAGTTTCGGGCCTGGACTTTAGGGGTGAAAAGTCAGAGTTGAATGTGCTTAGAGCCTCTTATTTCAGGAGCAAGAAGAGCCAGCCCTCCAAGCACCTATAGAGAGCCAGCAGCATGAGATTGAATCCCGGATCCTGGAGTTAAGGGCTATGATGGAGGTTGGTGGATGGGGCAGAAGTCAGGGTGGGCAGAACTCAGCCTGCTTCTTCCCACAGAAGCAACCTTATCTGGGTCTTATCTCTGCTACAGAAGCTAGTAAAATCCACCAGCCAACTGAAAGACCAGCAAGATGTCTTCTGCTTCCGATATAACACCCAAACCCCAGGTACGAAGCACATTGCAAGGTGGGAGAAAAACAGGTAGGCGCCTGCTGGAAGGTCGAGGGTGAAAGAGAGCAGAAGGGAAAAGCCCCAGGAAACAGTAATCACCTTCGGCTGCACCCCACTGTCTACAGTCCTGCAGCCATGCAAAGCTAGAAGTGCCAGGGTATGTTGTGGAGGTTGGGCTGGAGGTATGGCTGAGGGACAGCTAGTGAATGTTGGAGAAGATGCATAGGAAACTGCCTTAGCAGATAAAGTAGGCTTTTGTTTCAAGCAGGACCATTCAGAATTCCCCTGAGGTCCCAGAGGTACCTGTGCTTTGCTTTGGTTCCCTTCTTTTCCCTTCAGAATTCCCCTTTCCTGAGTCTGACTGAGGTCCGGGTCAGGAAGGCAAGGGGGAGGAACCCTAGGTCCAAGCATTTGTCTTACCTCCTGCTCCTGCCATCCAGTGAGGACACCTTCTTTGGACCCCCATCATAGCAAACAGCAACAGCTTCTGCAAGAAACTCTCAATGAACTGGACAAAAGGAGAAAGGTAAGAGGCAAAGGATAGAGGGAGTGGGCAGCAGAGAACTGGGAAAATGAAGGACCTAGGAGTCCTGGCCTCTTAGCCTTGACTTCTTTGTCCCTTTATCCCTAGTTGAATGGTGGAGGGTGATGGTGAGAGGTCCTCAGCATTTACTTATGTCTTTCTTAGGAGGTGCTGGATGCCTCTAGAGCACTGCTAGGCCGATTAACTACCCTAATTGAGTTACTGCTGCCTGAGTTAGATGAGTGGAAAGCCCAGCAACAGAAAGCCTGTATTGGAGCCCCACTGGATGGAGGGTCAAAACTTAACCAGCTAGAGAAGTGGTAAGAGGAACCTCCCTGCCTTCAAGCTCATCCAGCCCTAGTCCTAACCATTGCCCTGTGCTTTGTAAGTTGTAGTGCCCTGAATATGGCAAGAGGTATCGATCTCCTGAACCTCTGCTCCCCAGAATGATCCCAGGTTCCTTATCCTGCACTCTGCTCTTCATTCTCACTACCCAGGAAGCCCAGATCCCTTCCCCCCCACCCCACTTTTTTTTGAAAGAGAAGGAGTATCTATTTGTTGTTGCACTTATTTACGCATTCATAGGTTGCTCCTTCGATATGCCCTGACTGGGATCAAGCCTGCATGATAATCTAACCAACTGAGCTACCCAGCCAGGGCCAGAGCCTTTACTTTTTAATCACCGTAGAAATATACCACCTGCTTTTTTGTGTGTAATGAATATAATGCAAAAAAAATGTACTTGCTATTTTACTATCCAGATGTAGCTGGATTAAACAAAAATTGAATAATACTGTTTTGAGACATGTGGGCTTGTTTTTTGTTTTATTTTTAAAGATTTTATTCATTATTATTTTTAGAGAGAAGGACAGAGAGGGAGGAAGAAAGGGAGAGAAACATCCATGTGTGGTTGCCTTTCACCTGCCTCTAGCTATACACCTGGCTGGAGACCTCCCTTGCAACCTGGTTATGTGCCCTGATTGGGAATCGAACCAGGAACCTTTGGGTTTGCAGGCCAATGCCATATCCACTGAGTCACACCAGCCAGGGCTGTTTTTTTTTGTTGTTTTTTTTTTTTCCAATTTTATTGTTGTTGTACAGGGCTGTTTTTTGTTTGTTTGTTTGTTTTAACTTAGCAGTGTATTATAATATTTGCCCTTGTTACTTTTGTTTGTTTGTTTGTTTAAGATTTTACTTATTTTTAAAGAGAGGAGAAGGGAGGAAGAAAGGGAAAGAGACATTTCTTGCACCCCCAGTTGGGTACCTGGCCCGCAATCCAGGCATGTGCCCTGACTGGGAATCAAATTAGTGACCCTTTGGTTCCCAGGCTGGTGCTCAGTCCACTGAGCCACACCAGCCAAGGTTACCCATGTTACTTTCAATATCTGCATTATAGTTTTTTATATGGAGGTAACATAATTAATAAATGAACTCTTATTTTTGAAAATTATGGTTGTTTTTAATTTCTTGGGATTTTCCGAAGAAATTAACCTTTCCTAAACTTTGTATTTTATATTAATTTTATTACGATGTAAGAAAAAAGGAATGTGTCTGTCAACGTACTTGGAAAATACCTGCCGTTTTAAATATTTCCTCATGAGAAAATTCATTATAACTTAAACTATTAAAAATATAGAGGTAGGCCCTGGCTGGTGGCACAGTGGATAAGGTGCTGGCCAGTGAACCCAAAGGTTGCTGGTTCGATTGCCCAGCCAGGGCACATGGCCAGGTTGCAAGCCAGGTCTGCAGCCAGATCTCCAGCCAGATCCGTGGCTGGAGGCAGGTGAAAGGCAACCATGCAGAGATGTCTTTCTCCCTCTCTGCCTCTCTCCCTACCACTCTCTCTGGAAATAATAAATAAAATCTTTAAAAATATATATATAGAGAGAGGTAAATTAAAAACAAGTATAGGCCCTGGCTGGTAGCACAGTGGATAAGGAGCCGGCTTGCGAACCCAAAAGTCGCTGGTTCGATTCCCCAGCCAGGGCACATAACCAGGTTGCAAGCCAGGTCTCCAGCCAGGTCCATGGCTGGAGGCAGGTAAAAGGCAACCATACATTAATGTTTCTCTTCCTCTCTGCCTCTCTTCCTTCCTCCCTCTGGAAATAATAAATAAAATGTTTAAAAAAAAAAAAAAGAACAAGTATAAAGGCTTCAAATACATGATCAGTATTTAAATTAAGTAACCTCATAGCTACATCTTTATTTATATTCCTAATTATTTCTGTAATGTGAGTTGCCAGAAGTGGTATTTCTGGATTCAAATATGTACCTTTCTTCACTGGTGATGATGGTGTTATTGTGTTGATTTTTTGTTTCATTGTTTCGTGTTTTTTGTTTGTTTGAGAGTACGTTTATTAAAGCTGGAGACAGAGAAACAAGGAAGAGCCTAGGATAGAAGCAACAGGAGAGCCTAGGTAGGGTTGCCTTTGCTCACTGGAGAGTCAGAGAAAACAGGGCCTTAGGTAGAGGTTCAAGGAGTTAGCACCGGACAAGATGCTGCTGACCATTGCTTCCTGGTTGCAAGTCTTGTAGGGTCCCTTAGAGTTTAGGAGATGTGAACCTTTGGGGGAAGAAGACTGGTAAGGCAAGAGGGCTCACTGGAGGGAGAACATGCCTTGCCTTCTTTCATTGCTTTTTGTTTTTTGTTTTTTTTTAAGAATTTATTTATTTATTTTCAGAGAGAGGGAAAGGGAGGGAGAAAGAGAGGGAATGAAACATCAATGTGTGGTGGCTTCCTATGTGCCCCCAACCAGGGACCTGGCCTGTAACCCAGGCATGTGCCCTGACTGGGAATCAAACCAGTGACCCTGGTTTGCAGGTCGAGGCTCAGTCAGGGCATCTTTCATTGTTTTTTTGTTTTGTTTTTAAATATTTTTTTTAACTTATTATTTTTAGAGAGAGGAGAAGGGAGAGAGGGAGAGAGACAGAGAGACATCAATGTATGATTGCCTTTCACCTGCCTCCAGCTAAGGATCTGGCTGGAGACCTGGCTTGCATCCTAGTTATGTGCCCTGGCTGGGAATTGAACCAGCCACCTTTGGGTTCGCAGGCCGGTGCCTTATCCACTGTGCTACCAGCCAGGGCTATATCATTTTTAATGGTTGCATAGTATTTCATGATGTCACCGTAATTTATATACCAAATAACAATTGTTTCTAATGTTTCTATTATAAATAGCAAAACTACGAACTTCCTGGTACATTTGTCTTTGTCTGTATGTCTGATTATTTTCTTAGGATATATCTCAGAAATGTAATACTGTAAAACATATGTACATTTTTTTGTGCTTTAAAAAAGTAGTTTTGAGTAAAAAGGGGATGGATGTAATACAACAACAATAAAATTAAAAAAAAAAAAAAAGTAGTTTTGCCCTGGCTGGTGACACAGTGGATAAGGCATCGGCCTGCAAACTCAAAGGTCGCTGGTTCAATTCCCAGCCAGGGTAATATAACCAAACCTAGGTCTCCAGCCAGGTACGTAGCTGGAGGCAGGTGAAAGGCAATCATACATTGGTGTTTCTCTTCCTCTCTCCCTCTCTCCCTTCCCCTCTCTCTGAAAAATAATAAAAAAATAAAATAAAAAAGTAGTCTCAAACTACATATTGCAATCAAACTACAATATGTAGTGTATGATTGTTTTCCTGTCACATTGCCTATTACTACTTTTTTAAAAATAGAGACAGAAAGTAGAAAAGTCAGAAGTATGAATTGTTCACCCAGACTGCCTAGGATTACATACAACTTCATTCCTTACTAGTTTTATGACCTCAAGCAAGTCACTTAAATTTTCTGTGTCTGAGTTTTATCATCTGTAAAATGGGAAAAATAATAGTATCTGCTTCACAGGGTTTTTAATATGTGTAAAGCACTTAGAATAAATAGTACATATCAAGCTCATATGAAAGTTGGCTTTGTTATGTTAATATTTTACCAGTTTAATATGAAAGTAGCTTTGATTTTGTTTCATTCCTTGGATTATGAATTATGTTCTTTTTTTATGGTCCCAATCAGTTTCTAAATCTCCACATAGTTAATGGGAAGCTCCTAGAGCCTGCCTGGGAGCTAGGAAACTCATGGGTTCTCTCCCCTTGGATTCTGTCACTCAGGTTCACAGGTGGAGCAGAGCTATTGTTTCATCTGCGGCAGCTGCTGAAGGAACTGAAGGGATTGAGTTTCCTCATTACCTATAAAAATGACCCTCTGACCAAAGGAGTGGACCTGCAGAATGCCCAGGTTACAGAATTGCTACAGCGTCTGCTCCACAGGTTTAGAGGCCAGAAACTTCTAGGGAGGGCAGAGGGAAGGAATCAAGGGGAGTCATTCTTACAGATACTGAGCTATAATTTTCTCCACATCTCTCTTCCCAGAGCCTTTGTGGTAGAAACTCAGCCTTGTATGCCTCAAACTCTGCATCGACCCCTCATCCTCAGGACTGGGAGCAAATTCACTGTCCGAACAAGGTTGGCATTTCAAATCTTATTCCTGGTTTTTTTTTCCAGACCTCAGACTGTTCACTTTCTGGCTTTACAGATCTTTCCTGTCTTGGTTGTTTCTTCTCTTTTTTTTTTTGCCCTCAATCAATTGACCTCTTCTAATCTCTTACCTTATCTTTTTCAAACATCTATTCTATCTAGGGACTTGAGACTGACCACTTCTCTCATCAACCTATCTTCTCCCCAGGCTGCTGGTAAGACTCCAGGAAGGCAATGAGTCACTGACTGTGGAAATCTTTATTGACAGGTAAGTTGGAGCAGGTGAAGGGTAGGACCAAGGAGTGTCCAGGGTGTGCATAGGCTGCCAGGACAGAGGAGACACCTACCTCATGGAACTAATAACCCATCCTGTTTATTAGGCACTTAGTATGTGACATGCAGCTTGCCAAATACTCCTTCAATTGTCTAGCAACCCCATGAGTTAGATTTTATCAATGCACCATTCAAATAAGAAAACAGTGCCGGCCTGCAAACCCAAAAATCGCAGGTTCGATTCCCCAGCCAGGGCACATTACCAGGTTGCATACCAGGTCTCCAGTCAGGTCTGTGGCTGGAGGCGGGTGAAACGCAACCATATATTGATGTCTCTCTCCCTCACTGCCTCTCTCCCTTCCCCTCTTTCTAAAAATAATGAAATAAAATCTTAAAAAAAAAAAAAAAATAAGAAAACAAGCTTGGAGAGATGATGTCTTTTATATGAAGTCCATATAGCTAATGGACTTCTACACTGTTTTGCTTCTCAATGATTTAAAATATATTTTATTTTATTTTTTTCTAATTTTCAGGAATCCTCCCCAATCACAAGGGTAGGTACCTGACAGAAATGCTGCAAACATCTGTGCACTGCATGACCTGCACAGCCGTATGTCGCAGCTGTGATGGGGGCACATACAGAGGTTGGTTGGGTGGCATGTAAGCAGAAGACGATGAAGAACTATGAAATGAAGTGGAACTTATGTTGTTTTCCTGCTGAATTTTAGAATAATCCTGTTTCTGTCCCTCATATCTCTTCTTCCTCCTGCAATAGCTTCCGGAAGTTCAACATTGGTCCCTCAAACAAGAAAACTTTGACTCCAGAAAAAGGGCGGAGTCAGGGCTTAATTTGGGACTTCAGTTATCTGGTAAGAAGGGCTGGTAAAAATAAATAAATAAATAAATAAATAGGGCTGGTAGCTGAAGTTTCTAGTCCAATGGAACAGGCCTGGGCAAGTTCCCAGGCCTTGGGAAGTCTTTCGGGCAAAACAGGGGTCCCAGGGACACGGGGGTCCTTCCTCTGGCATTCTCTGTCCTTCCCCTCAATTTACAGACTCTGTTGGAGCAGCGTTCAGGTGGTCCAGGAAAGGGCAGCAATAAGGTGAGCCTGGACACAGGATGGGGGGAGGGGGGCAGTAGAAGAAACGTGCCAAAGGGCCCTCTGATCACTGTGTCTTTGGCTGTCCCAGGGTCTGCTAGGTGTGACAGAGGAACTTCATATTATCAGCTTCACAGTCAAATATACCTACCAAGGTCTGGAGCAGGAACTGAAAGTGAGTAAAAATGGAGGGTGGGGAGAGATTAAACAGATTAAGGAGAAAACATAAGGAGGGGCGACACAGAAACCTCTCAGGTTGAAATATTACCCACTGCTTCTATCAAATGTCTGTAGCTGAAATCATCACAGCCCCCTCTGAGATCCCTGTCTTCTCCCCAGACAGACACCCTCCCTGTGGTGATTATTTCTAACATGAATCAACTCTCAATTGCCTGGGCCTCCATTCTCTGGTTCAATCTGCTCAGCTCAAACCCCCAGGTAGGAAGTGGGGCCATAGGTAAAGGGTGGTTAGGAGGGGTGTGGCAGGTCGTTGTGTAGGTGCTGCTCTGAGTCATCCTGTCCTCCTCCCACACCTACAGAATCAGCAGTTTTTCGCCAGCCCCCCCAAGGCCCCCTGGACCTTGCTAGGCCCTGCTCTCAGTTGGCAGTTTTCATCCTACGTTGACCGAGGCCTCGACCAGGACCAGCTGAACATGCTGAAGGACAAGCTGTTTGGTATGTTCCTCCTTTTCTCTAACCCCTAGCCCTCTGTCCTTTCCATCCCAAGAACTCTGGCCTTGCCTCCTTTCATCATCTGAACTGTCTTTGCTGGCCGTAGGACGGAACTCTGGGAAGGAGGGGGCATTGTTATCCTGGGCTGACTTCACTAAGGTAATGCCCTGCATCTTGGGGACCTTGATCCTGGTCCCCAGTCCAGACTTCTGCCCCTCCCCCATCATTCTTTCCCCACATCAAGGGCAACTCCTTATCTCTTTATGCCTTTCCATTTCTCCTGCAGCGAGAGAGCCCCCCTGGAAAGCTACCATTCTGGACATGGCTAGACAAAATTCTGGACCTGGTCCATGACCACCTGAAGGATCTCTGGAAGGATGGGTAAGACTCCCTCTTCCCAGGCCCAGCTGCCTTTCTGGGCCTGAAAGTGGACTCTGCATGCCCTCACGTGGCAAAGAGGGAACGAGAGCAAAAAACTTGTTCAAGGTCACAGCCCTTCACATTTACAAAAATAGTCAGAGCGAGTATTTGTCAAGTATCTGTTGTGTTCCAGAGCCTGCTGATTACTTTCATGAATTCTCTCACATAATCCTTAAAACCATGCTAAGTGGTGGGTGTTGCCATCCTTGTTTCAAGTAAGGAAACTAAGGTTCAGAGAAATTAAAGAACTTACCCAAGGGGCCTGCCTGACCCCAAGCCTATGCTCTTTCCACCACACTGTCTGCCCATGTGTAGAGCCCTTCGCCTTGCATAAGGGGCTTTTGATCTACATAGCCTCACACCTCTTCCAACCCTGGGAGGTGGATGTTGTCAGTGAAGCAAGTAACTTGGCCACAGTGGCACGGTTTACAAGGGGCAGAGCTAGGGCCAAAATCTGACAGTCTCTCCCTATCCAAGGGATCAGGGGTGCAGGCGGGCCTCTCAGCTGCTTTCTTTGCTCCAGACGCATCATGGGCTTTGTAAGTCGAAGCCAGGAGCGCAAGTTGCTGAAGAAGACCGTCTCTGGTACCTTTCTGCTGCGCTTCAGTGAAACCTTGGAAGGGGGCATTACCTGCTCCTGGGTGGAACACCAGGATGATGGTCAGCTGCTCTGCCTCACTGTTCCCACAGCCTCTCCTTTCTGTCCTTCTGCTTGCCCTTGGCTCCCCTGGCTCTGTCCTGAATCCCTCAGCAGGTCTGGGGTTGGGCAGGTATGGTGGGCAGCTCCTGGGCCCAGCCTCTTCTCTCGAGCCTGCCTCTTCCTATTCCTATGTCCACTCTCCAGATAAGGTGGACATCTACTCTGTGAAGCCCTTCACCAAGGAGGTGCTGCAGTCACTCCCGCTGACCAAAATCATCCACCACTACCAGCTGCTCACTGAGGAGAACATACCCGAGAACCCACTACGCTTCCTCTATCCCCGAATCCCCCGGGATGAGGCTTTTGGATGCTACTATGAGGACCAAGGTGAGAGTCATTGACATACTTTACTGGTAGATTGCAGGCCTCCAGAATTCCAACTCCTTCCTTACAAACTTAGAAAAACAGATAACCAGGGAAGTGAAGAGATTTACCCATGGGATGCTGCTGGTAATAAGGAGATATGACTGTCATGACCATCAGTCTGCATCCAATCCACTGACCTCTCCACCTCTTGTGTATATCCCCCACAGTTAATCTCCAGGAACGAAAAAAATACCTGAAACATAAACTCATTGTGGTCTCTAACAGGTGAGATGTGAACTCTTTAGCCATTCCCCTAACCCTTTTTGTCAGACAAAATAACTGAACCTGCCCCAGGGCAGTCTCTCTGGCCTTCACTCCCAACGCCCCATACTCTGCAGTTCTGTCTGTTTTTTTTCCTGCTCTTCCAGCCTCTCTCTTCTCTGTTTTCCTGCTGCCATCTTTAAGTTGCCTCCACTGGGTTTCCTCATAATAATGGTCATAATCACGGATGTGAATCGGCATCTGCTTAATGTCAAACTTGGTACTAGATACTCTTAGAACATTTTTAAAAACTTAATCCTTGTCCTGGCTGGTGGCACAGTGGGTAAGGAGCTGGCCTGTGAACCCAAAGGTTGCTGGTTCAATTCCCAGCCAGGGCACATAACCAGGTTGCAAACCAGGTCTCCAGCCAGATCTGTAGCTGGAGGCAGGTGAAAGGCAACCATACATTGATGTTTCTCTCCCTCTCTGCCACCTTCCCCTCCCCTCTCTCTGAAAATAATAAATAAAATCTTAAAAAACAAAACAAAACTTAATCCTTATGAGAATTCATGTGAGTAGGAACAGTTAATGGAAGTTTATTAGCCCTGTCTGGTGGCTCAAACCCAAAGGTCGCTGGTTCGATTCCTAGTCAGGGTACATAACCAGGTTGCAAGCCAGGTCTCCATCCAGGTCCTTAGCTGGAGGCAGGTGAAAGGCATAGTGGATAAGGCATCAGCCTGTGAACCCAAAGGTCAAAGGTTCGATTCCCCAGTCAGGGCACATAATCAGGTTGCAAGCCAGATCTCCAGCCAGGTCTGTGGCTGGAGGCAGGTGAAAGGCAACCATATATTGATGTCTCTCTCCCTCCCTGCCTCTCCCTACCCTCTCTCTAAAAATAATAAAATCTTTTATATATATATATAAATTTTTTTAAAGATTTTTTTTTTTTTTCAGAGAGAGAAGGGCAGGGAGGGAGGAAGAAAGGGAGAGAAGCATCAAGTTATGGTTGTCTTTCACCTGCCTCCAGGTAAAGACCTGGCTGGAGATCCGGCTTGCAACCTGGTTATGTGCCCTGACTGGGGAATCGAACCAGCGACCTTTGGGTTCACAGGCCAGTGCACATCCACTGAGCCACACCAGCCAGGACTAAATTTTTATTTATTTATTTTAAAGAGAGGGAGAGGAGAGAGAGCAATTTATTGTTCCACTTGTTTATGCATTTATGTGTTGATTCTTCTGTGTGCCTGACTGGGGATTGAACCTGTAACCTTGAAGTATTGGGATGATGCTCAAACCAACTGAGTTACCTGGCCAGGGTGAAGCAAAGCTTGTGCTCTTAAGCCCTCTGCTCTGTTGCTTCCTTAGGCTACAGAGGTGGCCTCTGCTTGCTGTACCATTCGCCGCTTCACCTAAACTACTGAGCCCTCCCCTTTGTCTGTATTGGGATATCCAGACAGGTGGATGAGCTGCAACAATCACTGGAGCCTAATCTGGAGCCAGAAGTGGAGCCATTCGAGCTACTCCCAGGGCTGGCACCAGGGCCAGAGCCAGTACTGGACCTGGGATTAGAGCCGCTGCTACAGGCAGGGCTGGATCTGGGGCCACTGCTGGAGCCCACACTCAGTGTGGTATCACAGAGAATACCAGAGACAAACCTAGGACCAGAACTGCAGCTGGAGCCTATTCTAGAGCCTGCTTCCCAGCTGGTGCCAGAGCCAGATTTACCCCATGATCTGAGACACTTGAACACTGAGGAAATGGAAAGTAAGTGATGTGATGGGGATGGGCAAAAGGGGGTACCTTCCCTTTCTCAAGCCCTCTCCCTCACCTGTTACAGAAAAGGCCAAATCTAAGCTCCTCATTGGCGAGGAGGCTTGCTTCCAAGTAATCCCTTTAATTAGGAAATGTACACAGCAACCCCTGCCCTGCCTAAGTGCCCCCTTGGGCCCCTCCCGCCCTCTCTTTCCTTGCTGGGTTGGGGAACTCCTTTTCTAAGATCAAGGCCTGACTTCTTGCTCTGGACTACCCAGTCTTCAGAAACACTATGAAGCTTGAAGAAATCATGCCAAATGGAGACCCACTATTAGCTGGCCAGAACACTGCGGATGAGGCTTACGTCTTCCACCCAAGCCATTTTTACACAGATGTGCCCTTGAATCCATCTGACTACTAGGAGCTATGTTTCCTCTGCTCTTTCCATATCCTTCACCCCTGCAAACTCCCACATCATGATGTTCTCCAAGGATGAGAATTCAGGCATGTGCTCCTTCTAAGCTGGGTTAACCCTGTGATTTACAGTGAAAGGTACAAGCCAAATGTGGGCTGTATGTCGGTCGTTGCTCTAACTAGGATCCTGGAGGCTCCCTGCTGTGCTGAAAGGTACAGTGGTTTTAGGAGCAGGCCAGGACAGTTAGTAAGTATGTGAAGAGTTCAAGGAAGTTGCTTCTTTTCAGTATGAAAGAATTTCAGCATTTTAATAGCTGATAAGACCAATCTGGTGCCCACTAGCATTGGCCCTTGGTGGGGAACTGACACATGAAAGGACTCCGTTTCTCTTCTCATATCTAGGATAACCTTTTCCTTTCTTCTTCCCCTCATTCCTGACTCAAGTCCTAAATTTCCTCTTTTCCTACGGGGACTGAGAGCTTTCTGCCTCAGCCACTATGTGAAGCTCCCCTCCCAGGAAGGGATTAAGAAGTAGACCTCCTCTTCTTACCAGTCTCCTCCCCTGCCCTCAAGCTGATCACACCCATTCCTCCCTTGAAAAATAATCTTGCCAGCTTAATGTGCCTGTGAAGCTTTGCACAATAACTTATTCTGCCCAGTCTCCACTTTCCCGATGCTTAGTAGGCAGATCACTCTTGAAGACCAGGGATGGTACAGTTCCTGGGAATTTAGGAATTGCTTTTCATAGTATGGATGGAATTTGGTATTTTTACTGAGGAAGAGAAGCAGTGGGTCTTAGATATTTCTCTAATAAGACATCATCACTTTCTTTTGTACAATATATTACTTACCTGAAAAGATGGTTTCTATTCTTTGGGCATGGAACTGGGCAAAGATCAAGTTCCTGAAACTTAGAACCTTGAAGGTTTATCATGGAGCTCTGGACAATGTAACACCTTAGCCACTCCCCAGGACAACTGCTATTGCTTTAAGATATGCTTCTAGTAAAACTCGAGATGTTAATGAAAGTGAGACCCCTATACATGTGGTCGTTTCCTGCCTGCTATGTTACAACAGTGGTTTGCAAACTTTTCATCTCATGGTATACGTAAACTAATTATTAAAATTCTGTGGCATATCAAAAAACATGTTGTTTTCTTAGCTGACAAAAATAGTACGTATAATTTTGAGTCATTCACACTAGATGGTTATTGTATTGGCTGTTGCCTTTTTTTTTTCTTTTTTTTTTTAATGGCAGCACACCAGTTGAAAATTCTCTGTGTGAGAACAATACTTTCAGAAAGAGGTCCATCTGAGCAGAAGTGTCTAATAAACTTTGTGCTGACTTACAAGTGTTTCCTCTTTGAACATCTTTACTCCTCCACCACAAAGACTAATGATCTTGAAGATACTAGCAGTAATGATCTTGAAGATACCAGCAGGCCATGTAGGATTAAGGTCAGCAAATCACAGCCTGTCTTCCACCCACCCCAGTATACCGTTTTTGTTATGTTTCTTCTTACCTCCCTGTTTAGAGAAACCTTTCCTGACTCACAGTCTTCCAGGGGTGGGGTTGGGGGACTGTAAACTGTATATGGAGGGTGAGTAGTTACATAACTAGCCCACTGTTCCTCAGCAGGTAGGTGCCAAAGCCAAATTTTAAACCTTGGTCTGTCTGACTCCAAAGCCCATGTCTCTTTTTGATGTTGTGAAGATGGAGAAAAGGAAGGGAAATAATCACTAGCCTTTTCTGATACTCTCTAAGGTAGTTTAGTTCACTTTGGGTAATCAACCTCCCTTCTGAAAGGGCCCACTGAGATCCATTTATGGAGAATCCCATCAATTTGGGGGATTTACATTTATCTTCCTAGAATGCCTTGACTTGGATCCCTGGATAATCAAGGTTTTTCCTTTGGCCAAATATACTGTTGGCCAAGAAAGCAGGGAAGAGGCACCGGGTAGGGGAGTAAGAGGTGCCCCATTTTCCTAATCTCATCCCCTTGTGATCTCTTTCATCTTGCTTAGCCATACAAGGATTCAGACCAAAAAGACCCCAGTTATGCTATACTCCAGGGGCTCAAAAGGAAATACCCTCTCCACTATAGTTCAGCAGAGTAGAAGGAGGATGTGTATTGTAGTTTCTTGTCCCTATTTTTCATTTATTTTTATTTTTTATTTTTTTAAAGATCTTATTTCATTATTTTTAGAAAGAGGGGAAGGGAGAGAGGCAGTGAGGGAGAGAGACATCAATGTATGGTTGCTTTTCACCTGCCTCCAGCCACAGACCTGACTGGAGACCTGGTTTGCAACCTGGTTATGTGCCCTGGCTGGGGAATCGAACCTGCAACCTTTGGGTTTGCAGGCTGGCACTTTATCCACTGTGCTACCAGCCAGGGCCTCATTTGTTTTTTTTTTCCAACCAAACCTAGAAATGAGACTCAGGTATCCACAAAAATAAGTTTATTGGAAAAAGTACATAATTCAGTATAAATATAATAAATAATCCTCCCCCTTAAATGGCTGCCAACAAGATAAATAATCCCAAAGTTTCCCCTCCTATCTAATAAATAAGACCTAGATCAGCATCATAAATCCGTTGGTATTGGTAATTTTTCAATGCATGCAAGTTCCATTAGAATTAATGGACTGATTTCACTTGTTGGCTCACATCTTAGCATGGATGCCATTCATAATCTGTTGGCTTTATGGACTCAGGGTTGCGGCTCCATGGGCAAAGACCCGGGCAGTTACAGCCATAAAAGCCTGGAGGCTGCGAAGGATCTTGGGGCGGAGAAGAAGGCGCTGCCAAGGTTGGCTGGGACTGGGGCTTGGAGTCTGCTCGGTCTCCCAGTGGTGCCCCTCAGGCTGAAAGGATACAGGACACAATTAGAGAGGACAACAGATCCTTCACCCCACTCCCCATCTGTCAGAAATTTCGGGCCACCATCCCCCAGGCTCCCCTAGTTCATACCTGCAAAAGTTGCCTGAGACCCAGTAGGGAAGCATGAAGCTGACTCACAGGGCCATCAGGGAGTAGCGCAGGCTCCCCTGTGAAAATGTCTGAACCCAGCAACTTCTCGTAGAAAAACAGGCCTTGGTGGATTCTTTGCAAGCAAGACTAGGGAGAAAAAGCAGTGAACAAAAACTAACATCCTCTTCCTACTCCATTCACCAAAGACCCATCCAGTTCTTTGCCTTTCCTTGAGACAGGGTGTGAATGTCCCCACAAACATTCACACTGAGATCCTAACCCCCAATGTGATGATTTTGGTAAGTGATTTGGTCATGAGAGTGAAACCCTTATAAATGGAGTTAGAGCTTATGAAAGAGACCCATGGAGCTTCCTAGCCCCTTCTGAGGATGGAACTTGGAAGAGGTCTCTCACCCAACCATGCTGGTACCCTGGTCTTGGGTGTGAACCTGGAAAAAATTTTCACAACCTCCAGAACTGAGAAATTTGTTTATAAGATACCCAAAGCATGGTATGTTGTTATAGCAGCCTGAATGGACAAAGACAGATACAACTTACACCAGTTCACCAAGGTCCCCATTCCCTTCTTCCTTGTGGCCCAGCCTCATCTTAGTACCTGACTATTGTCCCTGAGTCCTTGGGGATCACAGCCATCCTCGCACTGAATATGGGGCACATCATTTGTAGTCTCGTCATCTCCTTTTTCTCCTGCTTCTCTTAGTAGATCCTGGAATGGAGCAAAAGCATAAAAAAAAGCATAAAAGAACCCCATATGGACTCCGAGGCCCATGGCTCTCCCAGGAGCCACACCCCCGTCCTCTCTCACTCCCTAATGGCCTTCAACCCTCCAGCTTAACACCCAAGGCCACAGAATCTTCCACTGCAGCATGGGAGAGCTCAGAGAAGTTACCATTAAATCCCAGAGGCTGCCACTTACCACATGTCCCATTGGTGGATGTGCACTCCAGGCCAGCGTGCAGAGCTTCTGTGAGAGCTGCTGGCACCGAGCCCAAGCAGGGCTGCTGCCTTTAGGCACAGCCTGGCCCTGAGCAGTCCAGGGTGGCAGCACTAGCAGCATCAGCAGCCTCGCAGTTCTCCCCAGCATCTTGGTGCCTGCTTCTCAAATCCAGCCGGCTCTGTGCCTTGCACTAGTCCCTATGGAATCCCTCTCCACTTCCTCTTGCTCAGAGCCCGATTCTCTCTGTTCTGTGCGTCTCTGCTTTAGTTTCCTCTGTTCACTGAGGTTCTGAGCTGCTTCCCTTAATTGTCTCCCCTTGCCTCCTTTTTAAGGTCCCTGCATTGTAACACCCGCCCTTTATACTAGCAGGTGACTCACAGCAGGTGGGATTCCCCTCCCTGCATCATCTCCCTCCATGGAGAGCCCAGGTATTCAGCCTCAGTTCCAAGGGAAATGACTCGTGTGGCTGCTGTGGCTGGAGGCCTGGGATGAGACATATGTGTAATGCTCTCCAGGAATTGAAATGGCTGTCTAAGGGGTGGGGTGGGAGTAACAAATATTTAAATGAACTTAGTTTCAAGTTCCTTCCTGTTTAAACTTTTCCTCATCTTTTTGCCTCTCAAAGCTATGCCCCACCCCCCACTGCCAACCCTGCCCAACTAACTTCCTTACCTTCCCCTGTCTGAGGAAAAGCCAAAACATAAGCATTCATTTACTTCCCAGTAAGATGGCAACCTCAGTTTGGAATGAAGTTTGATTCCCACCAGATGCCTACTACAAATAAGAGGTTCTTTTTCTCCATGGGAAACTTATTTTCACTGGGATAGGATGGACTTGAACGCATTTTGAAAACTGGGCAGCCATATATATAAATGCTGTAAAAAGTATTACTGCTCCCCTACTTTAGGCCTCGCTGTGGAGGGTAGAAAGGCTGTTGGAGAGGAAACTTGTTGCTAACAGCCATCTAATTGTTCAACTTCAGTGGACCAATGTTTCATGGGCTCTGTGGGATGCAAGTGATGTGTTTTCTCGGGCATGGGGGATACCAGTGTAAGCAAGGCATAGAAGACCAATTTAGACAGTCCACCATTCCACCATCCTTCCACCATGGCTAAGAAATCCAGGAGTTGTGGATAGTTGAAGGTGCACAGTGTCAATGACCCTTGCTGGTCCTTCAGCCTGTTGCATCTATGGGTAAAATCCGCTGACACTGATTTCATCACCCTTCCTGATGCAACATCAGTGAAACAGCTGAGAGTGTGAGGTTAGGCGTGGGAGTGGAGGGTGGTCCAAATCTGGGGCTGCCCCAACCCTAGTGGAGGGTCCCAGGACAAATTGGACGTCAGAATGAGGCCATGAGTGACCACACAGATGGGTCCCAAAGCCTCCCCAAGAGGTTGATCCTTTTCCTCTGAGAAACTTGCCCTTATTAATGGTCTCCCCTTAGTACTCAAAACTGCCCAGTGAAACTTCTAATTCAAATATGACTCTCTGGTAAATCCACCCTTTGGATAAAACATTTCCACCATTAGAGATGTGATCTCAGTTAGAGTGAGAAATGGTTTGCCTCTTCCCAGGTATTGTGGATACACCCTGAATAAGGAAATTGGTGGTAGGCAGTGGAAATAGAAGAGCTCACTTCACTTTTGAAATAATGTGTCCTATGCTTTCCCCACTTTTGATCCCCATTCTTGGAGACCTAAAGGATAGGAGGTGAAAGGTGAAAAGGAGGAGGAGGGAGTGGAGCCCTGGGGGATGAGATGACAGTGACAAGGGTGAGCTAGAGGCTTGGGGTTCTGCTGCTTTGTTTCACTTCCTGGTGCTCTGGGAGTTGGGTAGGAAACAAGGTTGGTGGGGTGATTGTGGGACTGTTGTGTGGCAGGAGCTACTTCCGGAACTAGATATGACCTGGAGCTGCAAGGGGACCTTGACGTCAGCAAGGCTTTAGTCCTTATGCAAATCATATTCACAAGACACTTTAATGTAGATCTTTCCAGCTGGATGCCCAGGCTTCAAATCCAGCTGAAGTTCCCCCAGGTGGTTAATAATGATGGCTAATAATACAGGGTGAGCAAAAGTAGGTTTACAGTTGTTCATATGGAAAATAATACAATAATTTAAAAAATAATACTAGAAAAACTTTTGTACACTTACAACTGTAAACCTACTTTTGCCTCATCCTGTATATCCAGCTCTCACTTCATGCCAAGTATTTGATCTAAGCACTTTTTATGAATCAACTCATTTAATCCTCACAACAACCTAATGAGGTAGATAATATTATTATCCCCACATAACAAATGAGGAAACTGAAGCACAGAGATGAAAGTAAGTTGGCGAAGTTCACAGAGCTACAGAATTCCAGTGCAGACATTCTGGCTTCAGATCCTGCATTTTCTTTTTTCTTTTTCAAGTTTTTATTTATTTTACTTTTTAGAGAGAAGGGATGGGGGGGAAAAGAGAGGGGGAGAATCATCAATGTGTGAAAGATATATCAATCGGCTGCCTCTCTTCTGCCCCCAACTGGGGAACTTACCCCACAACCCAGGCAGGTACCCTGACTGGGTCACCCTGACTGGTGACCTTTCAGTTAACAGCCCAGCATTCAATACACTAAACCACACCAGATCCTGCATTTTCAGGATTATTATAGTAGACACTGTGAAGAAACACAGAGTATCTGATAAAGTAACTCAGTTAGCCCAGGTATCTCTGGTTATCTCAGATCCTGTAATTCTAAAGGGTCTGTGAAATCTTTCTCTATTTAAAACCTCAATATGGAAATTTCTCTAAGTGTAGGAATTGTCTAGGTCTTTCAGCATCCATCTTTTTACAAGATTTTTAATCTAGAGACCAGTCAGATTAATTTGATAGACCCTCTGAGTCAAAGTATTGTTCTCTTAGTCTGTGGCCTCTGACTGAGTCTAGGACCATGCTGAATCCCAAAGTCTAAATTCTGGGGTCCTATTATAAAGGTGTGTGCACCAGCTTTTATTGAAAGTGAGAAATGTTTTATTTTTTCTTATTTATGCAAAAAGATAAAACTAGACCACCAACCTACACCATACACCAGAATAAACTCAAGATGAATAAAGGACTTAAACATAAGCAGTGCCACCATAAAGGTCCTGGAGAAAAATATAGACAGTAAAATTTTAGATATCCTACACAGAAATATGTTTACTGATACTTCACCAAGGGCAAAGGAAATAAAAGAACAAATAAACAAATGGGACTAGATCAAATTGAAAAGTTTCTGTTCAGCTAAAGTGAGAAATGTTTTCAAACAGTCTTCTCCATGAGGAATTCCTTCCACCAAAGAGGCCCTCTACGTGGCCTTTAAAACTGAGTTTGAGCCCTGGCTGATGGCTCAGTGGATTGGCACTGGCCTGCGAACCTAAAGGTCGCTGGTTCGATTCCCAGCCAGGGCACATAACCAGGCTGCAAGCCAGGTTTCCAGCCAGGTCTATAAACTGGAGGCAGGTGAAAGGCAACCATACATTGATGTTTCTCTCCCTCCCCCTCTTTAAAAATATAACTAAAATCTTAACAACCACATTAAATTTAAAAATTAAAAACAAAAACAAAAAACAAACAAACAAAAAACCCCTGAGCTTGAGTGCCTTGGAAACACCTCACAACTTGGATCCGATTCAAAGCAGTCAAAGCTCAGAGTTAGGACCCAAAAAATCCCTCTGAATAACTGACGATGCTGAATCGGTAAGCATTTTTGGGGTGACAAACGCCTCAATTTGTCGCGCTTGTGCCCCTGGGGGATAATGTCCAGCTCCGAGAGCTAGGGGAATTTGATAGCCAAGGGGTCCTGTTCCCTAGGAACATTACCGGGGCCTCTGGGGATGTTATAATCACAGAGGGGGGTTTCAGGTGGATGCCCTTAGAATCTCCGAAGATGCAGTTACTCCGTCCCTGTTAGGAAACTGGCTCCCGCTTCCTTTTTTCTCTCCCATCTGTAACGGGTATGAAACGCCAGCCAGTTTCAGGGGCAACAGGGGCAAAGGCGGTGGAGTAGCTCACAAGATCCCTGGGAAGGGGGGAAGGGGGGGGACCAGCTATAGTGGGAATGCCCAGCAGTCCCTCTCCAGTACTTTGTCTTGAGCGTCCCGATTATAGTTTCTTTTTCTTTTTTCAAAGATTTTATTTCATTATTTTTAGAAAGAGGGGAAGGGAGAGAGGCAGAGAGGGAGAGAGACATCAATGTATGGTTGCGTTTCACCTGCCTCCAGCCACAGATCTGACTGGAGACCTGGTTTGCAACCTGGTTCTGTGCCCTGGCTGGGGAATTGAACCAGCGACTTTTGGGTTCGCAGGCCAGCGCCTTATCCACTGTGCCACCAGCCAGGGCTGATTATAGTTTCTTAAATTACAGGGAACTTGGAAGTTCTGTTTCGGATCTGGCTTTCTCTAATTTTGCCCAAAGAAGGCTTTAAAGACAAGGGATTACTTTTTTACACTAGATCAAACAGGGTCGCGGCCTGACGACAATTGTCCCTACCGGCGTGCCGTATCCCTGGTTTTCGCCCAACTTTGCGCACCAGTCTTCTCCTGAGCAGGCTAAACCCAGCTCTTTCTGATTGGCTTAGGGAGCCCCCAGCCCTTCCTGGTAGGAAACTGAGACTGGAAGTCCGCCTTCTTTCCGTCTTCGAGTTCGGTTGAGCCAGAGGCGCGGGAGGGGGGTGGAAATTGGGGAAACTGGAATTTCCCACGGAGCTGACGGCGCTTGTTCCCCCCTACTCGTTTTAATTCCACGCACTTCGAAATATCCGCCATGGAGAAATCTTGGTAATGACCCAATCCCCGTAAGCGGCCTAGGAACACATCTGGTCCCTGCGCTGACCCCTCCCTGCCCCGCCGCTAGGAAAGAATTCTGGGTAGTTGATGTCTCCGGTTCCCCCCAGGGAATTCTGGGTAACTGGCCCTTTCTCTCTAGCACCCCTTAACCCCGCCCCAATTGTGGGTAACTGGCTGTTCTTCTTCTTATTATTATTTTTTTTTTTTTCTTTTCTGGAGAATCCTGGGGTAACATTACAGAGGATTCTGGAAAACTGGCTTCTCTTGTTTTCCTCTTGCATCCCTCCACCCCCAGCCCTAATTCTGGGAAATTAGCACCTTACCCCCGCTTTATCCAATTCCTACCTCTGCAGTTGCCGTTCCTTCCACTGATGGTGCAGGGGTGAACCAGGCAAGTGAGCTGGCCTGAAGAGAAGTGAAAAGGAAGGCAAAGCTTTGGTTAGGTAGTTGGGGGCGGGGGGCGTACAGAGGGCATAGAGAAGAGAAAGGGAGGCTACTTCTCCCACCTCTGCCCCGCTGTGCCTCACCCATTACTTCCTGCTTCATCCCCTCCCTGCTGCATCTTCCTCCTCTCTAGATAACATGTAACACACTAAATGCAATTACTTAGGTCTACCCCTGACTTAGTCACCTATTTCCCTTTGCAGGCTAGGATGCCCACTGGTGCTGTCCTGCTGAAGGTTGGGTCAAACATCTAAAGGGGCTGTGGCCAGGAAGGGTGTGAAACGGGTCCAGCCTGCTTCAAACGTCATCATGAACTTCGAGGGTCTGGACCCTGGACTGGCAGAGTATGCCCCGGCCATGCATACTGCCCTGGACCCTGTCCTGGATGCCCACCTGAACCCAAGTCTGCTACAGAATGTGGAACTGGACCCGGAGGGAGTGGCCTTGGAGGCTCTTCCTGTCCAGGAGTCAGTGCACATAATGGAAGGTGTCTACTCTGAATTGCACAGTGTGGTGGCTGAAGTGGGTGTGCCTGTCTCCGTCTCCCACTTTGACTTGCACGAGGAGATGCTGTGGGTGGGAAGCCACGGGGTAAGAACTGCACCCCTTTGTAAGGGCTGAAAGGAGATGCTGGGTGTGTTTTATTTGGTTTTAGCAGTATAGAGTTTGATTTAGGGGGATGAGGTAGGGCCGTCCTGAGATCAGTTTTCAGGTGGTGGTAGTAGTTCACATAAAATATGACAGCATAGATGAAGTACAATAAAGATGTATACGTGAAAACATTTGGGAAATAATTAGGAAGAACTTAAGATGACCACCAGTGACTTGGTCTACTGGGTACTTCGTGATACTATAGGGAAAACAGCTACTAATTGAAATGTGATAAAAGTGGTGAATTTAATTTAGACTGTAATGAATTTGAGGTTCTAATGGGATATCTAAAGAGATGTTTAGTAGGTGTTTGGATATCTGAAGTCTAAAGCTTGAGTCAGTGGTCTGGACTAGAGAAGGAATTAGGATTCATCAACTTAAAAGTGGATGACTAAAACCTTGAGGGTGGGTGGGAGTATCTAGGAAGACAAGTAGGGTAAGAAATAGTGGGCTGGGAATAGCCATATTTCAAGAGTGGTCAGAAGGGCAGCACATAAAGAGAGGGGATGAGCTCAGAGTCAGGAGAGAAACCAGCAGTGAATGACATAGGAGCCCAGGGCGGAACGAGTTTCACATTGCCTATTCCATCCTGTGACCCACAGAACACATTTCCCTCGTGGCTGGTAAAGATTAAGACTTGACTGTGAAACATAAGAAAGCCAGGTGGCCAGTGGAGGATCAGACCCCCCATCCCTGATCTTCTGAACGCTATTCTGACCAACTGAGCCATTAACCCACTCAGCAGGGTCATTGTGAGGGTAATAGGAGGTACAGTTTACAAAAGTACTTTGTAAAGCATTAAACATAAGATGGTGTTTTCAGTGTGTTTATCCCTAAGATTGATCCCTGGCCTTATGCCTTCGTTGCTGCTAGCCAAAAAGGCCAGGAAGCAAGAATGGAAACAAGCTGACCAATGTTTAGTTTCTGAATTGTATCTATAATGGCCCTGCCCTCCCACTTAGAGTGTCTCATCTTTTTGTTCCCTACAGGGTCATGCCACTTCATTTTTTGGACCAAGCTTGGAGCGCTACTCATCCTTTCAAGTCAATGGCAGTGATGACATTCGGCAGATCCAGAGCCTGGAGAATGGTGTCCTCTTTCTCACCAAGAACAACCTCAAGTATATGGCCCGTGGGGGCCTCATTATATTTGATTATCTGTAAGTCACTTCTCAGCTCTGGACTGAAAGAGAGCCCCTCATAGAACGGGAAGGCTAGAGGACTGACAACTTTAGAGATGCAGGCCCCTTAGCCTTTTCTCCCCCCACAGGCTGGATGAGAGTGAGGATATGCATAGTCTTCTGTTGGCTGACAGCAGCACACTGCTTGTTGGTGGGCTGCAGAATCACATATTGGAGATTGACCTTAACACTGTTCAGGAGACTCAGAAGGTACAATCCTGGGGCAGGAAAAACCCAAGCAGAGTCTGAGTTTATTGTGGTGGGGCAGTGGGTAATGCCTGAGCTGTGTGTGTGACCTTTCTGTTCTTTTGGTTTGTGGGAAGAATCATTCTCACTGGTTTCTCCTTCCTTCCCCAGTATGTAGTTGAGACACCTGGAGTCACCATCATGAGACAGACAAGCCGCTTCTTCTTCTGTGGCCACACATCTGGCAAGGTGGCTAAGTTCCATTTTTCCTCCCACCATGGGGCCCAGATCTGTAACTGGGCTCAGCCTTTCCTCTAGTGCTATGCCTATAGTTGGGAGGAAGACAGGAATGAATTGCGTTCCTGTCCAGCCATGTTATACTATGAGATTAATCTTTCAGCCTGACGTTTTCTGTTGTAATGAGGTACCTAGGGACAGAAAGGTAAACAGTACTTGTTGGGACCCCTTTCAGCTCTTGGCTTCTCTTTTTGCCTTTTCTGTGCTTTTATGGCTACTAAGCCATGCCTAGAGGCTTAGTAGGGGCCTTACAGGATTAAGTAGGTGGCAAGTATTCTTCCTGATGAAGACTTTGGAAGATAACCACATTGTCTTTTCTTCAGATTTCCCTTCGAGACCTTCGTACTTTTAAGGCGGAGCATGAGTTTGATGCTTTCTCAGGGAGCCTGTCCGATTTTGATGTGCATGGCAACCTGCTGGCCGCTTGTGGCTTCTCTAGCCGTCTCACTGGCCTCGCCTGTGACCGTTTCCTCAAGGTGTATGATCTGCGCATGATGCGTGCCATCACACCACTTCAAGTACACGTGGATCCTGCCTTCTTGCGTTTCATCCCTACATACACTTCTCGTCTTGCTATCATCTCCCAGTCTGGTATGAAGGCGATGTAAGATGGTGCAAAACAGGTCGATGAGCAATGGGGCACTCGGTGCCAGGGGGAGTATACTCCAGGAACCCCTTTGTTGGAGAAAATGTAACCTTTCAGTGGGATCTCTGGGTTTCGCTTAGATTTGGTCAGAGATGAAAGCTTTTATTTCCCTTCTGTGTGAAGAACACAGAAAAAGATATAAAGTGGAGCAGACAAAACAATTTTAGAACTTGCCTTTGCTGCATAGTATACTTCCATATGGTTTATGGGAAGCCATCAGATGGTATTCTCTCTAGCTCTAAAATATAGATTTGGAGCCCATCTTTCCTTGATACCAGGAGAAGAGGGTGGGAAAGGCATGAAAGGATGGCTCCCTTCACCTCCCAGGGCTTGCTCAGTGGGTTTCCTCCTCCTTCCTAGGGCAATGCCAGTTTTGTGAACCCACAGGCTTGGCCAATCCAGCAGACATCTTTCATGTGAATCCTGTGGGGCCTCTGTTAATGACGTTTGATGTGTCAGCTAGCAAGCAGGCTTTGGCCTTTGGAGATTCTGAAGGCTGTGTGCACCTCTGGACTGATTCCCCTGAGCCTTCCTTCAACCCTTACTCCCGGGAGACTGAGTTTGCTTTGCCATGCCTTGTGGATTCACTACCTCCTCTGGACTGGAGCCAGGACCTGCTGCCTCTTTCCCTCATCCCTGTCCCGCTCACCACGGATGCGCTTCTCTCTGATTGGCCTGCTGCCAACTCTGCTCCAGCTCCCAGGTTATGACTCACATCTGGGCCGAAAGTGGGGCAGGAAAAGGGCTGAGATACAGAAATTCTCTGTTATTATTCTACTTGTCTTATTTTTGTTTACCTTCAGTATTTCCTTTTTATCTGGCCCCTTGGGGACTGGGGATTAGATAGGCAAACACCACAACCTTCAAGCTTTAGAACTGTACTACATTATAGGCGAGCACCCCCTGTGGACGCAGAGATTCTGCGCACCATGAAGAAGGTGGGCTTCATTGGCTATGCACCTAACCCACGTACCAGGCTGCGTAATCAGGTATGTTCAGAGCCTACCGGCATTTCTCCTTTTTCCTTTAATAGTTTTCAGTAGTTTTTATTTTTAGTAAATTTTATTGAGGTTATATTTTATTTGCCACGTAATACAGTACTTGTACATCTTCTTCTATGGGGGGGATTCCACAGGTTCTTTAAAAAAGTAGTTAATTAAATTACCATCATTGCCATCAAGGTCCGGAGAAACCACATCCTTTGTGACTATCTCATAAACCAAGGCTTGGAAGGCATGATGGAACGCTCCATCCTGCTTGAGGGACCAGTCTGTCTGCCTATTCTTGACAACTCCTCTCCTAGTATCTTTTTATTTTTTAAGATTTTATTTATTTATTTTCAGAGCGAGGGGAAGGGAGGGAGAAAGAGAGGGAGATAAACATGGGTTGCTTTTTGTACGCCCTCAATTGGGGACCTGGCCTGTAACCCAGGCATGTGCCCAGAACAGGAATTTAACTAGCAGCCTTTTGGTTTTATAGGCCAGCGCTCAATCCACTGAGCCATACCAGCCAGGGCTAGTATCTTTTTTTAAGTGAATATCAATGGTTTTGTTGTCATCTCTGTATCTGATCATTTCATGAGCAAAGTCATTGGTAGGTTTGACATGGACAAATGCGTGAGCATTTTTTCTAGTGCTCATGCTAGTGAAATAATGCTTGTGTGGTGCTCATGCCACCTCATTGGAGTGGGTTTAAGCTCCCAAATTAAATTGCAAGCTTCTTGAGGGATAGGACTGTGCCTTTTATCTCTTTTGAATCCCCGCTCAATGTGTAGAACAGTACCCAGCCCAGAAAGGTTCTCAAGAAATGTTGGCTGGTGGTAGTGATGGTCATGGTTGGAAGTCAGAGGGTGACTGAATCTCCACATGTGGGTCCATCGGCCTCTGCGCTGGAGGTAGCAACCCACTGCAGTGGGGTGATCACTGCAGCTGATGCAGCCAAAACCAGGCATAGTAACTGGGCTGTTACATGTGGCAACGGGCCCAGTAAGTTTTTAGAAGTCTCCTAAACTAAAGGTACTATGCTAGGTGTTAGGGAGGATTCAGAGACATAAAAGATAGGGTCCTTGCTCTTAAGAAGTTCAGTACTTGGTTGGTGAAAATAAGACATATTCATAACTATTGTTAAGTGCTAGAGGAATGTTATAAGTATTCTTCATCAGAGCTATTTGGAGGGAAAGTTTTACTCTGGGTCAGAATGGTCAGGGTGTGCATATTGAAAGAGGTAGATACTTAGCTGGAGAGGTGAGAGATGGGTAAGTAGGTAGTAACAGCAGAACATGTTAAAGGATGAGAGGTAAGTGTTAGTAAAGGTCTCAAGACCTTTACTGCAGAATGGAGGCAATGCCTAATGGGGACAATAGCTGTTCCAGCCGGTCTGGAATGGCTGTTATACAAGGAAATAGTGAGATACTGAGGTAGGAAAGGACCTGGATGTGAGGCCTTGAAATCCAGTGTACAGTGGAAGAAGTGATGTAGTGAACAGGGCATTCTGAGAGCGTTAGTTTGATGGCGGTATGCTGGACAGAGTGACTGTGGGGAGACCAGTGTGGAAGCCATCACAGTTGTCCAGCTGTGATGAGGCAGGTTGATGACAGTGGGAGTAAAAAGAAGTGAATGGTGAAAACTGTATGGAATTAGGTTGAGGACTTGGTGACTCTCAGTGTTGGGGGAACAAAGATGATTAAGACATCCAAACAGGTTACTTCTTTTTAAAAATTTTAGATTCCTTACCGACTCAAGGAATCAGACAGTGAATTTGACAGCTTCAGCCAGGTCGCTGAATCACCAGTAGGGCGGGAAGAGGAGCCCCATCTCCACATGGTTTCGAAGAAATACCGCAAGGTACTGGGGAATACCAAGGAAGGAAGGAAGGAAAAGTTCCCAGGGGAGAACGTCCTATGAGAAAAGACTGAAGGATTTAGTTGGGAAGCTTTCACACACCATCCTGGACTCGGGGGAGGTTTGGGGGAAAGTTACGGTTAGGGGGCTTTGAGGGTTTCTTTTTCTTGCTTAGACTGTTTCTGCCTCAGGTAACCATCAAATACTCCAAGCTGGGACTGGAGGACTTTGACTTCAAACATTACAATAAGACTCTCTTTGCTGGATTAGAGCCCCACATCCCCAATGCCTACTGCAACTGCATGATCCAGGTAAGGGTGGCTATTCCTGGGCCTCGAATATGCTTGCTGCCTTTCTTCCCCATGGTCCCGCAACTCCTGCTCTTTTTCCTTGTCTCCTCAACTAGGCCCACTTTTCTGTGGGCCTCACAGCCTTCAAGTCTCCTCTGTGAGCTCCACTCCAGGGGACTCCTGTTTTGAATTCTCCCCCAGCTCACTTAATCTTCCAATTTCTCTTCCTCCTTGTACAGTGGCCTTTGTCATTTCTCCTACTCCTCCCTCCAGGTACTCTATTTTCTGGAGCCTGTCTGCTGCCTAATCCAGAACCACCTTTGCCAGAAGGAGTTCTGCCTGGCATGTGAGCTGGGCTTCCTCTTCCACATGTTGGATCTCTCCCGAGGTGACCCTTGTCAGGTCAGTGCCTAGAGAACTGGGACAATAAAAGAGGAAGGCAGGTGGATAGTAGGCAGAGATGTGGCTGTGCAGATGGCCACAAAAGAGAAAATAACCTCTTTCTAACAACACACTTCCAGGGCAGTAACTTTCTTCGGGCGTTCCGCACCATTCCCGAGGCCTCAGCCCTCGGTCTGATCCTGGCTGACTCAGATGAGGCATCAGGCAGGGGCAGTCTGGCCAGGCTCATCCAGAGGTGGAATCGCTTCATTCTCACTCAGCTGCATCAGGATATGCAGGAGCTGGAAGTACCTCAGGCCTATCGAGGTGCTGGAGGCAGGTATGGAATTGGGACAGAAATAGTTAAAGTTACCGTGACAGGCTGCTGTATGACTTTCAGGGTCTCTGAACTCCCTCACTGCGCATATATGACCTTCCCACTCTCAGCAGCTTTTGCTCATCGGGGGACTCTGTCATTGGGCAGTTGTTCAGCTGTGAGATGGAGAACTGCAGCCTCTGCCGCTGTGGCAGTGAGACCGTGCGAGCCTCGTCTACCCTGCTCTTCACACTCTCCTACCCTGAGGGTAGCAACAGTGGTATACCCCGCAGCTGGGTTGGGAAGGCTTCCCCAATGTCCTCTGACATCAAGGAGAGGGTGTTGGGGGGCTAACACTAACAGTGAGGAGAACCTGGAGTGAAGTATCCAGTTTCCCCACAGATAAAACTGGGAAGAACTGTGACTTTGCTCAGGTACTAAAGCGAAGCATCTGCCTGGAGCAGAATACGCAGGCCTGGTGTGACAACTGTGAAAAGTACCAGCCCACGGTGAGTGGGCTATTGCACTGGGCTAGAGTCCTGCCATGTTGGGGACTCAACTATGATCTCATCTGGGGCTCTTTAGGTGAGCACTACCATCCAGGGATCTAGAGAGAGTGGGAAGAACCACAGTTTGAAGATGCAGATCCAGGTTTCCCTACTGTCCAGATTTCTTTTCCTGGCGGCTCCCTTCCATTTTTGTTTGTTTTATCCTCTTAGATTCAGACACGCAACATCTGCCATCTGCCAGATATTCTTGTCATCAATTGTGAAGTGAACAGCACAAAAGAAGCTGATTTCTGGAGAATGCAGGCTGAGGTAAGGACTGGGGCTGGAAACGGGATCGCAGGAGTTTTCCTTTCTTTCTTTGCCTGCCTGCCTGCCTTCCTTCCTTCCTTCCTATCTTCCTTTCTTCTTTCTTTTCTTTCTTTTTTTTCTTCCTTCCTTCCTTCTTTTCTTTAAGAAGTACTTTTTTCATTTTTTATACCATTTCTGGTCTACCTCCATTAATATCATGAGGAACCATATTTTCTTCTTTGTGTTCAGTTTGCCTTCAAGATGGCACTAAAGAAACATGGTGGGGAAATCTCCAAGAATAAGGAATTTGCTTTGGCCGATTGGTAAGTACCGTCTTAGGAGTGATCAAAGTATTGAACTACCCAGTGCCTGCCCTTATCACTGGCTAGATCTCCTCAGGACAAATTTCCAATTCCCCTGTTCTGACAGGAAGGAAGTAGGGAGTCCGGAAGGCATGCTGATGTGTTCTTCCATTGAGGAGTTGAAGAATGTCTGGCTTCCTTTCTCTATTCGTATGAAGATGACCAAGAACAAAGGACTGGATGTTTGCAATTGGACTGATGGAGATGAGATGCAGGTTGTTAGAAAATTGGGAAGAGGAGGGCATATAAGGAAGAGAGGGATGGGCCAGGAGCAGGGTAAGGGGGAAAGTGGAACTTAGTGTAGGGAAAAGAAAGGGAATAACATTCTGTACTTACCAGTAGTGGGCTTTTCCAGCATCATAAGTTTATTATGGGGATTCATAGATGGACTAGGATGAAGGTAACCCACCCTGGTGCCCCATTCCATACCCCAGACTCCCTGTCCTCTATCCCCATTCCCTTTCCTCCCCCATCCTTAAACTTAGCTTAGCAGTCTGGGTACCCCCTCACAGTGGGGCACAGCCAGGGCGGAGGAGGAACACGGTGTCTATGTGTATGACCTGATGGCTACTGTGGTACACATCCTGGACTCACGCACAGGGGGTAGCCTGGTGGCTCACATCAAAGTTGGAGAGACCTACCACCAACGCAAGGAGGTAAGTGAGGTAAAACAGGGTAGGGACAATCCTGGTGGTGGCCAGAATGGAATCCCAGATCTGTCCTTATCTTCAATCTGAGCCAGAGTGGCCCAGCCATCACTTTGGCATCAGTTTTTCCCTGTATCTCCATAGGGTGTTACCCACCAGCAGTGGTATCTCTTCAATGACTTTCTTATTGAACCTATTGATAAGGTTAGTTATAACACATTGCATTCCCCCTTTCATCTCCCCTTTTCCTAGCATCCTCATTCTCAGCTTCCTGTCAGACAAATTCAGGAGGGAGGGATGGGTTCTCAAGAATAAAAGCATTAGCAGAGCTAATAATAGCGCCTGAGTTCTGTCTGCTATCTGACTTGGGAAAAAGGAAAAGGAGGCATATATTTTGGCCATTAAGTGCGTTTTCTTTTATAGCATGAAGCTGTGCAATTTGACATGAATTGGAAAGTGCCTGCTATTCTTTATTACATCAAAAGGAATCTTAATTCCAAATACAACTTGAACCGTAAGTGATACAAGAGTAGACTCAAGGTGTGGGCAGTTCAGATTGGTGTTCAGGAAGAGACCTAGGAAGCAGCTTGTTAAGATTAGGATCTGTGCTCTGGCTCAGTAGCTCAGGTGGTTACATCATCATCCTGACGTGATACATCAAGGTTGTAGGTTTGATCTCAGGTCAGGACACATGCAAGAAGCAATCAATAATTGCATAAATAAGTGGAGTAACAAATCGATCCCCCCCTTCTTGCCATCTAAAAAAATTTTTTTTTAATTTTACTGTTGTATTACAGCCATCCCCTTTTTGCTCCCCTCTGTCCCCCTCCCCCCCCACCCATTCCCCACCAAAGTCAGTCCCACCTGTTGTCCATGCCCATGGTTCCTCTATACTAGGTTCTTGTCTAAGCTGCTCCCCTTCCTTGCCTCTTCCTCCCCTCTCCCCCCACCCCCCTTTCTCCTGACCACTGAAGGCCTATTCACTGTATTCATGTATTTGGTTCTGTTTTGCTTGTTGTTAGTTTTGTTCATTATTGTCCTGTAATGGGTGAGAGAGATCATATGGTATTTGTCCTTCACTGACTGGTAAAAAAATTTTTTTTAAGTCAGGGGGTGGTATGCTTTAAAAAACAAAAAGATTAGGCCCTTGGCCGGTGGCTCAGTTGATTGGAGCATCATCCTGTATGTACATCAGAAGGTTATGAGTTAGATCCCTGGTCAGAACACATATGGGGACAACTGATGTCTTTCTCTCCTTTTAGCTCCAAAACCAAGAAGTATGTCCTCAGGCGAGGATAAAATAAATAACCCCCAAAATTAGGATCTTTAACCAATATTAATCTGTCCAGGGATAATACGGAGGTTCCTGCCTATAAAGCCTTAAATTTAGAAGCTGAAGACCCTAGTGGGAAGGAGGTGATGGGGAAAAGTCTAATCAGAGTGGCTAAGGTTATGATTTTGAGTCTACTCATTATCCCCAAGTGAAGATAATCTTCTTTTGGAGATGAACTTCTTATTAAACCCCTTTTTAGTGCCTTTAAAACATAGTTTCTCTGTAACTTCATTTTTCTGGATTTTCTAAGGTTAAGTCCAAAGTGAAAATCTTACTCTTTATTATTGTTTTTCTGTACCACATATCTTGATAATTTTTTATTTACCTGTTCCATCTGCCTGTTCTATTCATCAAACATGATTGTTTTACTTAAATGTTTTAATTATTGAGACGCGAGGTACCCTGGACTTCTGTCCCCTGGTCACTTCCCTGTCTCCAGCAATGTGTCTTCTGGATTCTCCCTTCCAGTCAAAAACCCTATTGAGGCAAGTGTCCTGTTGGCTGAAGCCTCGCTAGCACGGAAACAACGGAAAACACATACTACCTTTATTCCACTAATGCTGAATGAGATGCCACAAGTTGGGGACCTGGTGGGTCTGGATGCCGAATTTGTCACCCTTAATGAGGTACCCAACACCAAAAATGTGGAGTGTTGGAATAGAATTCTGGGGATATTAGGAGTCATAAGCATTTCTGTGATTTCCTTATAAACTTTTTCATGTAGGAGGAAGCAGAGCTGCGCAGTGATGGCACCAAGTCTACCATTAAACCAAGCCAGATGTCAGTCGCTAGGATTACCTGTGTTCGGGGCCAGGGACCCAATGAGGGCATCCCCTTCATTGATGACTACATCTCTACCCAGGAGCAGGTAATAGGATATGAAAATGCAAATGAGACAGACCCTGTGCTTATGTACTCTAGAACTCAGGGAAGAGTGGTAGTGGGTGGTTGTACCTCACTTCCTGGAAAACTTGTCCTGTTGTCTATCCCTAGGTGGTGGATTACTTGACTCAATACTCAGGGATAAAGCCAGGAGATCTCGATGCCAAAATTTCCTCTAAGCACCTCACAACTCTCAAGTCTACCTACTTAAAGCTTCGTTTTCTCATAGACATTGGAGTCAAGTTTGTGGGTCATGGTCTGCAGAAGGACTTCCGGGTCATCAACCTCATGGTTCGGGCAGGGCTTTTTAAAGTCTTCTTTGAGTATGGGCCCCTCAGGGTATACATTGTACTTCTGGGAACGGGAAATTATGGATCTCCTACCTTCAGTCTCCCATTTTTTATCCCTGCTAGGTGCCCAAGGACCAAGTCCTTGATACTGTCTATCTGTTTCACATGCCCCGAAAACGAATGATTTCCCTGCGATTCCTTGCTTGGTACTTTCTGGGTGAGTTGATCTGCCTTGAAGACCCCTCATGTTCATTAAGAGCAGGAAAAAGTTTTGGAGGGGCCACAGGGAGTAGGGAGGATCCTGAGTTAATGGTGAAGTTAATAAATTTAATTAGCTTCAGTATCCCTCCTGTGTACCAGGATTGGTGTTTGGCTCCTTCCTTTAAGGGCAGTCAGTCTTTTGATTGTTTATTAGGAGTTGGGGATGGGAGTAGGGGACATATTTTTATCTTCCTTTGCTAAGTCCCAAACTATTCCACCTCTACTTCTGCAGACCTAAAGATTCAAGGGGAGACACATGACAGTATTGAGGATGCTCGCACAGCCCTGCAGCTATACCGAAAGTATCTGGAGCTAAGCAAAAATGGCACTGAGCCTGAGTCATTCCATAAAGTGCTCAAGGGTCTTTACGAGAAGGGCCGAAAGTTGGACTGGAAGGTGCCTGAACCTGAAGGCCAGACAAGTCCAAAGAGTAAGGCCTGGGATGGGACCAGGGAAACTGGACTGGGTGGGTTTTGGGTTTTAATTGTATATGTGAAGATTATACCCGCCATAATGATCATGATGTTAACAACAGTACCAATTCTACCTTGTATGTGCAAAGCACTTAACAGTTTACAGAGCATTTAATCCTCCCAACAGTCAGTGAAACAGATTTTATTGAAACTCCATTGGTCCTAATCTCCTCTTGCCCAATTCTAAAATGTTTGGAGCAGGTCCATGGCCGCTTTTCTCTTGATTTTTCTTTCCTAAAAAGAATCCTAGGTGCTTTTTCTCCATTTACCTTAAGAGCCAATGTTCTTGGTTTTGTCTCTGACAGATGCAGCTGTTTTTTCCTCAGTGCTGGGACTCTGACCTCATCTTCTCCCAAGGATCTACTGCCTCTCCCTCCAGTGTCCTGTGGTCCCAGAACTGGGAGATGGCTTCCTAAGTTGGCTATAACCTGTCTACTTCCAGAATTGAACCTGCTCAGGGTTTACAGATGGTGCTATTAACAGAACTGGAACGCAGCAGAATTGTTGCAAAGGGTCTAGCTGCCAGATTCCTTTTTCATCCTTTGCAAAAACAGTGGGACAGAAACAAAGTCTAGAACTGACCCAAATGTAAAGTAATTTGTATTCCTAATAAATATCCTGGGTGATTAATATCTAGACAAAGAAGATCCTGGAACCAAAACTTGCAGTCCTAGTTGGCTGAGGACTGAAGTACTGGACAGCAATCGGGTACAACAGTAGTTTAAGACTTAGCTCAAGTCTTTCATTGTGTGAGGGATGCCAGGAAGACACGTAGAATATTGGTGACCCTAGCAAAGCAGTGTTGTCAACACCATCATTGCCAAAAGGACCATTAGGTCCACAACAAAACTTGGCTGCTAGCTTCACCCCTGCTGACAGCTAAGCAGTATCTGTCTTCCATCCACTCCATTCTCCTGTCCCAAGCTCTGTTTTCTTATTTTTTTAGTTTTGTTTTTAACTGCATGTTTTATAAAATAAAAACAAAAATATTACTTGACTGTCATTATCTCACTGGCAATCTGAGAGTGTGGGGTTCTCTGACTTGGGTCTTCCTCTTTTTTGTATTGGTTTACTATTAACAACTGGGAAAACCTAAGGCTTTTAAATTCTCATCTAGAAATGAGGGTAAAGCTCTGGATTCCAAAGTTAAGGTTGTTGGAGGACTATAATAATGTTTTATGGACAGTGTTAGGTCTTTGCTGTTGCTGCCTGGTATCCTCAGGTCGGGTTCTCTTAAGACGTACAGTGGAGTTTACCCATTAACTGTAAAAGGGGAGTGAGGAAGCTGACAAACTACAGGCCCCAGGATATCTTAAAATCTGTAACTACTACCAGAGTCTGTGTTGGTGCTGCGGTGCTTCCTGGGAGATGTAGTTTCTTGAATATTGAAACTAGGGCTTCCTATTGGCCACTAGCTCACCTTTGTTTTTGAAGATCCTAGGCCACGTAAGAGTGACACACACAAGCGCCTGGCCACCTCCACACACCACGCTGTGATGTGTCCTTGCTTCAGGCCACTCCTATTCTTCCTCTGACCCCTAGTGATCACGTGGAGCTGCTCGCCACGCAAGTCTGGATCCTTCGAACCCCTTGCTCCTCGCTGCCTGTAGTCGTCCCTAAGCTGCGTGTTCGCGCGAGAGTCGATGGGCGAGTTCGGCGTCTGTCTCGGGTGTGGGGCTTACACCGCAGTGGATCGGAGCCCTGCTTAGATTCACTTAGGGTGCGAGCAGCTATTCAGGCGGTTGCTGGGGCACCCTGTGTCTGAAAAGCGCCGGAGAGTTCTGGAGAAGGCGGGCAGCCTCTCTCCTCTGCAGCCAGGTGCTAGGGCCCCGAGATAAGTGAGAGACCGATCATCTTCCAGCTCCTGGGCCAAGGAGGTGGCCCTGGGAGCAGAGGTGGGACGGATTGCGAGTGGCGCTGAGGGTAGGGGATGGACTGCAGTGAAGGCAATGGCGGGGTGGGGTGGGAGGGGTGGGGGGGGCTTAAATGGGGGCTGGTCCGCATGGGAAATAGTTTATAGGCTGGAGGTGGGGATTCGGTGCTGGGTCCAAATAGACCCTAGTTATTGAGTGAGCTCCTCGCGAGCCAATCACCTCGCTGCCTCCTGGCCCACAGCTCCTCTGTACCTCTCCGCGTTTAATCACCGGCTTCGGTTCAGTAGCTGCCACATGCACGGCCTGGTGAACCCTTCGCGAGATACTGAAGTACTAGCATCTACGGCCTCACGTGTCCACGTAGTGTCTGGGGCTGAGCTCCAAGTGCTGACCTTGCGCTCTCACCCACCGCGTGTTGGATCAAGGTCTTCAAGCACAGTAACAGAGGAGCCACTTTGTTTCCCGGCCATTTCCTGGAAAGTAGAACCAGAGGCACACTGAGGCCATTGTAGGCCTTGGGATGGGGGACGGGTGGGGGAACGGAGCAGGCTGCTCATACTTCTGCTTTACTCCCATCCAAACCCAGGTGGAGCAACCCCACAATGTTAAAGATGAAAGGCTGGGGTTGGCTGGCCCTGCTTCTGGGGGCCATGCTGGGAACTGCCTGGACTCGGAGGAGCCAGGACCTACATTGTGGAGGTAAAAACAAAGAAGTGGGAGGAAGGAGGGTGGGGAATGCAGAGCCTTGGAAGGACATGGGATTCAAAGCCTGGATAAGAATGAATTTAAATCCCTGGGTTGATCCGCCCCCCCCCCCCCCCCCCCCCCCCCCCCCCCCCCCCCCCCCCCCCCCCCCCCCCCCCCCCCCCCCCCCCCCGCCTCTCCTCCAACACCTCTCCCCCACACCAGCTTGCAGGGCTCTGGTGGATGAACTAGAGTGGGAAATTGCCCAGGTGGATCCCAAGAAGACCATTCAGATGGGCTCTTTCCGAATCAATCCAGATGGCAGCCAGTCAGTGGTGGAGGTAACTGTTGCTGTTTCACCAAATAAAGTAGTTCACTCTGACTTTGATTAATGACTCAGCTAATTAAGAAGGAGCTTGGTTTAATAGAAATGAAGAAAACATTGACCTAGAGAGATACCTAAAAGATAGGGCTGTCACATTTGGAAAAGGCTGGAGACTTAAACCCTATACACTTTCTTCCTGGTTCCAAACCTTGATCTTTATTTCTGCTGTAGAAGTTATTAGCAGATTGGGTACCCTGATCAGCCTCCTTCTCCACATTCTTAATCCATGTGACTCATATTTTCACTGTGACAATATGATATTCACCCAAACATTCATTCAAAAAAGGAATAGAAGTTCTCATCCTTGTATTTAGAAAATCTGTTTTAGTTGAAAACATAACACATATAACAAAGCTGTACCTAGTGAATAATAAAGAAATGTAAATGTCCTCATGCTTGTGAAATGATTTAATAATTGTTATACTCAAAGCCTACACTACCTTTCTAATGCCCTCTTATTGAGGTCAGGTTTTAGTCTAATTTAAAACAAACAAACAAACAAACCCAGCCCTGACTGGTGTCACTCAGTGGATTGAGCCTGGCCTGTAAACCCAAGGGTCGCAGGTTTGATTCCCAGTCAGGGCACCTACCCAGGTTGCAAGCCAGGTCTCCAGCCAGGTCCCCAGCTGGAGGCAGGTGAAAGGCAACCATACATTGATGTTTCTCTCCCTTTCTTCCTCCCTACCTTCCCCACTCTCTAAAAAATAATAAGATCTTTTAAATAAATATCATTATTTTACATCCATAAAAAGTAAGGGAATTCAATGAAAAAAAGAACACATAGTTGACTAGGGTTAATCAAAGAGGTCTGTGTTCAGAATTTGGACCTAATGACACCTGTTTTAGTTCTTAGGCTTGTATAATGAGGTAAAGTAAGATCATAAACAGTATTTGAAAGCACTTTGGAATTACACAAATAAGCCATATTGTTTTTAAGTAGGCCAAGCTTTTTAGAATAGGTTGATTGACAGAAGTCACTGGTTTGATTCCTAGTCAGGGCACATAACCAGGTTGCAAGCCATGTCTCCAGCCTGGTCTGTAGCTGGAGGCAGGTGAAAGGCAACCATACATTGATGTTTCTCTTCCTTTCTTCCTCCCTCCCTGCCCTTCTCTCTAAAAATGAATAAAATCTTTTTAAAAAAATTCTAGAATAGGTTGATTGAGCTAGATTTGGAAGGAAAAGTAAGGATGTAAATTACTGATGTCCAGAGGTAGAAGAGTGTGACCCAAGGCTGAGGACATTTCTAGGTGCCTTATGCCCGCTCAGAGGCCCACCTCACAGAGCTGCTAGAGGAAGTGTGTGACCGGATGAAGGAGTATGGGGAACAGATTGACCCTTCCACTCACCGCAAGAACTATGTACGTGTAGTGAACCGGAATGGAGAATCCAGTAAACTGGATCTACAGGGCATTCGAATTGATTCAGACATCAGTGGTACCCTCAAGTTTGTGGTGAGCAACACAATGGGTAACTGGGTCTTAGAAATTGAGGGGATGGTGGTATTGGAGAACCAAATGGAAAGCTGGGTTAATATCCCTGTCTGGAGTCAGAAGCAGGAAGCCTCTTCTTGCTGTCTTCTCTTACTCATTTCTCCCTTGGGTTGACAGTGTGAGAGCATTGTGGAGGAATATGAGGATGAACTCATTGAATTCTTTTCCCGCGAGGCTGACAATGTTAAAGACAAACTTTGTAGTAAGCGAACAGGTAAGCTGCTTCCACTTCACCTTCTTTCCTCACAGCTCTGTGGAATCTGACACATTCCCTAGCATGTGACCCCTACCCTCAGTCCTCTGATATTGGCTCAAGAGTTGGCTTAGGGACTTGGGTTGTTCCTATCCATTATCTTCCTATCAGCTTTCAGAATTTGTGGCTCCCTTATTTGAGGTACAGGTGAGAGGATAATGGGAATATTTTGTCATTTAAAGCATATGCTTTGAAAAATGGTGGTGGTTATGCATATCAGTTTGATTTTGGGGTATTTTCTTGAGAGTGGCATATATCAGTATAAGAATGGCATTTTCCTTCAAACTGTTACGTGCTGTTTGCAGATCTATGTGACCATGCCCTGCACATATCACACGATGAGCTATGAACCACTGGAGCAGCCCAGACTGATGGATCACCCCCAGGAGGGGAAAAAGGTGTCGATGCCTTTTATATTATGTTTTTACTGAAATGAATTGAAAAAATATGAAACCAAAAGTACGAACTGTGTTGTCTTTTCATGCTCAGAATTGGCCCTTAGATTAGATTTGAAGATAGGAGATTCCAGACAGGAGAGAGAAGGGCAGGGAAGGAAAAGCTTTGGGAATGGTATAACACAGAGGTAGGAGGAGCCTGAAGCTTTTGTTCTTTTGCCATTTGAGTTTCCTGCTGCCCTGATAAACTAGATAAACATTTATTCAGTGCCTATTCAATACAATGTATTTAAAGTTTAGTTGTGGAAAGAAGAGGATCCTCTGAATAAGCAAAAGTAAAGAAGTATAGTAGTATATGATTCTAAAAAGTTCATGTATTCATATTGAAGAAACATAAAGTAAGACAGAGCTTGGTCTCAAAGGAAATAATGGACAGGCCTAATTCTTCCCTCCTTACCCTTCCAGATGGAAGGGTCAGCAAGGCCATACGGGAAGGTGGAAATGGATATGATCAACTCAGCTGAAAAGTAAGGGTTTTTTCAGATAGAGAGAAATTAAGTAAGGAATGTTATTTAATGAAAGGCCTTATTTGATGGTGTAAGTTTTTAGATTTGATGCCAACAGCAACACTAAAGTATACTTTTTCATCTTTATCACTAGCTCTTGGTCAATCTAGTCTGTAAGTCTGTCATCACTCTCTGTATGTAGAGATTCTGTACTGGGGTATAGGGATGAAAACATAGGATACCTTCCTTGGGGGGCTTTTTAAATGTCCTGATTCTGAGGTGTGGCTGCCTCAGGATGTGGAATAGAACATTTCTATCCCAGGGGCACCTCAGGGAGTGAACACCTGCATAAACATTTTAAAGACTTTTTAAATTAAGTGTTTGAGAATTTTTGAGAATCTAAAGGGACCTTGGAGATCACCTAGTTCACCTCTGTCCATTTTACATATGAAGAAACTAAGACCCAGAGAAACCACAGGTCCTGAAGTTATATATTTAGTGGCAAAACTGTATCTGTAAACTCATGTTTCCAAGAGTTCATCTGATCTGATAAAGCTGTGAACTAGCTTTTAAGTCCTTTTTCCTCTTATTATCTTGCACACAGAATGACTGTGTTCAACAAAGCTTTCATATACCACAAATCCCCATGAAGTCTAACACAAGACATAGCTCAGAGCAGGTACCCTGATATTAGTTGACAACTAAACTCAAGGTCTAATGCTAATTTCTTCTTCTTTCATCATTCATAAGAAATGTTATATCCTATCAAATCAATTTTCCAGAGTAGCTGTTAACTTTTTTGTCTCCTGTGGTACACATGACTATACCTCAGTGAGGATAGCCTAGATTTTATCCATTGCCTGCTTGGTGTCTTATTCTTCCATCAGAAAGCTTATCAGAACTATAAGTGAGAGTACTCATATAGGGAATTTGAAACTTTTTAATTGACAAAATAAATTATTCACACATTTTAATAAATGAATTTAATGTTAATCAGTAATGAACTACTAGTGTGAGGCACCTCACTAGTTTGTTAAGGTACAACTGTTAACAGCTCTCCAGCCCAAGTCTTTGCCATAGACACACCAAAATACGAAATGCGAAATACGAAATACATCCTACACAGGGAAGGGCAAATGTTACCATCTTTGACTTGTTCCTTGGAAGGTTAGGAAGGTATACTTTGTACATCTTTGGTTCAGATCACAGGTTACCACAAGGAATCCATGAGTATGTCTAAAGCCTTCTGGAGGCTCACCATAACAAATTATTCTAGCCCAGTGTTTGATAGAGTGGTGGACCCCAGCCTTTTTGGCAGCAGGGACTGGTTTCATGGAAGACAGTTTTTCCACGGACCTGGGGGTGGAGGGGCAGGGGTGACTTTATAGCCTGCCATCAGATGCAGCTTAATTGTCACTTGCCACTCACTGAGAGGGTTTTGATAGGAGTCTGCAAGCAGGTAGTTTAGTATGGTCCCTGTGCAGTCGAGCTTCTCTGTTAATGATAATCCGTATTAGCAGCCCCTCCCCAGCACTAGCATCACCGTCTCTGCTCCACCTCAGATCATTAGGCATTAGATTCTCATATGGTGCTGTGCAACCTAGATCCCTGGTATGCACAGTTCACGGTAGGTCTCCGATCCTAGGAGAATCTAATGCTGCTGATCTGACAAGAGATGGCGCTCAGGAGCTCAGGTGGTAATGTGAGTGATGGGGGGCAGCTGTAAGTAGAGGAACCTTCACACCTCCTGTGTGGCAGAAGTGGGGGTTGGGGGCCCCTGTGATAGAGCACACATTCAACTTTGCATATCTGGTTACACTTGAAGCTTAAGATGCCTTCTAAGTGAATTTAGCATTAACAATGATGGAACTTAAACATTCCCAAAACCAGTGTTAAATAAGATCCAGGTATGACTAGGAAAATTTATTATGTGAAGATCTAGTTCTTTACAAGTAAGTTTCAAATGATTTTATTTATTTATTTATTTATTTATTGGCCGTTAAAAGGATTCAGAGGCCCTGGCTGGTGGCACAGTGGATAAGGTGCCGGCCTGGGAACCCGGGGGTTGCTGGTTAGATTTTCAGCCAGGGCACATGGCCAGGGTGCAAGCCAGGTCTCCAGCCAGGTTTGTGGCTGGAGGCAGGTGAGGGGCAACCATACATTGATGTCTCTCTTCCTCTGCCTCTCTCCCTTCCCTTCTCTCTAAAAATAATTTTAAAATATTAAAAAAAAAAAATCAGAACAGGGACAAGGTTCCTATAAATAAAGAACTGGGATGAAGAGCAATGAAAAGGGAACTACTACAGTTGACCCTTGAACAATGTGGGAATCAGGGGCACCAATCCCCACATAGTTGAAAATCCATATACAACTTTAGATCCCCTAAAAACTTAGTTACAGTTGCCCCTTGGTGTCTGTGGGGGACTGGTTCCAGGACTCCCATGGACAACAAAATACACAGATGCTCAAGTTCTTTATATAAAATGGCATCAAACAATGTGTATACTTGGTCCTCCGTGTCCACGGTTCCCAAATAGAGATCAAAAATACAAACTGATTATTTGGTGTAAGAAGCCCCTTCTACCCCCTGGGTCATTTTAGGTGCTATATGTTTTTCTCCCCTACCTTATGTATTCTGAAAAGGTCACTATTTATATATTTCAGGCATGGGTGTACAAAGGTTTTTACAGATAAATTAGACTGTAGTTCCTTTTAAAATATTTTTAAATATAGCAAAACATTGTACTGATATGCCCAGGAGACTGTTAACAATGACTCAAAAGTCCCTTTTCTGAGTAGCACCTGATAGTCAGTCATCACCATATAAACAGTATGGCTTAATAGTTAAGATATAGCTTTGGAGTGACACCAGTATAAATAAGTCTGAATTTCGGTAATGCCAATTACAAGCTGTATCCCTAAACAGGATACCTTATCTAAACCTTGGTTTCCTCTCCTTAGAGATATTAATATTGTTTACATCCCTTAGAGTGTGAGGATTAATTAAGGTAATGCATGTACCATATTTAGATAGTATCTGGCAATAATATTCAATTAATTTTTAGCTTTTACCCCTTAATTAAAGAAGTTTGATTTATTGTACGTGTTTAAGTTTAGGCTGTACTTACCTTTGACCACCAGAGGGCACCACTGCCTTTGTCTATTTTAAAGAGGTCCTTCCCAAGATCAAAATGACCTCAATGCTCAGCCTTCCCTCCTCTTTGCCCCCGCCAGTACTCAGGCACTTAGTTGTATTTGGGCCTAGAACTCACTTGGCGGTTTTTGTTTTTGTTTTTTTTTTAACGGTTTTATTATTTTCAGAGAGAAGGGCAGGGAGGGAGGAAGTAAGAGAGAGAAACATCAATGTATGATTGCTTTTCACCTGCCTCCAGCTAGGGACCTGGCTGGAGACAAGGCTTTGCAACCTGGTTATGCGCCCTGGCTGGGGAATCGAACCAGCGACCTTTGGGTTCGCAGGCTGGCACCTATCCACTGAGCTACCAGCCAGGGCCAGGAATATATATATATATATATTTTTTTTTTTTTTTTAATTTTTTTTCTTTTTTTTTTTTTTTTTTTTTTTTTTTTTTTTTTTTTTAAAGATTTTATTTCATTATTTTTAGAAAGAGGGGAAGGGAGAGAGGCAGAGAGGGAGAGAGACATCAATGTATGGCTGCGTTTCACCTGCCTCCAGCCACAGACCTGACTGGAGACCTGGTCTGCAACCTGGTTATGTGCCCTGGCTGGGGAATCGAACCTGCGACCCCTGGGTTCACAGGCCAGCGCCTTAACCACTGTGCTACCAGCCAGGGCTATATTTTTTAAATTAAAAAAAAAAGCCTCCTGTCTCTTGGGGCACTGGAGTTCAGTCCTCTGGTCAGCTGGGTAGTCTCTGTGGATAATTAACCAGAGAGAAGAAACCAGGTCAGTCTAGTCTAGGGTTAAGAGGAAATCCTCTGTAAGATGCTAAATTGGGATCAAATATTGATCAGTAGAGCTTTGAAGTTAGTGACGAGGTAGTGGATGTCACTGCTTTTCTGGAGTGGTGCTTGGCTTCTTTCTCTTTATGAAGTTCTTCCCTAAGACCTGCCTTTATGATCCCTAACCCAGAGGAGCATTGGTTGGTAGTTGTGAAACTGGGTACAAGGAAACTTCGCAAGAGAAAATGCTGGTTTTCTTTCTCTTTTTCGAAGTTCAAGCGATAAACTAGGTTCTTTATAAACTAGGCCTATCTACACCTGGCTTAGATGGTCCTGGGACCTCTGAACCTTGTTACTGCTATGTGAGGAGATAAGACTGTTCACTAGGGGGTTGAGTTTGTAGATAAGGTGCCCTTGGTTCTTGAGTCAGTTCCCTTCTGCCCTTGGGCCAATGGCAGTGATGGGCTTTAGGAGGTAGAGATATGGTCTGCCCAGACTTAGTAAAGAATGGTGTGAAAGATAACTTGAGTGTCATGGCTCACTTAATGATTTCTGAAGAGCACAGGATAAGAGTGTACAAAAGATAGCCAAGCCCTGGCTAGTGTGGCTCAGTTGGTTGGAGCATCATCCCATAAACCGAGAGATTGAGTGAGGGTTTGATCCTCTGTCAGAGCAAATGCCTGGGTTGTGGGTTTGGGCCCCTGGTCTGGAGGTAGTCAATTGATGTTTCTCTCACATTGATGTTCCTCTCACTATCCCTTCCTCCCTTTCTAAAATCAATAAATATTTTTAATTAAAAAAAAAAGATAACCAAGTAGGAGAAGCAGTCCAGGGCTTCTATGGGAATGGTGTGACAATAAAGGGGGGTGCCTAATTCCTAGTTTGGATGAAGGTTTGATTTGCAGCTCCTAAGGTTAAAGCTGTTAAGTGGAGTGAATGGATTGATTGTAAGGGGTTATGTGACTGGAGTAGCGGTGATACTAATGCCCAGAACCCAGAAGCCCTCACCTATGCTGGAAACCTCCACATTAAGAAGGCATTTGTACGACTTGGATTTCCTGGCACTAAACACAGAACTGACAGCCTACAAAAAGCACTGGATATTCCAGCTCTTGCCTTTGCGTTTCTTTGTCACCTAATTGGGGGAGGGGGGAGGTCTGTTGGAATCTCTAAGAGCATGGCCTCTGCTTACCTCAAAAGATCTCCACCAGGCAGCAAACTCTGACATTGCATGTGTCCACATTATGTCGCCTCTGGCCATTAAGTCATTGACCAAAGACGTTCAAGAAAGCATGCCAAGGGCGCAGGAGAAGGAAGTAGTGATCAGTTGCCGTGATACTATATTAAGGGGCTGGCTTCCGAGGGCCTTCAAAGGTCTAACATTCTCTAACGTTCATCTAAGAACTTACCCTAAATGTGTTCTGGGCTAGGAAAAAGCCGAAGAAGAAAGTTAACTGAGTTCTCAGGCATATACTTGGCTACCTACAAGCTCCCCCTGTCACTCCCGCCCGGATCCTGAATTAGCCTAAACCCGCAATCCAATCCTTCTTCCCACAACTGCTGTCAATGGCTCAGGTCCCGCCTCCCTTCCAGACACGACCAATAACCAAGCCCGGGTCGAGTTCCCTGAGCCGCGCAAAAGCGCGTTCGGGGCTGTAGGCGGGGCCTCGCCGAGGACCCCAGGCTGGGTGCCGCCGCCGGTTCGTCTACCCTCTCCCTCCGCCACCTCCTTTCAACCTTGTGCACCGGTCGGCGCGGCTTCTGGTGCAGCAGCGGTGGTTCCGTTCCCGCCGCACCTCTCTCCCCTCCTTCCCTCCCTACCAGATCCTCGAGTTCTCCCGTCATGGCTTTACTCACTGCAGCCGCCCGGCTCATCGGAGCCAAGGTGAGCAACTGAAGGAGGGAGCGCGCGGTCCCTGGGTGGGGCTGAACCTTCTGCGGGCCCTCAAGCCCCGGGGTCTCCCTCCCTCTACTCCTACGTGCCCCAGACGCCTTAAAGGGGCCCTGCGTTTGGCTGGCCGCCAGCCTTGCATAAACCTCGCAGGGCCATGTGCTATGCTGGCCTTCCGGCCCCTGGGGAATAACTGAGCACTGGCTGCTTGCCCCTGGCCTGCGGTCTTGTGCGTTTGGAGAGGCCGGGGACTTTGGTGTTCACCGGTCTGTTTATGGTGGGAGGGGGTGATACGTGCTTTGGAAAAAAGATCTGCCTGCCAGCGGAGAACATAAGTGTTGTCTTCCATCGGAGTTAGGGGAAGAGCCTGTTTGGAGGCGGGGGTAGGGGTGGGGTAAGAGGAGTAGCAGGGTGAATAGATGTGCTCACTGGACTGGGCCAGAGCTGGATCGGTGATTAATTTCGGCTTCTGTTTTGTAGGGAGTCAGTTCTGACTGCCTGTTTCCATTTTTTCGCCTCATTTTTTTAAGCCTTTAGTGACCAAGCCATAGCATTTCCTGCAAGAGTAATGGGACTCGGGTCCTCTTTGTCCTTGGGACGCTTTCACTTAACTCTTTATATAGGAGGGCTAGAGTAGGGTGGAGCGCCTCTGTAAAGCATGCATGGATAGCACATATGATTGGAGAAAAAACCGGAAGGACTATTCCTCCAGACAGCAAACCATGAAGTAAAGATAACTGGGCAGGAGATAGTAATCCCAAGGTCATATGACCAATCCTACTACTTGATCACCTAGGTTTTGCTGTTGCTCTTAAATCTGCTCTACCCAGCAAAGATTTCTCTCCTTTTGGGGGAGCCTTTACTTGAGTTTTATTGCCTTTTGGGTCATAGGCGTATTGCTGCAGGCAGGATTCAAATGGCTCTTTAAACATAGAAACTGCTGTGCTGAGGGAGTCCTTACCCTCTAGTCCATACAGGAACAGCCCCATAAGTGACCTTGACTTCTGCAAAGAATTTATACTTTCTCTTCTGCACATAGATTAAAGCTGCCGGCACCTGAAGTTAAGGAGAATCTGAGGATCGTTTTTGGCTTTCTATGTGTTACCTTGCATGGTTGGCAAATGAGGTGAAGCCTGTAGGATTTGCATTTGATGGAGGCTGATCGTTTGGGAGATAGATACTTGTCTTACTTGACTGTTGCTTCTCTTCCTGCCAGGCAACAGGGTAAGGAAGTCTCCTGAGACATGAAGCAAGTTCTAGATAGTGTTTTGGCAGAATAGGGGACACCATAATTGGCTCATTGCAGAGCTGCTAATCCAAAGCAGACAGTCTAATCCCACAGCGAATTTGAAAAAGGTTTTAGAATTTACCCTTTGAATTTATTTTGTCTCTTCAGCCTCTAGGGAAGCTCAGAAAACTTTTGAGATGACAGGGCTACATAACTATAGTACCGTCTTTATTTTGTTTGCTTTTCTGTTAGAAATGGACCTGAAGATCCCAGAAACCTGTAAATAGGAAACCATTAGAAGGATTCTGACCCTTAAAACTAGCAAAACCCATCCAACTCAGAACTGAAAATTTCCTGATATCTAAGCAGAAAGGTCAGGGTACCAAGAAGCCTTTCAGTTTGTCAGCATTGCGAGTGTTTCAGGTTAGCCTGCAGCTTAAATGGTACTCGATTTTACTTTTGATATGAAAGTAAGTTTTCAAAGAGAAAAATAGTCTTCTTACTGGGGAGAATTGACCACTATCACTTTGAGTCTCAAGGTCATATATAGTTTCACTTTTCTGAGGAGAGATTTTTTTTTTTTAAACCTTGGGAGGAGACACAAGTGTTAGTCATTTTGTTGTTTCATGTAACTTAATGAACACCTGAGTTGGAGAGCTAGTTGAGATTGACTTCTTGTTTATCCAAATGAATTTATAATAAGCAGTGGCTTTAGTATTAGTAGTTGGTGGCTTAGCTTTGTGATGTAAACACTGTCTTTTCATGGGTGATCTGGGTTTGGATTTGGGATGGGAATTGGAGGAGGGCCACTAATTCACTTCTGGACTCTAATGCCAATGTGACTTAACCAACACTAGTTACTTCCTCTACCATTGAGAATTGCTCCTCCACGCTAGGATGTTTGATAACTTAAAGTAAATCAACCCAAAAGTTTTTCTAGATTATTGCTAGACTTTTTCTTTCTTTCTTTTTTTTCTTTTTTTTAAGATTTTATTCGTTATTTGTAGAGAGAAGGGTAGGGAGGGAGGAAGAAAGGGAGAGAAACATCAAGGTTTGGTTGCCTTTCACCTGCCTTCAGCTGGGGACCTGGTTGGGGACCTGGGTATGTGCCCTGACTGGGAATCAAACCAGTGACCCATGGGTTCTCAGGCCGGTGCCGGTCCACTGAGCCACACCAGTCAGGGGCTAGACTTTTTCAAGACACTTAAGTTAATGACCTATTCAGACCTATACTAGTGCATAACCTTTTCTATATAAATCCTAGTCTGAAATAGAGTTCAATAAAACTGAGTCACTTTTGTTTGTGAATTGTTACTTAGGCTTAAAGCCCAAAATTTTCAAAAGCAAGGGCTCAAACCTCTGTGCCTTCACTTTGATTATCAGCCTATCCAAAGTAATGGCAATTCCTTGATGCTTATAGATGGACCAGAGATGAAAAATGGAGAGTAAATCCTCATCATGTGCTAGTGGTGAAATGATTGCATGTGTTCTTCATAATGGCCTTTAGATTGGTTAGAGGTGAATACCTGGGTGTGGGGAGGCAAGGTGAAGTACATAGAAGGAAAGGCTGACATTCCTTCCTAGGTCTTGGAATCCAGTGGGGCAAAAGGCAGGAAACTAGATTTTGTGGGTTTTTCTTTAAGTACACACTAATTCTTTCTGCCCTATTTCAATGCTTTATGTGATAGAATTGAGTAGGATGTGACATTTAAAACAGGAGTGGAGCCCTGACTGGTGTGGTGATTCCTGGTCAGGGCACATATTTGAATTGTGGGTTCTGTCACAGAACAGGTCGAGTATAAAAGGCAACCAATCGATGTTTCACCCTCTCTTCCTCCCTCCCTTCCCCTCTCTCTAGAAATAAATAAATACAATTAAAAAAACAAAACAAAACACATAACAGGAGTGAGGCAACGTTAGCAGTAATAGATCTTTCTTAGGATCTGACTTTGACTGTCTCTCAGTTCTTCCCTCAACTGCCCAAATTCTTTAGATTCCTAAATTTCTTTTAACATGATATCTTTTATTTATTTTTAGAGAGGGGGGAAGGGGGAGAGAGGGAGAGAAACGTTGATCAGTTGCCTCTCATGTACTCCCAACCTGGGACCTGGCCTGTAACCCAGGTATGTCCCCTGATGGAGAATTGAAGCAGTGACCTTTCAGTTTTCGGGATAGTGCCTAACCCACTGAGTCACACCAGTCAAGGTTTTTTCACTTTGTTTATTTTTTAAGATTTTATTTATTTTTTAGAGAGAGATTTATTTTTTATTTTTAGAGAGATTTATTATTTTTTAGAGAGAGGGTAAGGGAGAGGGGCAGCGAGGGAAAGAGAAATCAATGTATGGTTGCCTTTCACCTGCCTCCTGCCACAGACCTGGCTGGAGACCTGCCTTGCAACCTGGTTATGTGCCCTGGCTGGGAATCGAAGCAGCAACCTTTGAGTTCACAGGCTGGCACCTTATCCACGGTGCCACCAGCCAAGACGTTGTTTTGGAGGTTTTGTTTTGTTTTGTTTTTTTATGATATCATTTTAAAAGGTATGTAAGTTCATAGTAGACTCATATGGGATGCTTGTTCAGATTGCACATTCATGAATCCCTTCCTTTGATTCTGATTCACCAGATGGGACGGTATCTGGAATCTTGCATTTTTTCAAGTTACCTCACTTGACTGATGACACTCAGTAATTCTTTTCTATTGGGCCATGTGTAGGCCTTCTTGTTTGCAACTTTATTAAATGTACATAGGACATTTTGTGAGTATTTGGGCTTTTTTTTTTTTTTTTTTTTTTTGGAATTAGTAATTATTTTAACAGTTCAAAAGTGATTAGGCCCTGGCTGGTGGCACAGTGGATTAAGCACCAACCTGCAAATTCAAGGTTTGCTGGTTCGATTCCCAGCCAGGGCACATACCCATGTCTCTAGCCAGATCTCCAGCCAGGTCCCCAGCTGGAGGCAGATGAAAGGAAACCATACCTTCATGTTTCTCTCCCTTTCTTCCTCCTTCCCTTCCCCTTTCTCTAAAAATAATGAATAAAATCTTTTAAAAAAATAAATTTAAAAGAGGAACTAGGAAAACTAGAAAATTTTTTTTTATTTTTAAATGTCTAACCAGTAGTCTGTTTTAGGCTGTTATCTCTGGGTTTGTCTTCCTGGGTCTTTTTTTCGATACCATAGTGAAATCTTCTTATAAATTTTTCTAGCAAAACATTAGAAGCTAAAACTTTAAAGAACTTCTAGTAGAAATGAGGGAACGGTTTCTGGTTCCTGAGAAAGGAGTAAGGTGACAAATCTTATATATTTTATTTGCATATGTACACTTAATGTTGCACACAATAAGCAAGAGTTCAGCAAAAAATTGTTAAAGAACAGTAAGGATTTCTAATGAAACGAGAATTAGAATGCTTGATTTTCTTCTGTTTTTGTTTTTGTTTTTTTTTCCTTTCCTAAAGCTAAATTGGTTTCTTGCTGCTTTCCTTGCTGAATAATCAGCAAAACCTTTAGGGAAGAGTCTTAGAAAATGACTGGTACCTCTGGCTGGGTAGCTCCATCAGTTAGAACATTATGTCCACCCACCAGTGTTCTGGGTTCGATCCCTGTCAGAACACACGCAAGAATCAACCAATGAATGATTCATCAGTAAGTGGAGCAACAAATCAATGCCGCTGTCGTCCCCCCCCCTGCCTCAAATCAATAAATAAAGATTCAAAAAAGAAAATGGCAGGTAGAATAAGGAAATTGAGTATGAAGGGGGTCAAAGTATGAAATGCGATTACTCTTTAATAGCTTAAGCTATTAAGTGGCCTATTAGATGTAGGCAGACTTCAATACCACAGTTGTGATGAAGTACAGATGATAAATGGCTTTAGTTCTCTGACCTGGTTCTGGGGAGAGAAGAACCTTTGTTCTGTGTGTGTCATCTTCCATTAGTGCAAGTTGTTCCTTCTGCATTGGGAGCCTTTGTAGCACAAGCTTTTTCCTAGCAGTTATTAGTGCATTGTGTTTGCTTTTGCTTCATCAGCTAAGTCAGCTCTGCTAACTTGGGAAGCTTTTTTTTTTTTTTTTTTTAATTTTATTGTTGTTGTATTACATCTATCCCCCAGGGAAGCTCTTTTGTTGATGAAGGACAAGGACTCTGAAACTCAAGTTTGTTTGTTTGTTTTTTTCCAAGAAGGAGGAAAGGGAGAGAGGGAGGGAGAGAAACATCAATGTGTGGTTGCCTCTCATGTATCCCCCCAGCCAGGATTTGGCCTGCAACCCAGGCATGTGCCGTGGCTAGGAATCATACCAGTGACCCTTTGGTTTGTAGGACGGTGCTCAGTCCACTGAGCCAAACCAGCCAGGATTCTCTCAAGCTTTTGATGTTGGAGTTCCTGTTTATATATGTGGCAGAACATGTTCTGAATGTATCTGTGATGGAAGATCAAAGAAAATTTTGCATTTTCCCTATAGAGTAAGGGTCCTAGATGTGGGCCAATGATGGTAATAGGCCAAGATGAGTAAGAGAGAAATAACTACATTGAGTAAGTACTTAGAAAATTCCACAGTTGCCAGAATTTGAGGGAGAAGGAAGTTGTTTAAACTGATTTTTGATAAGTGATTTGGCCAATACACTTTTCCAGAAATACCCAAAGTATTACAGGCAAGTCTTTGGCAGAATTTCCTGCATGTACTATTAGTTCTTTTCCTCCCTTGGCCCTTTGAGATATTCTTTTCATTATGTTTTTCCATCTTAGCACATTTGGGAGCTACAACCCTTCTTTAGCAAACTCACTAGAAGAGTTCTTACAAGGGTGGTAAGCAGGTTTGAAAAAGCCCTTTAGTGATTGTGACACCCCCATCTTGTAAGGAATCCTGGCCATCAGACATTGTGAGTCAGGCCTTATCTTTGGAAGCAGCTCTCTCCATCTGCCCATGAAGGCGCTGACCTATTAAGTTAGGTGACTCCCTGATTAACCTGACAGCTGCAGTTCCAGTAGGGTGACTCTACACGTGGCATGTAACTGGAAACCAAAAGCACAGTTGCCACGCCTCCAAGGTTGGGGGAGGAGCTGGGAGGTGAAAATCAGGGATGACTCAGAGATTTGTAATCTGCCTGTCCATCGCTGAGCATAGCCTGAATGTACTGTACAAAGCTATTCAGCAGCTTTCCTTGGCAGCTAAAGGATAGATGAAATGAGGTGTGTAGCCTTGGGTGTGACAGTCATCCAGCATCTCCTGTCTAGAATCATTTGCTCTGCTGGTAGAGATGAAGATTAAATTGTTTCCTCTCCCTGGCTCCTCCCCTCTCAGTCAGGCAGCCCTTACAAAGGAATTTGGGGCTTTATTTTCTGTTCCCAGCTAGAGGGAATTATCCAGTCATCCCTTCCTTGGGCTGGACTGCCTCTTTCTTAGGGTCTAGTTTCAGGGAAGAGTTTGACACTTGAGGTAGTAGGTAATAAGACAATAGGGTCTAAGAAACAAATACTCATTCCATTCAGCAATGCAGAAGGCACTGTTCTAGATGCTTTATTATTACCAATTTAAAGATATGAAGACTGAGACTTGAAAGTGTAGGGATTCAAAATAGGCCTCACCAAAATATGCCACTTTGGCATGTACATTATTTTGAGCTAAAGTTCATCAAGACCCTGTAGGATCACAAGAAATGTACTTTTCCCTTAAAGAATTTTAATTTGGGGCCTAGCCCATAATATTACCAGAAATGTCTTTTTATGACCTACCTATAGGACAGGGTAAACTTCTAATTACTGAATATCCACTCTCATTGTTATCCTTCTCCCCTCTGAATCCCCAAAGGTGATCCTTAGCATAGAATGTCAAATATGCCTCATTTTCCCTTTGAACCTCTTGTATGTGTGGGCTCTCTTGGAACAAGGCTACACTTTTACCTCCTTTTGCCAAAAGGCCAGAAATACCTTTTCTAGTAATTATGGCCTTACTGTCCACATCTGTCCCAAAAAACTACATTCTTAGGATGAAGGTTCAGTAGGGGCCTGAGGCTTTTAGATATTAAAGCCCTCTTTCTGTTGTAGCAGGACTGAGAACTGAAAAGGTAAGTAACCCTTCAAAAAAGGTTACCCCGAGCCCTGGCTGGTAGCACAGTGGTTAAGGCGCCGGCCTGCGAACCCAAAGGTTGCAGGTTCGATTCCCCAGCCAGGGTACATAACCAGGTTGCAAACCAGGTCTCCAGTCAGGTCTGTGGCTGGAGGCAGGTGAAAGGCAACCATACATTGATATTTCTCTCCCTCTCTGCCTCTCTCCCTTCCCCTCTATCTAAAAATAATGAAATAAAATCTTAAAAAAAAAAAAAAAAAAAAGGTTACCACCACCACTGTATGGTTGCCTTTCACCTGCAGAAAAAGGTTATTTTTAAAAGAATCAACCTTAAGCTAACTTTACATAGCATAGGTAAATATTAAGTCAGGAGGAACAACTCAACTTGTTTACTAGGGTTGTCCTTAACTTATATTTTTTAAAGATCTTATTTTTTAGTGTCTGTATGTATTAAGTTTGATTATTTTCTCTTGTTAATCTGCCCTCTGTAGATGTAATTATCAGATGAACAGAAAGAACCTAAGAAGGTGAAAGAAAGCTTTTGTCTCCCCTAAAGATGTTAGGTCAGATCGCCAAGGTAATAGCAGGATAGTGGCAGGATTTGGACTTAGGACTTGATCCTTGACAACTCCAAATCCCAGGCTCTTTACCTTCTACCTTTTTGCTACTTTGCTTAACACTTTGGACCATGGTTGTGTCTCAAGCTTTATTTATTGTTCAGGTGAATCACCTAGTGATTCCGTAGGTCTGGGGTGAGGCCCAAGATTCTGCATTTCTGAGAATTTTCACGTAATGTTAATGCCATTGGCTAGGCGGTCATATTTCAAATACCTTTCCATATTGCTTTACTGAAGCCTTAGAATCAGAATTTGAGCTTAAGTGCTATCCTAAATATGGAGAAGGAAAGGGAAATAATTAGTTGTTTGGCTTTGGATCTCTCAGTTATTTAGTAATGAATAACTGAGACTGGGACTAGAATCTCCCAGATATCTGTTCCTAATTCCACATCATGTGCTCTGTCTTCTACATAATTTGGTAAAGTTTTCCTCACTGAAATTTTTCCTGTTCTAGCCTTTGAGTGGTCATACTAATGAATTGCTAACTTTAAAACCTTTCTGATTTCTGCGGTTTTTCCTAAGCTGTCATGTTAGCTAAAAATATGACAACCGTACACTGAAGGGTGTGAGAAAGTGGCCATCCTGTTTCCTTTTTTTTTTTTTTTAAGATTTTTAAATTTTTATTTTTAAGGATAAGAGAATGGGAGAGAGAAAGAGGGAGAGAAACATCGATTGCCTGCCTCTCACACACCCTCAAGTGGGGACCTGGCCCACAACCCAGGCATGTGCCCTGACCAAGAATCAAACAGGCAACATTTCAGTCCACAGGCTGGTGTTTAATCTACTGAGCCACACCAGCCAGGGCCTACATTTAAAAAAGGGGGTGAGGGTGGAGTCTAACCCTTAAAAAATATTTAACCTTAAAACTATTCTTTTTATTATCCTTCTTCTTGCCCATGACGCAACCAGCCATTATAAAAACTTAAGGTTTTTATAGAAGTGGAAGAAGTATACATTAATAGAGCTATTTTTTCCTTTCTTCTCTCCGATGATATGTTCCTTTATAGCCTCTTTGAAAACACAACCAACCACTGCAACACTTCAAAGGTCTGTGTTGCAGGGCTGTGATGTAGTCCCTGGGAGATGGGGCCTCTATAATAGATCTACGGGACAGGGCCGTTGAGGGTGGAATAGCTTGAACATGGCTATTAGCACGGTAAAAGAATAGTTGGAATTATTTTTCCTCTGCCCCCAGAATAGTTTGAATTTATTCACATGTTTTCTTTCTCTTGTCCTTTGGTGACCAGTAAGAATAGGCAGTGATTTTTTTTAGTGCCATTTGCCCCTTTGTAGGGTAAAGAGGCTCAAGAGCTGTTTACTTTTTGCCCAGATGGTCCTCAGTGAACTAGAGTAGACTCTTCAAGAAGTTGTTGGCCCTGGCACGTGTAGCTCAGTGGATTGAGCCCCAGACTGAGAATCAAAGGGTCCCTGGCTTGATTCCCAGTCAGGTCACATGCCTGGGATGCAGGCTAGATTTTCCAGTTGGGGGCGCTCAAGAGGCAACCACACATTGATGTTTCTTCCTCCCATCCCCTCTAAAAAATAAATAAGATCTTTAAAATATATAAGTTAAGGACAGCCCTAGTAAACAAGTTGAGTTGTTCCTCCTGACTTAATATTTACCTATGCTATGTAAAGTTAGCTTAAGGTTGATTCTTTTTAAAATAACCTTTTTCTGCAGGTGAAAGGCAACCATACAGTAGTGGTGGTGGTGGGGGTAACCTTTTTTGAAGGGTTACTTACCTTTTCAGTTCTCAGTCCTGCTACAACAGAACGAGGGCTTTAATATCTAAAAGCCTCAGGCCCCTACTGAACCTTCATCCTAAGAATGTAGTTTTTTGGGACAGATGTGGACAGTAAGGCCATAATTACTAGAAAAGGTATTTCTGGCCTTTTGGCAAAAGGAGGTAAAAGTGTAGCCTTGTTCCAGGATTAGTTTCTATGTATATAACCTAATTCGTTTTCAAAGTGCTTTTTTAAAAAAAAAACAAACTTTTTTTAACCTTTTTTTTTTAACATTACCTTTTAGTCCCCTTATACTCCCGCCCCTCAGCAAATGCTACACTGTTGTCCATGTTCAAAGTGCTTTCTCATTCGTTTTATCACAAGATGACCTATTAGTACCACATTATAGATGAGGAATCTAGGCCCGACTTTGACTATATAATTTTTATTTTTTAAATTCTAGTTGAACTTTATTTATTTATTTTTAAGATTTTATTTATTATTTTCAGAGAGAGGGAAAAGGAGAGAGGGAGAGAGACATCATGTATGGTTGCCTTTCACCTGACTCCAGCTACAGACCTGACTGGAGACCTGGCTTGCAACCTGGTTGTGTGCCCTGGCTGGGAATCGAACCAGCGACCTTTTGGTTTGCAGGCTTGCGCCTTATTTACTGTGCCACCAGCCAGGGCCTTGACAATATAATTTTATCTTCAAAATAATCTTGTGCAGAAAAGTTAATCTCCTTGTCTAAAGTTCTTTTAGCTAATTAGTACTGAAGTCACCCCTTGTCCACAGGGATTACATTCAGAACCCCCAGTGGATGCCCAAAACCACAAATCGTACTGAACCTTATGTATACTATGTTATTTCCCTATACATACATACCTGTGTGTTTAATTTATAAGTTAGTGACAGTAGGAGATTAACAACAACAATAATAAAACAATTATAACTATATGGTCTGTAATAAAAGTTATGTGAATGTGGTCTGTCTCAAAATATTTTATTGTACTCTACTCCCTTTTCGTATAAACAAAATATTTTGCAGCTTCTCTTTGGCATATCCCAGTTGCCAGCATCACTACTCTTTACGTTTTGGGACCATGATTCAATGTCAAAATGAGGCTTGCTTGAATGCAAGCAGTGGATCTGATAACTGAGCTGGCTACTAAGTGACTGAGGGGCAGGAGCATATACAATGTGTATACATACATTGGACAAAGGGTGGTTCACATCCTGTGGACACAGCAGGATAGTCTGAGGTCTAAAACTTACAAATTCTTTATTTCTGGAATTTTCCATTTAGTGTTTTTGGACCACAGTTAACTGAAACCATGGAAAGCAAAACCAAGGATAGGTGCAATTGGAATAGTTGGTTGTGCTTTTCCAGGGCAGTGTTGAACTTTTTTGTTGCAATTCAGCTGATCTTCTCATAGAAAGCTCTTTCTTTTTTTGGGGGTGGGGTGGGGGACCTATCTCTAAAGAAATAAGCTAGCTGCACCATTGTCTTTGCAGTAAGGGATATAGCCTTTTTTTTGTTTTGTTTTGTTTTTAAGATTTTATTTGTTATTTTAGAGAGAGGGTAAGGGAGAGAGGCAGAGAGGGAGAGACATCAATGTATGGTTGCATTTCACCTGCCTCCACCTGTGGACCTGGCTTGCAACCTGGTTATGTGCCCTGGCTGGGAATCGAACCAGCGACTTCTGGGTTTACAGGTTGGCACCAATCCACTAAGCCACCCGCCAGGGCTGACGGATATAGCTTTCTTGAATCTCAGGTCCATCCTTCTGTGTAATTTTCTTCCTTAAGTATATCTTTATAAACATTCCTTTGGGTGCAGGTGTATAAGCAATAAAGTCTCAGCTTCTGTTTGTCTGAAATATCTGTATTTCCCCTTTTAAGATATTTTCTCTCCTTGGTACACAACTTTTGCTTACTATTCTCTCAGCTCTTTAAAGATGGTTTTCCAGTTTCCTAGTTTTCATTGATGTTGTTGAGGTAGCCTATTGTCAGTTGTTACTTTTTAGATGTTCTGTCTTCTCTCCTTTTGCCAGAAGCATTTGAACTAGTCTTGTGAAAGTCTGCCTCTGCCTGTGGGCTCTCCCACATTGACTAGAGAGGTTGAAGTGTGGCCAAGAGTTGGTGCAGGAGAGGTCTTAAGACAGTTAACTAAGTAATTGATCAGTTTCCTCACTTGCTTTATCTCAGGACCACTCAGAACTATTAACCAAAACAAACAAACAACAATAAAACTATTAACAGCCCTGGCTGGTAGCACAGTGGATAAAGCGCCAGCCTGCGAACCCAAAGATCACAGGTTCGATTCCCCAGCCAGGGCACGTGACCAGGTTGCAAACCAGGTCTCCAGCCAGGTCTGTGGCTGGAGGCAGGTGAAACGCGGCCATACATTGATGTCTCTCTCCCTCTCTGCCTCTCTCCCTTCCCCTCTTTCTAAAAATAATGAAATAAAATCTTAAAAAAAAAACTAAACTAAACTATTAACAGCTCCATTGTGATAGACTGGGCACTCTGTAACAATAGCCTTTCTGACCTTTCCTCTGTGCCTAACAAACTCCAGCCCTGGAACCCAGATGTTGGGAGAGGAGAGTCTGTCTTCAAATGAAGCTGTAGATGTAAGAAGCAGAGTTAAACCAACTGCTGCCTCCAGATTTGGTAACTTCTTCCTAGCTATTCAGAGCCCTTTGCCCTTTACAGCTTTCTTATGTCATACCATCATACCATTTTTTAGAGGTTAAGAGAGAGAGAGAGAGAGGTTAAGTAACTGTCATACATAAGAGGAAGGAGGAACTATTGCATAAATTTTTGTGTTTTCTTTGCAGAATGCATCCTGTCTTGTTATTGCTGCCCGGCATGCCAGTGCTTCCTCTATGGTAAGGTTTGAAAAAGTGGACTGAGATCATTGAGTAGCTTGACCCTGGATTGGGGCTAGAGGGTGGTTTGGCTGCCACCCAGACTCATCATTATCCTGAGTATCTTCTGGAGACGTTCTTTGTTATTGTCATTATAAAAAGTAACGTACTCAGAGACTTCAGTCAAGATGAAGGAGTAGGCAAACACATTTTTGCCTCCTCACACAACTGCAGAAAAAATTTTTAGACCTCAAAACAAGTACCACCTAGAACCGTCAGAATATCGAGCTGTATGGAAGTCTAACAACCAAGGATTTAAAGAAGACACATTCATCTAGGTGGGTAGGAGGGGTGGAGACACAGTGTGGCACAGAGAGGTGGCAGACTGGGCACTCCCACATTCACATGTGGTGGATAAAAATAAGGAGATACCTGCCAAGTGAGGGATCCCAGCCCCAGGACAGACCACACAACCTAGGGTTCCAGTGCCAAGATGATAAATCCCCTAAACTTCTGGCTATAAAAACCAGTAGGGGTTGGGGCAGCAGAAGAAACTGGGATTTTCAAAAGATTCCTCTTAAAGGTCCCACCTGGACTTAAAATTTACACAGACCCACACCCTCTGGGCTTCAGCACCAGGGCAACAGCTAGAAGGGCACTAATAGTGCTCTATAGGAGAAGAAAGTGACTGGAAACTGGGTGAGTGCCAGGCAAACCTTCATAAGCCAGACAGTGGCATTGTCCCCTCTCTGTGCCCTACCCCCCTACACAGAGCCACAAAGCTGTAAAATGGGTTGTCCTGCCCTGGCCATTACCTAAGGCTCTGCCCCACACAATAGGCCATGCTACTGAGGGAATCAAAGTAGCTCTACCTAACACACAAAAACAAACACAGGGAGGCTGCCAATTCGAGGAGACAAAGAAAGAGACCCAAATGAAAGAACAGAATAAAACCTCAGAAAAAGAACTAAATGAAATGGAGATATCCAACCTATCAGAAGATGCAGAGTTCAAAACACTTGGTTATCGTAATGCTCAAAAAACTGAGTACAGCAACAGCATAAAAAGACCCAGGCAGAAATGAAGGTTACATTGGGTGAAATAAAAATCTACAGGGTGCCAACAGTGGAGGGGATGAAGCCGAGATTCAGATCAACAGTTTGGAACAGTAGGAAGAAATAAGCATTCAACCAGAACAAGAAGAAAAAGGAATTTAGTGAGGTCACAAGGTATCTAGGCCCTGGCTGGTAGCACAGTGGATAAGGTGCCGGCCTGCGAACCCAAAGGTCGCTGGTTCGATTCCCCAGCCAGGGCGCATAACCAGGTTGCAAGCCAGGTCTCCAGCCAGATCTGTGGCTGGAGGCAGGTGAAAGGCAACCACACATTGATGTTTCTCTGTTTCCCTCCCTCTCTGCCTCTCTCCCTTCTTCTCTTTCTAGAAATAATAAATAAAATCTTTTAAAAAAAAAACAAGGTATCTTAGTGGCCCTGGCTGGTGGCATATTGGATAGGGTGAACCCAAGGGTCCCTGGTTTGATTCCCAGCCAAGGCACATAACCAGGTCTGTAGCTGGGGGCAGGTGAAGGGCAGCCATACATTGATGTCTTTCTTCCTCTCTGCCTCTCTCCCTTCCTCTCTCTCTAAAAATAATAAAGAAATATTAAAAAAAAAAAAAAGGTACCTAAGTATATGATTGCAAGTGGAAAATAGAGGACAGAAAGGTATTGGCAGTTTTTTCATTTTGTGTGTGAATTTTTTTAATATAAATGCGGGGACATTAAGCATTAATGCAAGTCAAGATGTTTCAGTGAACAAGTTTCAGCAGTTCAACTTTATAACAATATAAATAAACCTAAATTTTTCTGGACAATGCCAGCATTTGAATTTTTTTAAAACAAGTAAATTTCTTAATGATGGCAACTAAATGGTGTTCATAGCATTTTTATCATACAGTAGATTCCATCCATTCACTATACTTTTCCAACTGAGTTGTCCTACATGGAAGTACATGTTTTTGTTTCTGTTTTTTTAAGATTTTATTTATTTTTAGAGAGAGGGGAAGAGAGAGGGGGGGAGAGACAGCAATGTGTGGTTGCCTTTCACCTGCCTCCGGCTATGGACTTGGCTGGAGACCAGGTTATGTGCTCTGGCTGGGGAATCAGACCAGCAACCGTTGTGTTCATCATCTACTGTGCCACAAACCAGGGCCTGCAAGTACATGTTTGTTTGTTTGTTTGTTTGTTTTAAGATTTTATTTCATTATTTTTAGAAAGGGGAAGGGAGAGAGGCAGAGAGGGAAAGAAACATCAATGTATGGTTTCGTTTCACCTGCCTCCAGCCACAGACCTGACTGGAGACCTGGTTTGCAAGCTGGTTATGTGCCCTGGCTGGGGAATCGAACCTGCGACCTTTGGGTTCGCAGGCCGGCGCCTTAACCACTGTGCTACCAGCCAGGGCAAGTACATGTTTTTAATGTCTGTCTTCTGTGCTGTTCCTATAAGTTTGCTATTAAAATACATTAAACTACCCTGGCTGGTAGCACAGTGGATAAAGTGCCAGCCTGCAGAATCCAAAGATTGCTGGTTCAATTTCCAGCAACCATACATTGATATCTCTCTCCCTCTCTGACTCTCTCCCTTCCTCTCTCTCTAAGAATGGTAAATAAAATCTTAAAATATATATATATTAAGCTATTTTTAAAAGAAAAAAAAAGGAATTCAAAACAATGAGGATAGTATAAGGAATCTCTGGGACATCTCAAAAAGTACTAACTTCCAAATTATAAGAATGCCAGAAGAAGAAGAGGAAGAACAAGAAATTGAAAACTTACTTGAGAAAATAATGAAATTTGGCAAAGGAAATAGACATACAAGTCCAAGAAGCACAGAGTCCCAAACAAGTTGGACCCAAGAGGACCATACCAAGGCACATCATAATTAAAATGCCAAAGATTAAACATAAAGAGAATCTTAAAAGCAGCAAGAAAAAAGAATAGAACAAAAGCAAAAAAAAAAAAAAAAAAAAAAAAAAAAAAAAAAAAAAAAAAAAAAAAAAAAAAAAAAAAAAAAAAAAAAAAAAAAAAAAAAAAAAAAAAAAAAAAAAAAAAAAAAAAAAAAAAAATGCAGCAAGAGAAGAGAATTACCTGCAAAGGGGTTCCCATAAGACTTTCAGCTGATTTCTCAAAAGAAACTTTGCAGGCAAGAAGGGACTGACAAGAAATAAAGTGATGAAAAGCAAGTGCCTACAGCCTAGATTACTCTACCTAATAAAGCTATCATTCAGAATGGAAGGGCAGATAAAGTGCTTCCCAGACAAGGTAAAGCTAAAGGAATTCATCATCACCAAGCCATTAATTACATGAAATGTTAAAGGGACTTAAAATAAAGACGATCAGAACTATGAACATTAAAATGGCAACAAATTCACAACTATCAATAACTGATTCTAAAAAACAGCGAATAAGCAGAACAAATAGAATCATAGATGTGGAGGTTATTTGGAGGGTTATCAGCTGGGAGGGGAGAAGGGGGAGAATGGGGGGAAAGGTACGAAATAGATGGGAGGATGGTAAAGATAGTTTAGGAAATGAAGAAACCAAAGAACTTAATATGCACGACATATGGACATGAACTAAAGAGGGGGGATTGCTTGAGGGAATGGGGTACCAGGTGGAGAGGGGCAAAGGGAGAAAATTGGCAACTGTAATGGTATAATCAATAAAATATACTTTAAAAAAGTACTCAATAGAGCTCTGGCTGGTGGCTCAATGGATAAGGTGCCTGCCTGCGAACCCAAAGGTTGCTGGTTCGATTCCCAGCCAGGGCACATAACCAGGTTGCAAGCCAGGTCTCCAGCCAGGTACCTAGCTGGAGGCAGGTGAAAGGCAACCCACATATTGATGTCTCTCTCCCTCTTTCCCTTCCCCTTCCTTCTGAAAATAATAAATAAAATATTTATAAATAAAGTACTCAATAGTGTAATGAGATGGAAATATCAAATATTTTTACCTAACCTTTTTAATTGTGGGAAAGTATGCATACCATTAAAATTACCATTTGAGCCCTGGCTGGTGGCACAGTGGATAAGATAAGGTGCCAGCCTGCGAATCCAAAAGTAATAAATCATTTTTTAAAATATTATCATTTGAACCATTTTTTAAAGATTTTATTTTATTTTTTTTAGAGAGAGGGGAAGGGAAAGAGGGAGAGAGACATTAATGTATGATTGCCTTTTTCACCTGCCTCCAGCTACAGACCTGGCTGGAGACCTGGCTTGCAACCTTGTTATGTGCCCTGGCTGGGGAATCAAACCAGCAACCTTTGGGTTTGCAGGCCGGCACCTTATCCACTGTGCCACCAGCCAGGGTTGAACCATTTTTAAGTGTATTAGTTCAATGGCAGTAGGTACATTTACTTACTGTGCAACCATCATCACTGTCCATATCCAGAACTTCTTCATTTTCCCAAGTTGAAACTCTGTACCCGTTAAAACAATTCCCTATTCCCCTTTTCTTCTACCTAATTCTTTTTTTACTTTTATTTTTTAAAGATTTTATTTATTATTTTTCAGAGAGAGAGGGGAGAGAGGCAGAGAGGGAGAGAAACATCAATGTATGGTTGCCTTTCACCTGCCTCCAGCTACGGACCTGGCTGGAGACCTGGCTTGCAACCTGGTTATGTGCCCTGGCTGGGCAATCGAACCTGCGACCTTTGGGTTCGCAGGCCGGCACCTATCCAGTGTGCTACCAGCCAGGGTCCTCTGCTTAATTCTTTCAGCCTCATTTGTACAGAGTAGTTGACACTAGTCTTTCCTGGCAGATAGAGAAAGCCAAGTTCTAAAAAGCAGTCTTCGTATACCTACTTGGCAGGGAGTGTAATCAGCATTTTGACCATCACTTAGCCTTCTTCTTTTTTTTTTAGAATTTGAAAGACGTATTGGCTGACTTGATACCTAAGGAGCAAGCCAGAGTTAAGACATTTAGGCAGCAACATGGCAAGACCGTGGTGGGCCAAATCACTGTGGACATGGTAAGATTGTGGGGTTTTGGCGGGAAAAGTAGCTCTGTAATGTGCTTCAACAAAACTACAGTTCAGAATTATTCTGTCCCATGTAAGGAAATGTTGGTACTTAATGGTGAAGTTTCTGTGCCTCTTTCCAACCTCCTAGCTTTTGGAGTCAGGTCTCTGTGTCTTGAGTTGGTGCTGTACTAACCATCCAGTTAAGCCACAGCTCTAGCAGGTCCTCTGGAGCAGCTTTAGGGTGGCTTCTCCTCTAGCCCTAATAGTCTGAGTAGCTTAGGTGATCATTCCACAGCAGTGTCTAGCAGTTGGTCTCTATTTACTTCCTCTGTAATAGAGCACATTCTGTTTACTTTGGTTGGTGAGAATGAGGGTGGGGGGAAGAAAATACAAACTTCAATAAGAAAATGAAGCAAAAAAAAAAAAAAAAAGAAAAGAAAAAATAAAGCAGACGGAGACAGAAACATCAAATATAGTGATTTCTCACTTTAAAATTTTTATTTCCAGCATTAGCAGTCTCCCTTGCAAAGTTCCATACTGTAGTAAGTTAACACCTCAGAAATCTTCCTCCAAATGAAATCTTGCCATGTTTGAGATAAATGACCTCTCTAAGATGCCATGAAGCACTAAAAAGCTCTGGCCTAAATTATTCTGTTGGTTTCATCCTCTTTTCTTTAGATGTATGGTGGCATGAGAGGCATGAAGGGATTGGTGTACGAAACATCAGTTCTTGATCCTGATGAGGTAAGAGACCCTCAAGTTAATTACTAGTAATTATTGTGTATGCCGACATGGTTCAGTACACTGAGGGTAAGGAGGACAAAATACAGCACTTTTTTTGAAGGCTGAAAATACATATAGAATAACTGAAAAATAATTTACACTTTTAATAGATCAAGTAGTAAAACTAAACATTCAAAGCAGAAGTAAGTGTGAAGATTTAAGTTTATTAAGATTTAAGTTTTATAAGTTCTACTGTAATTTGTTGAAATGTTGGTAACAATGGGACTGGTCAGTTATACGATTTCCATGCTGATAAAATTGTAATTCTTACTCTTCTCCTTCTAGGGGATCCGTTTCAGAGGCTACAGTATCCCTGAATGCCAGAAACTGTTGCCTAAGGCTAAGGGTGGGGAAGAACCTCTGCCTGAGGGCTTATTTTGGCTTCTGGTAACTGGGAAAATCCCAACAGAGGAACAGGTAAAAGCAGGACTTCGGCCTTTCCTGTTCCCCTCCTTTGCCTTGCTCTAATATCCAACACTTAACCCTAACCTGGCTGTGGGTGGTACTCTATAGAGATGTAGGACACTGAGGGGAAGGAATTAGAGCAGAATTCTGCTGCTTAAATAGATTGGGTTGAATTCTCTTGTATTTTCTTTACTCAAATTTCACTGTCCTTTTCTTTTTCCTAGCTTAGTTTGAGCAGTGTCTCCTTTTCCACAGGTATCTTGGCTCTCAAAAGAGTGGGCAAAGAGAGCGGCTCTGCCTTCCCATGTGGTCACCATGCTGGACAACTTTCCCAACAATCTACACCCCATGTCTCAGTTCAGTGCAGCCATTACAGCCCTCAACAGTGAAAGCAACTTTGCCCGAGCATATGCAGAGGGCATCAACCGAACCAAGTACTGGGAGGTAGGAAATTTGGTACAGTGAGTGATATGTAATAGAGATTCAAAAGAATTGAGTATGAAGAGAAAATAAAAGAGTAGAATCGTTAGGAAAATTTACCTTTTTTTAAATTTTTATTTTTTAAAGATTTTATTTATTATTTTTAGAGGGGGGATGGGGAGAGACCTCCATGTATAGTTGCCTTTCACCTGCCTCCAGCTTTGGACCTGGCTGGAGACCTAACAGGAGACCTGTTATGTGCCCTGGTTATGTGCCCTGGCTGGGGAATCGAACCAGTGACCTCTGGATTCACAGGCCAGCGCCTTATCCACCATGCCACCAGCAAGGGCTGGAAAGTTTACTTTTTTTTAAAGATGTTATTTATTATTTTTCGAGAGAGGGGAAGGGAGAGAGGCAGAGAGGGAGAGAGACATCAATGTATGGTTGCCTTTCACCTGCCTCCAGCTACAGACCTGGCTGGAGACCTGGCTTGCAACCTGGTTATGTGCCCTGGCTGGGAATTGAAGCAGTGAACTTTGGGTTCACAGGCCAGCACCTTATCCACTGTGCTACCAGCCAGGGCTGGAAAGTTTACTTTTGAATTATGCCAGAAACAAGATTTTGCAAAACCGGTATACTAAATGATTTTTGCGCATAAGATGCCAATCACCGAGGAGGCCCAAAAGTTCACTGTGATGCAAGACACAGAATGGTCCATGGGCCACACTGTGGTACACTTATGATGAAATCCCCTTGAGATTTGGGCAGATCTGCTTCATTTTATTGGTCAATATTTATCTGATGACAACTGTGTATGTAGAATTATGTTTGCTGTTGGGGGAAAATGGGGGGGAATTAAGATTAGCCTGTTCAGCATTGGAGAGGGAGGTATTGGAATGGTGCAGCATATACATGTTCAAAAACACTTAAGGCATTTAAAAGAGCCACACATCAGTAGTTCAGAAGGCTGTATAACCTGAATATATTGTTTTTTGTTTTTTGTTTTTGGAAAATGCTATTCAATTATTATCTCTGTGGGTCACCATAACACAGAAGGTTAAATCAAGAATTATCATTCTGTTTTAAAACTAGTCTTTTAGAAATTGACCACTCAGAAGTGCCTATTACTAATTACAGTGCTGCTGTCTTGAGTGTCATGAAGAGGGGAGAAAAGGGAGAAAGTAGCTTCTTCATTTTTTTTTTTTTTTTTTTTTAAGATTTTATTTATTATTTTTAGAGAGAGGGGTAGAGAGAGAGGCAGAGAGGGAAAGAGACATCAATGTAAGGTTGCCTTTCGCCTGCTTCCAGCTATGGATCTGGCTGGAGACCTGGCTTGCAACCTGGTTATATTGCCCTAGCTGGGAATTGAACCAGTGACCTTTGGGTTCGCAGGCCGGCGCCTTATCCACTGTGCCACCAGCCAAGGCTTCATATTTTTTAATAGGGGTCCAAAAGATATTTCCCAGGCATCCAGATAAGCTGCACTGTGTCACACAGTCCTTTGTACTCCTCTAAAATGTATTCATCTGTTTCACTCCTCTAAAATGTAGTCCTCAGTTTGCTGTTGCCTTCATTTCAATGTACAGCCATTTATTGATTGTTTTGCCATCATCTGCTTGTGATATGTCATCTGAGAGTGGCTCTCTCATGGTAAACATGTATTAAGGACTTTGCTGATTTTCTGGAGAATATAGTAATACTGATGTATTTGTCAGCTTTAGGGGTATGTCTGATGAGTTCACACTGCACAAAAATTAGGTTTTAGTGCTTTAGTGGAGCGTTTTGTAATTCTTAAAGGTCAGACACTATTTCAGTTCCGTTTTCTGTTCTGGTTAATTTAACCATGGACTATTTAAGAATTACATGACAGCATTCAGCTGGTTATTTCTGTTTAAAAATTTAAGTTTAAATATGGTCTGAGTCTACTAGTTTTTTTTTGTTTTGTTTTGTTTTATAAAGAGAGATTACTTTCTTTTATGTATATTTTATTTCATTATTTTTAGAAAGAGGGGAAGGAGAGAGGCATCAATGTACGGTTGCGTTTCACCTGCCTCTAGCCACAGATCTGACTGGAGACCTGGTTTGCAACCTAGTTACGTACCCTGGCTGGGTAATCGAACCTGCGACCTTTGGGTTCGCAGGCCGGCGCCTTATCCACTGTGCCACCAGCCAGGGCTGAGTCTACTAGTTCTTGATATATGAAAAAATATGATCTTATTTTTTCACATATACCCCTATCTGTCTACAACATTTCTTCCATCATAGTGCATATGACTTTAGATAGTACAACTTCTTGAATTGAAAGAATTAGGTCTGTTTCTTTTTTCTTTTTCTTTTTCAATTAAAAAATAATAATAATTCTATTACAATTTTCCCATCATATCCCTTTTCCCTGTTGCTCTCCCCTGCCCTGCCCACCCCTGCCCCTCTCCCACAGTCAATCCCCACCCTGCTGTTCATGTCCATGGGTCATTTATACTAGCTCCTTGAAGTTTGGTCTCTTTCCATTTGGCTTAGCTTCACTCAAGACCAGATCACTGTGATGCAACCAACTGTTTAATTGTGAAGTAGCCTTAATTTAATGTTGAATAAAATTTGCTGACAGGTCAAGTTTGGCTAATAATGCCACCTTTCGTAAGGCCTATAAACAGTATGTGTAGGTTTTGAAGTTGTTTATAATACAATCATCCTAACACCTAACAACTTTCAGAAACATGACAAGTATACTTAAGTGCTTTATGTCTATCATCTGATTTAATCCTCAAAACAACCCTGATGAGGTAGATGTTGTTACTCCAATTTTACTAAATGGGAAAACTGAGGGTTAGAGAAATTGAGTAGCTAGCGACTAGTAAGTGGTAGCAACAAGATATAAATTTGAGTTTGCTCCACTCTGGGATCTCTTCACTATTAATACTAGCTTTCTTCTTCTTATTTTTTAAATTGATATATTTTATTTATTTTGCTATTACAGTTGTCCCAGTTTTCTTCTTCTGTGTCATCTTAATAATGATTGATAGCTAAATACTTGGCCAGAATTTTACTAGCAATAGAGGTGGTAGCTCAGGATGACAGTTGTGATCAATTTTGTTACCTTTATTCCAGACAGGTGTGATTGTGGCATGTTTTAATGTCTTTTCCAGTTTCATAGCTGAAGAATGAGTTGGTACAAGTAGCTAAGTAACATTCCAGTTTTCGTTTTCTTAAAAATGAATAAACAAGAGTTCTCTGCCAGGTTTTGGTTGTGTTTTTGTTGTTTGTTGTACTCTTTCAAGAGCAAAAAACATCAGTTTGTTGTTCCACTTAGTTATTCATTCATTGGTTGATTCTTATATGTGCCCTGACTTTCTGGGATCGAACACTCAACCTTGGTTTAGCAGTCCATCACTCTAGCCAACTGAGCTACCTACCTGGCCATGACTCTGCAAGCTGTTTTTTTGTTGTTGTTGTTGTTATTGTTTGTTTTATTTTTTAACCTCTAACTGTACAACATTGACCACTACAAAAAGCAGGGTAAGGATCCCACACTATCATATCTGGTCCGATACTTGTTGCTTTATAAACTTCATCTGCAACATAAAAGTTGCAACAGTCTCCTTTCTGTAGCTTTTTTTTTTTTTTTTTTTTTTTTTAAGAGTCTATTCATTATTTTTAGAGAGAAGGGAAGGGAGGGAAGACGGAAGGAAGGGAGAGAAACATCAAAGTATGGTTGCCTTTCACCTGCCTCCAGCTGGGGACCTGGCCAGAAACCTGGTTTGCAACCTGGGTATGTGCCCTGACTGGGAATTGAACCAGCGACCCTTGGGTTTGCAGGCTGGTGTTCAATCCACTGAGCCACACCAGCTAGGAACCTTTTTGTAGCTTTTTAATGGTGTGGACATTCATACTTTCCAAATGATTTTGCAAGTTAGTATACAAAGTCTATCCCAAAAATATTGAGCCAATGTCAATATAATTAAAACAGTTTGCACAGCTGATACTTTTGGGACAAATATCGTACACTCTACAGATAACAGTTTGCCTCACCCAGGATCCTCTTTTTGCTATTCTGCTGCTGAATTAAGGTTCCTTAAAACTTCCTATCATTCATACAGGCCTCTGGAAGCAACCTACTTCCTTGGAGGATGTAAATCTGCAAGGAAATATAATGAATAATAGTATAATTATCATGTAAGTAATCTGAGAACTTGCAAAAGTATTAACTAAATATTTCTTGCTTAAGTAGCTTTTATTTTGGCAGTAATATCATTGAATTCTGGTGGCATTGACAAAATTCACCAAGTAATTTGAGTATAGTTGACTTCATAGGGATTAACTCAGGCTAGTTATTATAAATTTTGCCCTTAGTTCCAACAGAGCTATTGAAACTTCATGCTTCTTGTAGGAGCTTTTAACTAGTTAGCTTGATAGGACAGCATTATGTAATGTCAGTCATCAGTCAACAAGTATTTACTCCATGCTTTCTGTGTATTTGAACTGTGAGGAAAAGAAGAATTTTTAAAAGTTATTAAAAAAGAAAACATTGAAACTCTGTCCCTTCCCTAAAGGAACTTAAAATCCCTTTGAGATGATAAAATTGAGACATACAACTTGAGCAAGCTATTAACATTACAGAGAGAGACAACCAGGTATTAATATTTCTCTTAATAAATGAACACAACAAGCCTTGGTTGGTGGCACAGTGGATAAGGCGCTGGCCTGTGAACCCAAAGGTTGCTGGTTCGATTCCCAGTCAAGGCACATAACCAGGTTGCAAGCCTGGTCTCCAGCCAGCCCTGTAGCTGGAGGCAGGTGAAAGGCAACTGTACATTGCTGATCCCTCCCTCTATGCCTCTCTTTCCCTTCTCCTCTCTCTAAAAAATAATAAAATCTTTAAAAATAAAATAAAGGAACACAACAAAATTATCAAATAATCTTGCTTAAAAAAAATTTGAACCTGTATCTACTCAAGCCTCTAGATCTAACTTTCGGTTAGTTCATAGGAAATACAATGGATAGAGGAACATGTTAAATGGCATCATAACTAGATGTGTATAACCAGCAAAATCTGGGGGTGGGGGTTTGCAGAAGAAATGATCCAATTTTCCACAAATATATTGCAAATCTAAAAAAGAAAAGCATAAGCCCTGGCTGCTGGCACAGTGGATAAGGCGCCGGCCTGCAAACCCAAAAATCGCTGGTTCGATTTCCAGCCAGGGCACATAACCAGGTTGCAAACCAGGTCTCCAGCCAGGTCCAAAGCTGGAGGCAGGTGAAAGGCAACCATACACTGATGTCTCTCTCCCTCTCTGCCTCTCTCCTTTCCCCTCTCTCTGAAAAATAATAAATACTTTTTTAAAATTTATTTCAAAATATAAATAAATAAGCAAAGCATAAAAGGGAATTTAAACTAGTAAAAAGAGACTTTAGAAACATTGTGGGTTATTTTCAATCCTCAATCAAATGATGCTGGGGGTGCTTTATAATCAGGCAAATTTAAATACTGAGAAGATGTTTAATGATATTAAGGATTCAAATTTTTGTTCATTGGGATAATGGTTTAGTGATTTGTTTTATGAAGGGCCTTTATCTTTTAGATACACATGCTTAAATATTACATGTTGAAATATATATCTGGCATTGGCTCAAAATAATTTGAGAGGCAAAGGGGGAAAGTAGGGTATAGGTGAAACAAAGTAGCCCTGAGGTAATTGTTTAAACTAGATCATGCTCATTAGCTAAGTGAGTAACCTTGTGTAAATTACTTAACCTGGCTAAGCTCAATTTCCTCATCTGTAAAATAAGGGACAAGTTACCTTACAGGATTGTTGTACAAAAGAAAAAAAAGTGCAAATATATCTAGCACAGTACCTGTTATTGTAAGTGCTTTTAAAAATGGAAGTCTGCCATGACTGGTGTGGCTCAGTTGATTGGACATCATCCCACAAAGCAAAAGGTCACTGGTTTGATTCTTGGTCAGGGGACATGTCTGCATTGTGGTTTCAGTCCCTGCCCGCTTGGGGCTATTACAAGAGGCAACCAATTGATGTTTCTTACCTTGTTGTGCTCACTCTCTTCCCTTCTCCCTAAATACATACGTATATATATATATATATATATCTTTTTAAAAGATTTTATTTATTATTTCCAGAGAGAGGGGAAGGAAGAGAGGGAGAAAAACACCAATGTATGGTTGCTTTTCACCTGCCTCCAGCTACAGATCTGGCTGAAGACTTGGCTTGCAACCTGGTTATGTGCCCTGGCTGGGAATCGAACCAGCGACCTTAGGGTTCGCAGGCCAGCACCTACCCATTGCGCCACCAGCCATGGCTAAAAATAAATATTTTTTAAAAATCAGTTTCTGCCCTGGCTGGTATGGCTCAATGGATTGAGCACCAGCCTGCAAACCAAAAGGTCACTGGTTTGATTCCCACTCAGGGCACTTCCCTGGGCTGCGGGCCAAGTCTCCAGTTGGTGGTTTGTGTGAGAGGCAGCCGACCATGTTTCTCTCACACATTGCTGTTTCTCTCCCTCTCTTCCTCCCTCCCTCCCTCTCTCTCTAAAAATAAGTAAAACGGAAATAAATAATTTTTTTTTGAATCAGTTTCTGTTACAAAGAAGAAAAAGCCTTTGCTGTTAATTGACAGTTGCATGCCATCGTTTTGACTCTTGGCATATATGATGAATTTTTTTTTGAAAGATGGAACATAAAATTAATTATTAAAACCTAGTGCCTTAGCCCTAACTTGTATGGCTCAAAAGATTGAGAGGTGGCCTGTGAACCAAAAGATCACCAGGTGGATTCCCAGTCAGGGCACATGCCTGGTTGGGGCACATGCCAATTGGGAGCACAGTGATATGATATTTCTTTCCCTCTCTCTCTCCTTCCCCTCTCTAAAAAAGTTTTAAAAATTTAAAAAGTAAGTAAATAAAATCTAAAAAAAAAACCCTAATGTCTTAGCACATTCATTGAGTGCAAAGTCAGATACTGGGAAAAATTGTTATTAAACATATAAGGATTCATAATTTGACTTTGGCATTTACCTGAATATTCTGAGCTTTAGTCCCCTCATCTGTAATATGCAGGTCAGTATATACTTTGTAGAATTGTAAAAATTGGCAATAAGGTTTTTTTTTTTTTTTTTTTTTTTTTTTCTAAGATTTTATTTCATTATTTTTAGAAAGAGGGGAAGAGAGACAGGCAGAGAGGGAGAGGGACATCAATGTATGGCTGCTTTTCACCTGCCTCCAGCCACAGACCTGACTGGAGACCTGGTCTGCAACCTGGTTATGTGCCCTGGCTGGGGAATCGAACCTGCAACCTTTGGGTTCGCAGGCCGGCACCTTATCCACTGTGCTACCAGCCAGGGCTCAGTTTTTTTCTTAAATAAGAAATTGCACAAATTGAATCTAAATGCATTCTGGTTCTAGAAAATTTCTTGGGCAATAAGGTTTTAATGTGTTATATCTGGGGTAGTATGAGTAATTCATCTACTACAGTCCCTGGGTCATAATAGTTACTCAGTTAAATGGTTATTGTTGTGATGCTTCGTATATGACCACTCAGCTTATAAACATCAACCCAAATAGCCCAGTCTGTGGAGCACAAATAAGCATCCTGCCTAATTCTTTGTTGATAATTTTTTTTTTTCTCTCCCATTTTCCTCTTCCCCCCTTTAGTTAATTTACGAAGACTGTATGGATCTGATTGCAAAGCTCCCTTGTGTTGCCGCAAAGATCTACCGGAATCTGTACCGGGAGGGCAGCAGTATTGGGGCTATTGACTCTAAGTTGGACTGGTCCCACAATTTCACCAACATGTTAGGCTACACCGATGCTCAGTTTACTGAGCTCATGCGCTTGTACCTCACCATCCACAGGTGAGCTAGATCCGACAACCGTAGGACCTGATTGGTAGGAAATTTTAAGAAAGGCTCCTTAACAGTCTCATCTTCTGGGAACAGGTGGTAGGTGGCAAGGTGATGGAAAATGGCATAAAGGCTGATAAAAGGCAAAAAAAAGGGACCTAGTAAAGAAGGTCAAGAAGTATAAGGGAATTATAACTATGCCAGGAACAAGATAGTGCTTTTAGCTGCTCACATTACATTTTCCTTTAGCTTTCCAGCAGCTCCCTCTTCTGGTCATTGCTTATTAAAACGAGCTTGGCACACAGGCATCATCAACCAGTAACCTCTCCAGCTCTGTGGATTAATGAACAGAGGCTGGTAATGGGTTGAGATACCTCTTACAAGAGCTTATGAATAACTGACTGGCTATAGGGTGGTGTGTGACAAATAAGAGAACAACACAGTCTTCATTTCCATAATTTGCCTTCTTTTTCCTCCTCTTTTTTAGTTCTTCTTTCCACTACCATTTATCCCCCCATAACTGCTTTCACTTCTACATCCCTCACCCCACCACCCTCGGTCTCCTCTTTCTCTTCGCCTTGATTCTCCTTTCTTATTCCCTCACAGTGACCACGAAGGTGGCAATGTAAGTGCCCATACCAGCCACCTGGTGGGCAGTGCCCTTTCAGACCCCTACCTGTCATTTGCAGCAGCCATGAATGGGCTGGCGGGGCCTCTGCATGGATTGGCAAATCAGGTAAGACTTCTTTTTTTCCTCCCTACTCCATGTTTTTGTTTCTGAACTTGGTGTTATCCTTGGTATATGTATTGATACTTGTATTCCCATATCTTACCCATAGGAAGTGCTTGTTTGGCTGACACAATTACAGAAGGAAGTTGGCAAAGATGTGTCAGATGAGAAGTTACGGGACTACATCTGGAACACACTCAACTCAGGACGGGTAAGCAGAGATGCTTAGTAGCTAGGAAAGAAGCCAAGACCCAAGTTCTGCAATTTGGAAAAATTGAGAAAAGAATGAGAAGCAGTCTTAAAATTAGACAAGGAGCTTCTCCTCCCCTCCCCACCCCCACCCTGAAGAATTTGGAAAAGATAAGAATTTCTACCTGAGAATACAACTGACATTCTTCCTCTCACTCTTTACAGGTTGTCCCAGGCTATGGTCATGCAGTACTAAGGAAGACTGATCCACGATATACATGTCAGCGAGAGTTTGCTCTGAAACACCTGCCTCAAGATCCCATGTTTAAGCTGGTTGCTCAGCTGTACAAGATTGTGCCCAATGTTCTCCTAGAGCAGGGAAAGGCCAAGAATCCTTGGCCTAATGTAGATGCTCACAGTGGGGTACTACTCCAGGTGAGTCCTCCCTTCCCTGTTTTCCCTTTAGTTTTCATAAAACACTGCTGTTCTCTGCCATGCCCAAAATCAATTCCTTAGTCAGAGCAGAGACTCTTTGACACCTTTCCTTTTTGATAAGTTCTGTATGATTAGGGAGGTGTAGGCAGGAGGAAAGGGGTGCTCTTTTTTCAGAATCCCAATTTGTTCTACTTTTCCCAGTGTCATTTCTATGTAAGAATGACTGGGTAAGGTTTCTATAATCCTGGATTTGCATATGCCACTACCTGTGGACCTTTTAACAAAACATTTTTCTCTTTTGCCTTACAGTACTACGGCATGACGGAGATGAATTACTACACAGTCCTGTTCGGGGTGTCACGAGCATTGGGTGTACTGGCACAGCTCATCTGGAGCCGAGCCCTAGGCTTCCCTCTAGAGAGGCCCAAGTCTATGAGCACGGATGGTTTAATGAAGTTGGTGGACTCGACGTCAGGGTAAAAATGGAGACTAGGGGGAAACTACCTATCGGAAGTGAGGGAGCTCCAAAAAAAGTACTTTTTGTTTCAGGGGGCATTTAAAGACTTAAGATTAAATCGAATCTGAGGCACTGACAGTAAGTTTGAGGTTAAAATATAAATTAAGACTTTAAAAGATAAAAAGTGAACCCCTTTCCCCTAACCCCAGCCCCTTTCACCTGCCTGGTATGAGTTGCCCATCAACTGCAGGATGACCAGGACTAATGAATGTGGTTTGGGTTAGACCTGGCTCCTCTTTCCCTGGGTCAAAGCTGATTGCAGGGAATCTGCAGTCACTTCGAAGCTTTTGGTTCTATAGTTCCCAGGCCTCAACAGGCCAGCACACCAGGACTCTGCCCCATTTGTTTCCATAGGAATCATGTTGGACCGTGCTCTTGTACCAAGGCCTGCTCCCTCTCCCATGTGCACAGGTACTTCCTAGCAAGACCTATTGGTTAGCTAGACAGGCTTTTGGCATTTTTTTTAAGGCTACCAGGCACCTATAAAGGCCATGGCATTTGTTGTTACTGGTACCTAGTGTTTGATTTTTATTTCTCTTTTTTAAAATTCTCCTATAAAAGTTAAGATCTGGAAGTGTTTTATCCCCTGCTACTTGAATACCTCCTTTGAGATTTTCTACACGTGCTGAGCCTCAAGCCGAGGGTGCTCTGGACTTTCCCCTCTTGGGCCCCACTAGAGACCTCTTTGGGCAGGTTGTATAAACCACTATCTGATACATGGCCTTTCCCATTTGGCTTCATCAGTGCATAACATGAACTAAGTGTTTTCTCCATTCACCTGGCCTTGTTTTCCCTTTATTTTATAGTATGCTGCGGGCCATAGAATAGGGACTTGGGAGTGACCAGCATGATATCTTCATGGTCTGGTCCCAGGGGGGTAGCGCCTTTTTCTGAGCAGGGAAATGATTTAAGTTTGGACATGGTCACCTTTGAATATCAGGTCGTAGGGCTGAGGGCATTAAAAATAGTAAGCCTCCCTCCTCATCCCCTGCCACAAGAAAATATCCCTTTATTTATCAAAGCCCTTATTCTGCCTGCCCCATTCCTAAGAGCTCACCGTATAGTGTTTGTTTTAGAAGCTCCATCTACACAGGTTCTCAGTGACTCAGAATGCTGTACTGCCTTTTCTTTAAGAAAGGATTAAAATACACTCCTGCTGTGCCCCCTTTCTCCCTCACAACTCCTGCCTGTATTTGTGTGGATCCCCAATCCCCAGAACCACGCTGCTGAGATGGACACAGTCTATGAACCCCTGGGTAACTTGTTAAGTCATGATGCAGACTTCAGGTTGTTCTGTATAAAATGCAAAATAAATGTTTTTATTAACAATGCTTGAGCCTGCTATTAAATAAGACCTGGAAGAATCTATTATGAGGTACGGAATCTGGCTGCCAAAATCCTGGACTTAAGTGGGTTGTAAATTATCATGTGTATCCCTTTATTTAGCATTTCTTTACCCTAATCTGAAAACAGGCTCCCTGTGAGATTTTCAGAGATTTCTACCTTTCCTCAAAGTTAGAGTTAGAAGTTTTTGATCTTTGGCCCCCATCCCCTAATTTTGTTAGAAGGTAAAACACTAAAGGACTATAGGTGAGACCTCAGAGCTGCAAATGTGACTAATCCAAGGAAACCGGTCCAGCCCACTGAGAAAGGAACAAACTATACCAAGAACAAATAGGGTTAGGATGGCTCACTCAGGATTTGAACCATCAAGGTGCTCTGGTACTTCACAGAATGCCTATTCTTCTTTGCAGCCTCCCTCAAGAAGGCCCAGAGATTAAGAGTGGTCCTGAGGATATCAGTTAATAATCTGAGATCAGATTATTCTGTCCTGAGATTCCTGCTGCAACTGACCTTCTGAAAAAGTCTATTAATAGGCAAGGGAGTGGGTACTAGGTCCTGGCTTGTAGAATGTACTACTATAGTTAGCAGGGACACTATGTTCAAGAGGCCTTCTTGCACCTTCACTCCCCATGACTTGATTTTACTCTCCTATATCTACATTATCTTCCCAAGAAACAATATAAAAGCCAGATTCACACTGTCACAATTAATTTATTGAAATGTTATAAAAACTCAGGCCAAGTGGAAGAAGTTGTACTCAAGAATGCAACTCTGTTCAGTTTTTTTTTTTCTCCTCACCCAATGGCACTTTCAATAAGGAAGCCCCAGGCTCTCCACTAGCATGGAAATATTCTTAAAGTGAGGTCATGTTTCAGGCTGTGGCCAGATCTCTTGCATCTACTGAGGCGTTTCAGGCAAGCAAAAGTAATTGACCTTCCAGTATCTCTGTCAGAGGGAAAGGCTCCATTTATTCAGTCCCTAAGAAAACTTGTGCCCTGGACTGGTGGTTCAGTTGGTTAAACTGTCATCCTGATATGCCAAAGGTTGTAGGTTTGATCCCTGGTTGGGACCCCCCCCCCATGCAAGAGTCAACCAATGAATGTGTAAATGGGTAGAACAACAGTGTCTCTCCTCACCCTCAAATCAATACTTTTTTTTTTTTTTTTTTTTTTTTTCAATTTAGAAAAGGCAACACCCTGGCCAGGTGGCTCAGTTGATTAGAGCATCGGCATCCCCATACGCCAAGGTTTCAGGTTCAATCCCTGGTGAGGGCACATACAAGAATTAGCCAGTGAATGCATAACTAAGTGGGACGGCAAGTTGATTTTTCTCTCTCCCCACTTTCTCCCTTCCTCTCTTTAAAGTCAATAAGTAAAAATGGGAGGAGGGGTTAAGGAAAAAGAAAAGTTGCTATTTTCCCTGGTTAGACACCAAGGTACCTTGAGAGGGTTCAGAGATAACCACAAAGTCCTTAATTATAATTCAATATGAAAAGGCTGTAGGCATCAGGGATATAGGGCTCTCAAGATGAGTCTGACTGTTTCCTAAGCACATGTTCTTTCCATATCCCTCTGCATTTCCAGCCGGCTTAGAGCCCAATTTCTGAAAAATTTAGAGGGAAAACAGTATTATGAACACAGACTCTTCTCAGATTGGAGCACAAGCCAAATGAGAACTGGGTGGAGAGGGAGAGGACAGGAGAAGCTAAGGAACAATCTTTTGCCTCAAGTCTGGTGCACCTCATGTAACATCAGTTCACGGGGGATGGCTGTTTCTGGACCAAACTTGGTGGCTGCCCGGCGCTCGAAGGCAGCAACATTCTGTTTGACAACCTCATCAAAAAAGATGGTGGCCAGCTGGGAGTGCAGCAGAGAACGAAATTCAAAGGAAATCTGGAAATGGGTAAGAGACAGTCAAAAACTCTTCAAGGCCATATTGGATAGTCTCTGGCCAAATGCAAGGATACTATTCAATACCTTTTCTTCCGCACCCCCTCTGGTTACTTAGAGCCCCTCAAAAACCCTAACTTAGGTCTGAGCACAGTGTTTAAGTTTGACAAAAGGTCGGATCTGTGGGAAATACTAAGTGCTGGCTATACATAATAATGTTAGAGTACCACCGCTCTGCCTTCACACCCAGTTGTAGCCCTACGTTACACAGACTTCTGACTCACCGAAAAGTCCACAGTGCAAGTTCGGGGGTAGGCAGGAATACCAGGACTGAATCGCCATATGGTCTCTAAGTGATTGAAGAGCTTGCCATCAGTGCAAACAGCCTAGAATAGGGCAGTCAGGTAATTAAACGTATCATACAATGGAGTAAAACCTAAAGTAGGTATGGGAGGCTATAAGGAATTGAAAGTCATTTTCCTTCTAATATTAGGGAAGTGTTTGACAGGTGCAGATAAAATCATTACAAGAAAGCCAAAATAGCCCTTAAGTGTAAAAATGCTAGAAAACACAGAAAAAAACTTCCTGATCAATCTGTCCCATACAGGCCTCACCTTGACCATGTGAGGTTTGACGGTGGAAACAGCAGAGGTATAACGTTCCACCACAGGTGGAAAGCCAACCTCCAACTGGGCCTTCAGGTGACCTTTGCGGCTGGATACCACCAAAGACTTCTTACACCAGGGCACAAACTCGCAGTACTCCTGGACATTGGATACCACCTCGAACATCTCCTGCATTGAGTACCTAGGGGAAGGAATCAGAGGCCGAGGAACCACCGGCTGGTTCAGGCTCCTCCTCTCCCTGGATGCACTCCCTTCAGTACCTCTGCTCACTAACCATGCACCTTCAGGAATTAGAGATCACAAATAAATCCTGCATGAATGACTTACCAAAAGCAAATGGACAAGTTTTCACGTTAATGTTACCTTGTTTTAAATTTACAGAATGCCTTTGTACTTAGTATCTATTTTGATTTTAAGAGGGGTCATCTAGGGAGAACAGAAGTTGATCATACAAGGACTTAGATCCCAGGTTTACAACTTTCTAACAATTGTAGCCCTGAGTACCGTTACCTGTGCCTCCATTTTCTCACCTGCAAATCAGAGGTAATAACAGTACCTGATTCATAGGTTTGTTGAGAGGATCAAGTAAGAAAATCTTTGTAAATCACCTAAATAGCCTAATTGCTTGCACTAGCAAGTGCTCAATAAGTGTTAGCTACTTTACATTGTACTCAATACATAAAGTCAGGTAGGCAGAGAAATAATAATATGTTGTCTTATAACACTGTCCAACTCGAGGCATGTTTTACTAAACGCACATGCTGGGTAACCAAGGAGAATGGGGAAATTAAGGGTTAGAAGGCTGGCAGGGGAGGATAAAGGATCCCACATATATATTCGGGAGAGATGGCCAGGGGTGAATCTTCTCCCTTATTGCTAACCCTTACATCGTAACCTGGACATAGTTATTTGGTTGGAGGGGAAAGAAATGTGAAGGGATGCTGGACAGGGGAGGATGCTCACCCCATGATCCTACGCTCGGAGTAAGCCTTTCTCTTGTTGGTGAAGGGAGCAGCAAAGCCCATGAAGGAACGGCGGGGAGGTAAGCCAGCCTCAGCCGCCGAGACTTGGACAGCCCGGGGCAAGAGGAGGCTGCCGGAAATCAGAAATCTAAGCCCGAAAGGAAAGGAAAGACAACAACAGGTTACTTCTGTGTTGAGCCATCCCTAGGTGAAGGTGAAGAGAGGCGCATCCCAGAGGAAGGTCGTCCTCGTCAGACAAGCTTCTCCCCCAGCACCTGCTGCAACCCGCCAGGCAGTCACGAGTGCGAAAGGTCGAGGGCAGCCGAGGACAGTGCCGCGGGGCAGACGGGAGAAGCAGAATGCGTGCGAAATGCCAACTGCTTTTGACTGTGGGCTATGCTACTGCTGAAAGCTAGGCAGCATCCTAGGTCCTGGGCTTCCCCAAGCCCGTTGCTGTCAGGGCTTCCATGAGGGACAAGAACTGGCGGAGCACCCACCCCGGGGACTTCCCCCTGCGCATAGCCTGCAAAGGGGGTCCGCAAAAGCTGTACACTGGACGCCAGAGAACAACCGCTGCCGCCCCCGCCACGCTAACATCCCTGGGTTGCAATCCTTCGCTGTGGAACTTCGGGGTCCTGAGCCGACCCCCGACCCCCTTTCCTCCGGTGTAGACGGCCGCACCTCCCTCTCACCTCATTGGTCGCTGCGGTCGCGGAGGACCTGGGGGCGGGGCCGGGCTCCCGCCCGGGCGGAGTGGGAGGCCACAGCAGTGCTGGGCCGCCGCGCGCGTCCGGACAGGGAGCCGCCGTGCGCTCGCAGAGGCCATGCGCCACCCTCCCTAGCCCTGGGCTCTGACACCCGCAGCACCTTCCTCACTGCAGAGGAAGAGCGGCAAGAAGGGCCGCGGGCTGAGTTCAGGCAGCGCGGGGGTGGCGCGGGACAGCGGCTCCTCTGGCCTTGCTCCTGCCCGGGCGGCTGGGTGAGCTAGAACTGAGCTGCGACTGCTGCTCCCGCAGCTCCCAGTACCTCACGTCACGCGGTTGCCATGGCTCGGGACTGGGAGAGGGAGGAAGCAAAGCGAAAATAGGGCCTGTCGGGAGATGTAGTTTAACATCTCTGGTGAGAAAGGGCACGGGAGTGTGTGTTTGAGAAGCTGCACACAAAGATGGTCTGGTGGTACCAAGTTGCCAGGCAAACTACTATACTTAGCCAGCCTGGGTCATGAACTTGACACATTAAGCACAAAGGCTAGTCAACAGCAGGTATTTGTTGATCTCTTAGAATCTTTATCATATTCTACGTTGTTTATGGTTCTATAAATTCTATGCATGTTTGTAGCCTGCATAGGTGCTTAGCACTGTGCTTTACATCTTGGAGAAAGAAAATTAACGTTCCAAGCTCTGAGCTAAGAGTTTACATAGTTTTCTTCTTTAATATTTATACAAAGAAGTTGATGCCCTCACTGGTGTGGCTCAGTGGACTGAGCGCTGGCCTGCGAAGGAAGGTCACTGGCTGGATTCCCAGTCAGGACACAGGTCTGGATGCTGGCCAGGTCCCCAGGTGGGGGCGTTGGAGTGGCAACTTATCCATATATCTCTTGCACGTTGATGTTTCTTGTCTTCTCTTCCTCCCTTTCCTCCTCGATAAAAGTAAAAATATAAAATCTTTTTTTAAGGAGCCAAGGTGTGAAAAACCAGACTTACTTCTAGGGGAAAAAACCATCTTTGGAAAATACATGCACTTGATGAATGGTGAGACCTCGAGGGCAGGAGGAACTCAGGCAATGTAATGTCAATCTACTATTTTCCATCATGATACAATAAGAAAAAAAAAATGTTCTTGATAAAAGTAGGGAAAACAAAAGAAGAAAAAAGAGAAAGGAATGAGCAATGAGAGGCTGGATCCAAGTGGGTGCAAAGGCCATTGAAATGTTCCCACAATGGAGTAGATGAAGGACATTTTAAGAATGGTGGGGTTGAGCCCTGGCTGGTAGCACAGTGGGTAAGGTGCCGGCCTGCGAACCCAAAGGTTGCAGGTTCGATTCCCCAGCCAGGGCACATAACCAGGTTGCAAGCCAGGTCTCCATTCAGATCTGTGGCTGGAGGCAGGTGAAAAGCAACCATACATTGATGTCTCTCTCCCTCTCTGCCTCTCTCCCTTCCCCTCTTCCTAAAAATAATGAAATAAAATCTTTTTAAAAAAAAGAAAAGAAAAGAATGGTGGGGTTGTGGGGGGTTAAGGGGTGGAGGGATCAAGGAAAAAGGACTCATGGTCATGGACAAAAGTGGTGATTGTGGGGGATGGTATAAGGGGGATAAATGATAATGGAAAAAAATACAATTAAAAAAAGGAAAGAAATAAGAATGGTGGTGCCTGCTGTTACAATTAATGTTATTTATGCTACTATATTTCAAGCCCTTCCTCTGCTTTCTTTCTAGATCTTTAGTCAGGCTCTCCATATTCAGGAAAGATTTTAGTAGTGTTATGTAGGTGGAGTAGAGAGGATAAAATAATTAAAGATTATCTTCCTTTTTGGGTCTAATTGGTATGCAAGAAAGACATCTTGCCCAGAAACAGGGGCCCGAAAACAGATATATCCTCATGCTCTCCTCCACTTCTTGAGATTGGCATTTATTTTCAGCTTGCCACTGGATACAGATTGATTTAAAGTCTGAGCCCATTCAATCTAGATTTCGAGGAGCAGGAGTCCTCCCTTGAGAGCTTGTTTGGAGGTTCTAGCAGGGGAGCACAGCTACTCATATATCCTTGACCGAAGACCAGTCCTCTCCTCTAGTTGGAAAGGTTGTCCTCTTCAACCCAGCGCAGTTTTGCATATGGATCGGTAAGGGAGGAAGGGGACACCCGCCTAGCCAGCCAGATCAGCTGAATCAACCCTGGTGGTCAATGGGGTGACAGATGTCGCAGCCAGATCACCCTCACATCCAGGAGCCCTTCCTTGAACCTGGTTTACAATTAACATTTTGTAAGGAAGGTATTTTGATCCTTTACATATAAAGGCCCCAGTTGGGGAATGGTCTCATTTCTTTTTCTTTGCTAACATGTCTTCTTTATCCCTCAGCATCCCTACCTCAACCATCAGGATACAGTATCTCCTTCCAGTTCAAAGATGATAACCTGGGGCCACTCTCAGTGGGTATGTGGCTTGGAGAGACTTGACTCTTTCCAACCCACTCTCTTGTCTAGTTCCACTTCCTCTAAGGGCTCACACGAGGGAAACAGCTGCTTGGATTAAGAAGGAAGGATCTTTCCAGACAAAAGGCAGAAATTAACTGGGATACAGGCCTGAACAGTGACCTGATTAACATTCTGTCTTAATGGAGTTAACTGCTGCAGAATTCCCAAGGTACAATAGGCTTGCCAAGCCAATTTACTTCTGGTACCCTACTAATTAGATTAGCTAATTACTGCCTTTTAAACTTTTCCTACTTCATTCCCTGTACTTGAGACTACCAATTTCCTATCATTTCCCCATCATTCTGTATTGATAACTTCAAATAATGACTTAAAATACACTACCTGGATGCCCCTCTTGACTAAACCCATCCCTCAACATGAATGTCATGTAAAGTAGCATGTATCTTACTTATATCACTAGTTGTTCCATGTGTGTATGTATGCTCTTCTACTAAGTTATAAGCTCCACAAAAATAGATACAATTAATTCTAAATTTCTACCTCCAAACCAGTTAGCATAGTGCTGTATTCAATGATGAGCTTTCTTTCTTTCTTTTTTTTTTAAGATTTTATTTATTTATTCTTTTCAGAGAGAAGAGCAGGGAAGTAGGAAGAAAGGGAGAGAAGCATCAATGTATGGTTGCCTTTCACCTGCCTCCAGCTAAGGACCTGGCTTGCAACCTGGTTATGTGCCCTGACTGGGAATCAAACCAGCAACTTTTGGGTTCACAGGCCAACACCATTCCACTGAGCCACACCAGCCAAGACATCAATGGTGAGTTTTCAATCAACATTTGTTAGAAGACTGAAAACTGAGTCTTAAAGACAGGCAGGTGCCTATCTGAATATAACCAAATATGAATTTAGCAGTTAAATCCAGTAGGACTGTACACATAAGACAGCTTTGCCACAATCTCTGGCCTCCTCCCCAATCCTATGCATCTCCTTGAGCCCTGGAAGTATTTGTGTTACCTATATCATATCTCTTTTTTCCCTACTGGAAAATACTCTTTCTGTATCCTAAATAATATTAAAGACAACTCCTCCTCCTCCTCCTTCCAGCTGCCCAAAGAACCTGGCTGGCAACCTCCCTTGTTCGCCTCCACTCCCAGCCAGAACCAGGCACCTGACTTCAGCTTAACTCCTGACTTCCAGTTCCTCAGGTTACCAAGAGCTATTTCAGGCAATAGAGGCCGCATAATCCCCTCCTCCCCATGCTCTGGGCCATATCCTAGCTTAGCACTTCCTGGAAGGTCCATCATACACAATAGCCAAGTCAGCATGCCCCAACTATCATATCCATCTCATCTCCAGCTACCTTCAGTTTCTACCTTTTCAGCCTCATCTTCGTCATTATCAAGTATTAAGTGCCATTCCCATGTGCTGCTCTGCTAGATCTATGAAGAATAGTTTAATGTCTACTGTTGCCTTCAGAGAGCTCAAAATTCTTTTTTCCCCCCATAAAAACAAAAACAAGCAATGTAAAGTCTTGTGTTGAAAGACTAGCTAACAAAGAATTTAAAAGCCATTCTGAAAATAGAAGTTGGGCACTTCTATGTCAAAGATGGAACACGAAATGAACAACGAAGACATGCAATTTAAATATGACTGCTAAAAAAATAAAGTGACCACTAGTCCTGGCTAGGTAGCTCAGTTGGTTAGAGCATCGTCCTAATGCACGAAGGTTGCAGGTTCAATCCGTGGTCAGGCCCATACAAAAATCAGAATCAACCAATGAATGCACAAATAAGTGAAACAAGAAACCAATGTTTCTCTCTCTAACCCTCCCCAACTTCCAACAAATATTAAAAATTTTTTTAAATAAATGTGACTGCTACAGGGTAAATAAGTGTGAAGGTTAAGGAGACCTAACAAAAGGGAAAGAATTCGTTAACCAGGGAAGACTTTCTGGTAAGTTTTACATAATACTGTAAATTTTATTTTCAGTATGATAAAAAATTACCAAAAGTATCTCTCTCCAAGAAAAAACACTGGTACTAGTGTCTTGTGTATTTTTATAGCAGCAGTCAAGATACTGAAAGCAATGAGGGGGCATAGACTGTTGGGGAGCAAGGAAGGGTTTCTATATCTACACTTTGACAGGGGGCCAACTGCCATCCTTCTTCCCAAATGTTCGCGTCTTAGAACACACTAATTGAGTTGCTGAGCTCTGAACACGACCCTCAGCCACTTTTTATAAATTGTGCCAAATTTTCTTTTTCTTTTTTTTTTTAAAGATTTTATTTTTAGAGAGATGGGAAGGGAGGGAGAAACAGAGCAACGTTCAGGTGCCAGAGATACAGCAATCGGTTGGTTAGTGGTTTGCCTCTCACACGCCTCCTCCAACAAGGGACAGGTCCCATAACCCAGTCAGGTGCCCTGATCAGAAGTCAAACCAGCAACCTTTGGGTTCGCAGGCCAGCATTCAACCCTCCCCAGCCACACCAGCCTGGGCCCGGTTTTTCAATATCCACTTTTCTTCCCTCTTTTTCCCTTTTTGGGCTGCGCTGCCCTGCATCCAGGTCTTCCCTGATTGGCTGCTCTCCGGCCGCTCCAAAGGAAGGGAGGAAGAACCCCCACCTTTTTCTGGGTAGAAACTATTACGCCTTTTAAAGCGTAGCGGCCACTCTACCACCTAAACCTATCAATGTAGTAAGGAGGGAGTCAAAAAGTGTCCCTCTGGTTGTCCTTGGAGGCCTCCAGCCGTCGTAGCTACTTTGTGGGGGTTTTCTGTAGCAGGCGTGTCCTTGGGATCTCTCTCCGAAGTTTGAGCACTTTTGCTATTTCCTTTCCACCCAAGTCGCCGGCCGGTGGATTTATACACGCCCTGGCTTCCCCAAGGCGGTGGGGGTTTGGGACTGTGCCACCGCTGCTAGAAGAGTTAGCTCCGGAGGAGGCATCGGGGCTGGGTGGGGGCTGGGTGCTCGGGCCGGGAGGCACAAACGGGCCGAGGTCCCGGTTGCCGCTGGAGCCTTGCGGGGGCTCCCGGCGCCGCCAGACCCGAGCGGAGGGCGCAGCACAGCCCGCCTGGGGAGCCGCGGAACCTACGCGCCAGGTCGGGGCAACGGTAGGACTGGGCGGAGGGCTCCGCCGCCCCAGGCAGCGGGCAGGCGTCCTGCGGGCGGGGCCCAGGACGGCCGCCAGGGAGCGCTGCGGGCTCCCGCCCGCTCGCCCGCCCCCCGGTAGGCGGGGCCGCGCTCTCCCCGCAGCCGCCGCCGCAGCCACTTGGGCCGCCTGTGTCCCCGGTGGACCCGCCACCGCCCGGAGCTCGATGCGGACGGAGCCCGGGCCGGACCATGGGGATCCTCAGCATCACGGACCAGGTCAGCCCTTCTGCCTTTTCCCGCTTCCTCGTTCCAGGGCCCAAGGCCGCCGCCACGCGAGCCCGGGGATGTGCGGCCTAGGCAGGGCCCGAGCCCGGAGCTCCCGCGGCTCCCGCCCCGCCCCGCACGGCGCTCCGCTCCGCCGAGCCGGTGTCCTTGGGGGTCTGGCGACCGGCGGAGACGCCGCGGGAGCTCCCTGGAGCCAGGACCCCGGCGGGGAGCCTCTTCGGCGGCGCCCCCCCCAAACCTGGCGCACCCCGCCCCCCCTCCGCGGCTCCGCTTCGGCCGCTCCCTCAGCGCCGGTTCTCCCCGCAGCCGCCGCTGGTCCAGGCCATCTTTAGCCGGGATGTGGAGGAAGTGCGTTCCCTCCTCTCGCAGAAGGAAAACATCAACGTGCTGGTGAGTTGCGAGCCGGAAGGATGGCGGGCCGGTCATCTGGGCCCTGGTGCCCTGGATGCCTCCCCACTGCCGGGGTGGCCCCGTGTCTCGTTGGTGCCGATGAGTCCGCCGCTCCTCCTGCCCCGGGTGGGCGCCTGCCCTGCCCCTGGGGAGGCAGGGAGGTCAGGCTCGGCGCACAGACGGCGGCCGAGCGCGCCCGGCAACTGCGTCCTCTTCGGAAGCGTCAGTGTCTGCAGCGCCCCCTCCCCCGTGGAAGGAGGAGACCGCTTCCTGGGCCCCTTGGCCCTGACCCCTACTTCACCCTACCTGGGTGCTTGCTTTGACCCAGAATCAGGGTTTAGGAGTCTGCAGAGCCTTTGGGAACAGGTTGGGGGGAAAAGGCCTGGCGCTCCTAAGACTGGGGCTGGAGATCTGCCTAGTTCACCCCCACACCTGCTCCTCTTTCTGCCTTCGCAGGACCAAGAGAGGCGAACCCCACTGCATGCTGCTGCCTACGTAGGCGATGTCCCCATCCTCCAGTTGCTACTGATGTCAGGTGAAAGTGGGGAGCTGGAAGGTGTGGCACTAGGGAGGGACGAGGGGAGGAGCTTCTGTTTTCATATCCAAGGATTGTTCTCTGGTGGTTTGGTCCAAGCGAGGCTACGGCTCCATCCAGATTCTCTGGCCCGATGACTGGCTTCTTTTCCTACCTTTTCTCCACTTGTGCTCAAAAGAGGAAATTCTATCCCCACAGGTGCTAACGTCAACGCTAAGGACACACTGTGGCTGACCCCTCTTCATCGTGCTGCTGCCTCCCGAAATGAGGTACAGGCCTCCCACTTTCTTTCACCTTCCCAAGGAAGGATGAGTTGGTTAAAGGTGGAGGTTAAGGGTTGGTCTACCTCAGAGTAGGAAGAAGACCAGCCCTTGTCCCCCTACCCAGAGCTGTCTGGTAAGGGGGTTCTGAGTGTTGCCAGCTGATGTGACGTAAAGGGAGAGCTTAACTCTGGGCTGGCACACTGCAGGTTGCCCTGCTGCCAGGCCTGTGTGACTCATCCCTCCCTGGGGGGCCACCTTGGAGTCTGAGCCCACTCTGAGCACTGAGATTTTTTTCTTCCAATCGAAGGACAGGGTAGTGATCTGTTGCATCTCTGCCCCTCCCACAATATAGACAACACAGGGGTCAAATATGCCTCACCAGTTGGTTCCATCAACCCTGAAGAGTGTGAAAAGGAGACCTCTTTCTTGGTTCCACAGTCACTTCCCCGATTCCCTGGCTCTAGCCACCAGAGAAGGGGTGGGACTGAGGCCCGTGGGGAGAGGGTGGGGGGAGGTGATTAGGAGGGCCATTTTAGCCTGGGTTTTGGTGAGGAACCAGAATATGTTTGCTTACCTAGGTAATGAATATGATTCTGGTACCTATGGAAGGGCTAAAGGAGGGTATTTGGGCATTAATGTCACAGGAGCATTTATCTTTCCTAGAATTAGTAAGGAACTGGGATTCTCTACATGTATGGATTTGCTTGGTAGTGGCTATATGTGTGGGTGACGATTTTCAGGGTCTGGGTTAGAGAGTGATACTGATGTCTTGAAGAAGAAGGGATCCATATTTTCCTTAGCGAGGTAGGGAAGCTTTTTAAGCTCTAAGAAGGACCGGAAGGTGGAAGTAGGTATTGAAGGGCTACATGTGCTGGCCCAGTCAGAAGAGGCCCTGTTCTGGGAAGCAGGGGGAGAGGGAATGTGAGGCCACATGTGCCATGCTGACCAATTTCTTCACTCCATTTCCTATTACTTTACCTCCTTCTCCCCCTCTGTCATCTCTCTTTTCTTCTGCCCCTGAACAGAAGGTGCTGGGGCTGCTGCTTGCACATTCAGCAGATGTGAATGCCCGGGACAAGCTGTGGCAAACACCATTGCATGTGGCTGCTGCCAACCGGGCCACCAAGTGTGCTGAGGCTCTGGCACCCCTGTTGAGCAGCCTCAATGTGGCTGACAGAAGTGGGCGCAGCGCCCTGCACCACGCAGTGCATAGTGGGCATCTGGAGGTGAGGTCCATTTCCAATCCACACCCAGCCTGTTTTTTTTTCCCTTTCCTTCCTACACATCTTCCCTGGCTTCTGGACCATCAGGCCGGGGGAGGAGAAGCCGCAATGCTTGTATGAGCAGTTGGGCTCAAGTACTGAATGAATGATCACATTTGGATTGAAAATCTTAACTTAGACTTCAAGAGAGCAATAAACTCTCTGGAGCTGCATGGAAAATGTTCATATATATATGCCTTTTTCTGAAGTGAGAGTCCACGTCTTTGAACACATGTTCAAAGACTTCAAAAGAGTGTTAAGAACCACTAGATCACGGGGATGTAAAGTATGGCATAGGGGCCCTGGCTGGTAGCACAGTGGATGGGGCACCGGCCTGCGAACCCAAAGGTCGCAGGTTCGATTCCCCAGCCAGGGCACATGACCAGGTTGCAGGCCAGGTCTCCAATCAGGTCTGTGGCTGGAGGCAGGTGAAATACAACCGTACATTGATGTCTCTCTCCCTTCCCCTCTTTCTAAAATAATGAAATAAAATCTTAACAAAAATTAAAAAAAAATAAAGTATGGCATAGAGGATATAGCCAATAATATTGTAATAACTATGTATGGTGCTAGGTGGGTACTGGAAATATTGAGGGGAACACTTTGTAAGGCATATGATTATGTAAGGCATATGTCTAACCACTATACTGCACACCTGATACTAATACAGGATAATATTGGGTGTAAAGTGTAATTAAAAAAAAAGAAAAACACCAGGTTACCTAAAGAGACCCTCCTCACTGTGTGGGATCTCCTTGGTAGTTCCTTCTTCCTCTTATTTTCTCTAGTTCTCCAGATTGCTCTGCTCAAGAACAAAGACAGCATGCCTCAGCCTTTTTGAGGAGCTGAGGCCTCTGCTCTAAGGTAGATTGAGGGCATTAACCTGGCACTGAACAGGTGTTTCATATCCTGATACAGACGGTGAACCTGCTCCTTAATAAGGGAGCCAGCCTGAATGTTTGTGACAAAAAGGAGCGGCAGCCTCTGCACTGGGCAGCTTTTCTAGGTGAGAAAGGATTCGCGGGAAGAGCAGGAATTTCACATTTAAGATTCCTAAGGCAGGGAGTGGGGTTTGCAGCCTTCGGAAGGAGGCACTCCACAAACCCTCCTTGAGAGCATTCTCTTTCTCCCCAGGACACTTGGAGGTCCTGAAACTGCTGGTGGCACGGGGAGCAGATCTTGGCTGCAAAGACCGCAAGGGCTACGGGCTGCTCCATACAGCTGCTGCCAGTGGCCAGATTGAAGTGGTGAAGTACCTGCTCCGGATGGGGGCCGAGGTGAGGGTGCTGAGCATGGGCGCTGGGGTCTACGGGTAGGAAGTTGGAGGTCAGAGTCTGTTATGGAGAGATACAAAGATGTGGTTTTGGGGAGACAGGGAGGATGTGATAAGAGGGTCTGAATAATGCTTACCTTAAATAATAGTCTTTTGGGTCAGGAACTGGTGGGGGCTGAGGCAGTCATTTGATTTCCGGGATTCTCTGAGCTGTCTGTATCAGCATCCACTGTTTAAACTGATACCTCCTTTACCTACATCCCTGGAAAACCAGATTGATGAGCCCAACGCTTTTGGAAACACAGCTTTGCACATTGCTTGCTACCTGGGCCAGGATGCTGTGGCTATTGAGCTGGTGAATGCAGGAGCCAATGTCAACCAGCCGAATGACAAGGGCTTCACGCCGCTACATGTGGCCGCAGTCTCCACCAATGGCGCTCTCTGCTTGGAGCTGCTGGTCAATAATGGGGCTGATGTCAACTACCAGGTACCGGAAGGGTTGAGGCTGAGACTAGTGGGGAGAAAAGCCTGGCTCTGGGGGTGCTGACCATACCTTCCCTCTGGGTAGCCAGGGAAATTTCCACTTGCTTCCTGGGTTGATGAGACTTTACCAGGGGCCTGGGAGAGTGTGGGCTGAGAAGATGTCCATGTGACTGCACTGTCCTGAGATGTGTCCTTCGGATGGGGGAAACGGTATTCTCTGTGCTTTGCACTGAAAAAACAAACACGCAAACACAAACCCCACTATGTTTCCACAGAGCAAAGAAGGGAAAAGTCCTCTGCACATGGCCGCCATCCATGGCCGTTTCACCCGCTCCCAGATCCTCATCCAGAATGGTATGGATTCTGCGGACTTTGTGCTCCTTTATTCTTCTCCCCAAGAGAACTCATTTCTAGAAACCCATTTTCTTCCTTATTTTACCTCCCTCCCTGTTTTCCGATCAGGATGGGCACCTGGAACTCTGAGCTAGGCACCAGTGGAAATAGCCCCACTTTGCCTTCCCCTTCCCTTGAGGCTTACAAATGAGATAACACATGCAGAATGCTTAGCCTGGCACCTGGCACATACTAAGCACTCAAATGGAAGCTAACAAGTTATTGTAAGTGGTCTGAAGCCTAAGGTCTGCCTAAGTTTATATGTGTGCATCCTCCTCTCAGGCAGCGAGATAGATTGTGCTGACAAATTTGGGAACACGCCACTGCACGTGGCCGCTCGCCACGGACACGAACTGCTCATCAGCACCCTCATGACCAATGGCGCGGATACCGCCCGGTGAGTCAGGGCTTCTGGCCCCACTGCTGGGCTGCCTCGGATCTGTACAGGAGGCTCACTTGGAACACGGGAGCACAAAGGGAAGCTCCCAATTTCCTAGGCTGGTGGTGAGTCACAGGAAAGAAGTCCCTTCTTGACCCGAGTACTCAGTCCCAGCTTCTCCCTAGGCGCGGCATCCACGACATGTTCCCCCTGCACTTAGCTGTCCTTTTTGGATTCTCTGACTGTTGTCGCAAGCTTCTTTCCTCAGGTATGGGCTGACAGTTGGGGGTTGGGCGGGTGTTTAGGGAAGCAGAGGCCTGTCCTGTCTGCCCAGTGCCCTCAGATACGATCTGGCTGTCTGGCCCTGCAGGTCAGCTGTACAGCATTGTGTCTTCACTCAGCAATGAACACGTGCTTTCAGCTGGGTTTGACATCAATACGCCTGACAACCTTGGCCGAACCTGTCTTCATGCTGCTGCTTCTGGAGGGTGAGTTCTTTTCCCTCCAGGCCTTGAGAAGAGAGCTGGGCCAGGGTCTGTCCCTCCCTTTCTGACTCATCTGTTCCTCCTCACAGTGAGGGCAGTCACAACAGAAAGGCCTGTTTAGTTCCATCCTTCTTGAGCCCCTCCCTGCACCTATGGCTTCCCCTTGAGGTTTTTCACTCTCTTAACCCCTGCCCTGCCTTTTAGGAATGTTGAATGTCTTAATTTGCTGTTGAGCAGTGGAGCTGACTTGAGGAGAAGAGACAAATTTGGAAGGTGTGTTGACGTGCATGGGTATACATACATAGGGGTTGCATGATTAGTGGGATAAAAGACAGAGCAAGGGGTGGGCAGTTGGAGACTAAGTGAGGAGGGTATTACAAAGCAGGGTTGGCCACATCTGGGTGCGTTTTGATCTGTCCCTGATTCTTTTCCCTACCCTCCTCCACATCTCCGCAGGACTCCACTGCACTACGCAGCTGCTAACGGCAGCTACCAGTGTGCTGTCACACTGGTGACTGCTGGGGCTGGTGTCAATGAGGTTGATTGTAAAGGCTGCTCCCCGCTCCACTATGCTGCCGCCTCTGACACCTACAGGAGGTGAGACTCCCACTGTGGCCCTCACAATCCCACACACCTCCCTGAACTTCCCTGTGACATCTTTGTTCTCCCCCACAACAGAGCAGAACCCCACCCTTCTTCTAGCCATGATGCTGAAGAGGATGAGCCACTGAAGGAGTCCCGAAGGAAGGAGGCCTTCTTGTAAGTAGCTGAGAAGACCAGTGGGTTGGGCTTTCCCAGGAGTGCCAACTTTGATCTTCTTCTCCCACTCACTGCGCATCCCACCACCATGCTTATGTTGCTCTGCTGTCTTCAGCCAGCAGTATGTTTGGAGCACTCTGAGTTTAGTCAGACAGACTGAGCGTTGTAGGTAAAGACAAAAGTGTGAAGTATGGTTTCTTTCCTCAAGGAATGGATGGTTTTCTTGAGAGGATCAGTAAAACCAAACACACAAAGTCACTTGTTTTTTCCATAAGCAGGAATTGAGTTATTACTTATTAGCTACCAAGTACTGTACTACGTGCTAAGGATAAAGGATAAATTACCCAAAGTTTCTGCTTTCTTAAAGTTAATAATCTGTTAGGAAAAATGAGTGAAAGGGCACTTACACATTCTAACGTGAGATATTATAATTTGAAACTCATTGTGGAGTATATTGGAACTCTACTATCTTCACAGTTTTTCTATAAATCTAAAACTGTTCTAAATTAAAAGCTTTTTTTTTTTTTTTTTTTTTTTTTTTAATGGATCCTTACAATCCAAGAGGCTCAGTTTTGTGACCTTTGGCAAGTAACTTAACCACCCTGTGCATCAATTTCCTCAACCACAGTAAGGATAAGACTAGTATCTACCTCATGGGATCATTATGAGGATTAAACTGTTTAATGCACAGGAAGTCCTTAGAACAGTGTTTGACACATGGTATGTGCTAGTGTTGTATTATCACTACTAGTACAACTACTAGGCAATGAGAAGGGTACCAAGGGAATACAAAGGAGGAAGCACCAAACTGAGGAAGTTGGGGAAGGCGTCACAGAGCAGAGGAGGCTGGGACCAAGTCTGAGATGAGTAGACTTGGCTGGGAGGAGAAGGCATTCAAGGTAGGGGGTCAGCATGCTTGGAGGCAAGGGAAAAGTGTGGCTCAGCAGAATATTGATAACTGGTGCTTGTGTTTTAGGCTCTCTAGGAGAGCAGTCAAAGGACAGAGGAGGCCGATGGAGCAGGAGTGGTTCAGTGGCTCTGGAGCTGGGGTCAAATGGGCAGGAGTTAGCCTACTTGAGTGTTGGCCAGCTATGCCTGGAGAGGCTCCCTTGCCTCTCCCAGAGTTATGCCCTCCTGGACTGGCCTGTCCCCACCTCATAGTCTGCCTCTTGCCCTCAGCTGTCTGGAGTTCTTACTGGATAACGGTGCAGATCCCTCCCTGCGGGACAGGCAGGGCTACACAGCTGTACACTACGCAGCTGCCTATGGCAACAGACAGAACCTCGAACTGGTACGTGTGGCATCTGGCCCTGGTTAGAGGAGGCGGGCAGGGTCCCTCTGTGTTTGTGGATTCTGAAACCAAGGCATGACTCAGGGGATTACTGTTGGTGGGGGACAGGACTAATATCTTGGGGATTTCTAGAACCTTAGCACCTGCTGTCCTGTCCATTGCAGCTCTTAGAAATGTCCTTTAACTGCCTGGAAGATGTGGAGAGCACCATTCCAGTCAGCCCTTTGCACTTAGCTGTGAGTCCCAGTCTTTTCGTCTTGCCTTTTTTGTCCTTACCTGCCCCACACATAGGTGCATGGACTTGTGGCAAGCAGACAGTGGACTGGAGAGGGGATGAGCATAGTGCAGGTTAAGAGCCTGAGGGGCCTGCTGAGCTTGAGGGGAGAACTGCTTAGAGTCTTCCCATGGTCCCCAAGAATGAGGCTGCGTCCTGAGCTGTATCTATTGGTTGCCTGCACCCCTCCAGGCCTACAACGGTCACTGTGAAGCCCTGAAGACACTGGCTGAAACGCTGGTGAATCTGGATGTAAGGGACCACAAGGGCCGGACTGCGCTCTTCCTGGCCACTGAGCGAGGCTCTACTGAGTGTGTGGAGGTGCTTACAGCCCACGGCGCCTCTGCCCTCATCAAGGAGCGCAAGCGCAAGTGGACACCCCTGCATGCTGCTGGTTCGTATACCATTTGGGTTGCTCCCTTCTGTTGCCACACCAGGCCTTGGAGGTTAGTCTCTCCCATCCCTCCTGAATGGAATTGGGGTTTGGAGGATGGAAACTTCATGTTCTGATGCATAGCTCCCTATCCCCCTGCCCCTTTAGCCTTGACCTGGCCTCCTTCTCCCTGACCATGCCCTGACATAGGCCCCCTTTCCTCCTAGCTGCCTCTGGCCACACTGATTCCCTGCACTTGCTGATAGACAGTGGGGAACGAGCTGACATCACAGATGTCATGGATGCCTATGGACAGTGAGTATGGGTCGGCAGTGTGGACCAGCAGGTTCTCCCATTCCTGCCAGACCCTCACCCTTTCTCCTGCCCCTTCTATAGAACCCCACTGATGCTAGCCATCATGAATGGCCACGTAGACTGTGTACATCTGCTGCTAGAGAAAGGATCCACGGCTGATGCTGCTGACCTCCGGGGCCGCACTGCCCTCCACCGTGGGGTGAGTGAGCTCCTGGGTGGGGGCACAGGACCCACCAGCAGTAGGACATCAGATTGTGTGACAGGTGGGCCAGGATTATGTGCCCAGGGCCTTCTGGTTGGGCTTCACTGTGTCTGTTCCAGGATGAGTACTTAACATCCACAGCTGATCTTCCTGATTACATTGCTTTGTAATCACATGCAGCCACCTGCTCACCACCCAGACTCTGCCTCAGGATGCCTATCCCATTAGATAGTGTTGCCATTACCCTGTCCTTCACCATCATTTGTCCTAAAGCTGCCTCCTCATCCCACAGGATAGGAGTCCTGGACCAGGTTCTTACTCCTGGACCAGCCCCAATGACTGGTCATTGGAAAGGGTGTGGCTCCTCACCCTCACCCCCAACCCCCATGTCACCCATAGGCAGTGACTGGCTGTGAGGACTGCCTGGCTGCCCTGCTGGACCACGATGCATTTGTGCTGTGCCGAGACTTCAAGGGCCGCACACCCATTCACCTGGCCTCGGCCTGTGGCCACACTGCAGTCCTGCGGACCCTGCTGCAGGCCGCCCTTTCCACAGACCCCCTGGATGCCGGGGTGGATTATAGCGGATACTCGCCCATGCACTGGGCCTCCTACACTGGTATGGTTCTGGCGTCTTTGCATCACAGGAATGTGAACAGTGACCAAGGACAAGTGGGCTGGGGGAGGGACCTGGGTTGATCCGGTTCTGGAAGTAGGATGGAATGTCAGGAGGTGGGACAGGACAGATGTAGGGACAACCTTGTTGTCGTTTCTGTCCATCACCACTCTTCCTTCTTCACACCCAGGACATGAAGATTGTCTGGAGTTGTTACTTGAACACAGCCCATTTTCATACCTGGAAGGAAACCCCTTCACTCCTTTGCACTGTGCAGTGTAAGTCCCTTCCTATGCCTCAGCCCTTAAGGGTCTGTGACCTGGACTTAGGACAGGAGTCCACTTCCTTTGCCCCTCCTACCAAGCCTTCCTCTTCCCCCAGAATTAATAACCAAGACAGCACCACAGAGATGCTGCTGGGAGCTCTGGGTGCCAAGATTGTGAACAGCCGAGATGCCAAAGGACGGTGAGCGAGTGGTGAAAGGTGTGGGGAGAAGCCTGAATTGCCTCTCTGGCCCCCTTTTTCTGCTTAGGCAGAAGAGCTTTCCCTATCTCACTATGCCCTGACCTCCCCTCCTTAGGACCCCTCTTCACGCCGCTGCCTTTGCGGACAACGTCTCTGGGCTCCGGATGCTGCTGCAGCACCAGGCCGAAGTGAACGCCACTGACCACACTGGCCGCACTGCGCTCATGACGGCAGCTGAGCACGGGCAGACCGCTGCTGTGGGTGTGTAGGGGTCACGTGTGGGAGGGAGGCGCTCCCTTTGGGTTTTTATAAGATGGCAGCCGTGCCTGTGAGGTTCAGGAAGCAGGAGGCATGTCTTTGGGTGTTTCACCCCCTGCAGATCGGGTGCAAAGCGTATGCAGATTGGAGGTTGGGAGCTAGGATGGCGGTACTCTGGGTGGAAGGTGTCATTTCCTCTCTGTCCCTTATCTTGTAGAATTTCTGCTGTATCGAGGGAAGGCAGACCTTACTGTGCTGGATGAGAGCAAGAACACTGCCCTCCACTTGGCTTGTAGCAAGGTACCGGTGCTGAGGATGCAGAGGCCCGGGCTTGAGAAAGCGGCTGGGCTGGCAGAGGGGAAGAGGACTGGAGTGGAAGTTAGGAACAGCTAGCCTGTCTGATGGTGGCATAGCTCTTTGCCCCATTGCTACCCTTCCCAGCTCCCCTGCGGCTGGCCCAGCTTTGCTTCACAAGTCTCCACTCTTCCTCTCCCTCAGGGCCATGAGAAATGTGCCCTCTTGATCCTGGCAGAAACCCAAGACCTTGGCCTTATCAATGCTACCAACAGTGCGCTGCAGATGTGAGTGCCCAGGGGAGGGGGCTTTGGCTGGGGGAGGCAGGTGGTGAAGGAAGAGCCCTTTGCATTCCAGGGGCTCGCGGAGCTCACAGTATGTGTTCAGTGCCTTGCTAGTCAGGCTGGAGGTGGAAGGGCAGCTTGGCATCACGCTGACTTCCTGCTCCTTCTCTCCCTTTCTTCCAAGGCCACTCCACATTGCTGCCCGGAATGGTCTAGCTTCTGTGGTGCAGGCCCTGCTGAGTCGTGGGGCCACAGTGCTGGCTGTGGATGAAGAAGGTGGGTGGGGTCTGGAGCCCTCCTCATCTCCCAGGTTTGGGGTCAGGGACATTCTTCAGGAGGTAACTTCTTAAACTTGCTATGAACTGGATTTTCTTCCCAGGGGAGCTCCTCAGAGCAGGGACTCAACACCAATACAATATACTAGAGTCTGTAAGGGAAGTCTGCTGAAATTAGGTGGAGCCAGCAGGTTCCCCAGGAAAAGCCTCCTACACCCCTCAGCATCCTACATGCTCCACCAGTAGCTCCTGTTGGCCTCCTTGGGCCCTCATGGCCCTTGACTTCTTGCCATACTGGATGCCTGCCTGCCTTGGCTCCGTCCACAGACAAAAGGGCGCAGGGCTGGGGCCAGGGTGAGTGGGGACCCAGGGACACAGGACCCTGTGCCTTAGTTCTCACCCTTGCTGCAGGTCACACCCCAGCACTGGCCTGTGCCCCCAACAAAGATGTGGCAGACTGCCTGGCCTTGATCCTTTCCACCATGAAGCCTTTCCCACCCAAGGACGCTGTCAGTCCTTTCAGCTTCAGTCTGCTCAAGAACTGCGGCATTGCAGCAGCCAAGACGGTGGGTGGCTGCGGGGCCCTGCCCCACGGGGCCTCCTGCCCCTACAGCCAGGAGCGGCACGGCGCCATTGGGTTAGATGGCTGCTACTCTGAGTAGCCCCTTCCAGTGTCCCTCTCCCTGCCGGTGGCTTGATACCTTATTCTATTTATTTAGAAAAAGTCTATACATTTAGGGCACTTTAAAGGAGAACACGACTGGGTTTGGGAGCGGAGAGGGGAAAAAGCATTGGGGAGCAGCTGCTTACCCCTTTGCCACACCATCCTGGCCTGGCAAGGGTCTGGGACTGACAGGGAGCACCCCAGGCCCTTGGTACCCCCAGGGCAGCCCCTTCGGCCAAGTGTCCCAAAATGATTGCTCAATGCCTGGCTTCCCCTCTTGTTTACCCTCTCTCTCAGTTCCTCCCCATTCTGCTGCCAGCTCCCCCGACTCTCCTCCGACTCTCCTCCGACTCTCCTCTCTGTGTCCCCTTGCCCCCTGCCCTGCTGCCAGGCAGATCTCCTTCTCTTCCATACCCATCACTGCCTCCCTGCTCGGCCGGCTCCTCCATCCCCGCAGCAGCGAGAAGCCTTAATTTCTGGTACTGTGTGAGCACTCTGGGGGCATCCTCCTCCCCCTTCAGGGGCAGCTAGTGGACGAGTGGGGAGGGTATTTAGCACTGGGGCCTGGAGCTTTTCCCCCACTTCTATACCCCATCATCCCTAAAGTTCAAATGCAAAACACTTGAAGCAGCAACTACTGTACCTGGGCCCCAACCCTGCACTCTCCCCTGGCTCCTCATATGCAAATCAAGGGCTGGTTCTGCCCCCACAGCCTGCGCTCCCTGCCTCCCCTGCCCTCCTGGCTTGGCCCCTGACCACGCACTTTAACCTTGCTTCTTTCTTTTAGCTTCTGGGAGGGCAGTGCCTCTGGCCATTCCCTCCCTGGCTCTCTTCTCCCTTAACCTTGAGGCTTGTCATGAATTTTCAAGTAAGCATTTTATCCTTTAGGGGAAGAAACAAATTAATTTCCTGCCCATTTCAAAACTACAGCCCTAGTATGTCCTATGTGTTTCAGGCATGTGTTTGCATGTGTGGAAGGAGGGACTGTGTTCTTCCTCCTGTGCCCCCTAATCCTCTAGTTCCTTTGTTCCCTGTCTGCCACCACCTTCCTTCATGTCCAAGAGTACCCACTGCCACCAGTCCCTCCTGATCTGAAGCCAAAGATGGTGGGAGGGGCAGACTAGGGACCGTGGCTACTCGGGACCCAGGCTTTCCCTCTGGTGTGAGGATGAAGCTCTGATCTAAGGAGCAACCAGCAGATATTGAGGCTAGGTCCTTGCCTTCCCAGCAGCAGGGAGAGATGCATCTGAGCTAGGGGCTGCACTGAGGAGACTCCTCAGAGCCGCACCCCAAGAGCCAAGCTGGGCCAGAGTGAGGAGGGGGCAGTATTTTTCTCTAAATGTAGCATTGAATTTGGCCCTGGTCCCTTCAAAAGCCCTGTCCACCCATCTCCTAGCTAAGCCTCCTGGACAGTTGGACCCGTTCCTGCAGCCCAGTGTTCCCTTCCTCACACTCAATACCTCAGCCAGGGGCCAAGACACAGAACTTGAATAGAGGCCATGCCCCCTCCACCCTTGCAGTGCATCCTTGCCCAGTTTGGCTGCCATCAGTATTGTCCCCTGAGAACTGGATGGGCTTCGTTTACATAGTAGAGGGTCTCTCCCTCCCAAGGGATCCCTCATTCTCCTACCCCCTCTCATGCTTGCTTTATTCAGAGTCTCACCCAATTTTCAGCTGTGGCCCCTGCGAGTCTCGCCACCCTTGCCAAGGGTGGGCTGAGGGGAGAGGGAGCATCCCAGGGCCCCTGCCTCCCTAACTGATACCCTTAACCATACCTCATGCTGCTTCCCTGATGCCTGGGGTGTTTGTCCAAGTCCTTACTCTTTTGTCATGGTCCCTCTTTATCCCCCACCCCTCTCTCTCTGTGTCTTGCTTCCCCAACCCCTCAGTTCCGAAACCATTTCAAAGCTTCCAAATGAGAAGGATTGTGCAGCTTTTAGTTTTTATTTTTGTTTTCAAAGCCAAAGGGCCTTGTGATGCCCCTCTTGCCCACTTCCCTCCACACCTTGTCCTCCCCTATACGACAATCAACGTGACCTCTCTTAAGGGCTGCAGCCCCCCACCCCCACCCTGCTGGTTCTGCAGAGCTTGCCCCCCATCTTGAATTCTCTCTCCTGAAATTTTCCCATTCCACGCCCTCCCTCTCATTTTGGTGCTGGGAATTAGGTGGGGGTTGGGGCTGGGGAGAAGGGAGCTGGGTCCCGCAGAAAAGGCTCTGGGTATCCGTCGTGTTCTCCTTTATCAGCGTTCGGTGATGACAGGAAGAATTGGAGCGTTTGTCAGGGCCCCATCGTTTTGCTAGATGAGATTTCTGGTGGCTGCCTGTCTGCTCCCTGCTGCCCCCTCAGCACACCGTCAGCAGTGCTGGGCATGTGGTGGGGTGTCCTCTGTCCCTCCTCACGTGGCTGTGAGGAGGCCCAGGGAACTGGCAGTCTCCTCTCCTTATGCCAAAGGAAATCCCAGACCCCACCCAGATTCTCCAGCCCCTAGTGTGTTTTGAAGCATTTTGACCATTCTCATGGCCACTGCATATTTATTTTAATGTTAAGATTTTTTTTTTTAAACCTCTTTGACTTAAACGGGTGTGGAGATGTAAAACAGGCAGAATGCCCCCCAATCTTCAGGGGTAGGGTGGGGAGGAAACCTCTCCTTCCCTTCGCCCGCCCTCTTTCCTTCCCCCTCTCCCCACTGCAGCTCTAAGCACTTGCTTCAAGTAATAAGCACTTTTGAGAAAAGGCCTGTTTTAAGTGAGGACCCTGGGAGCAGCCCTAGGTCCCAGCAAAGGAGACAGAGGGAGGGCTACATAGGAGACAGGGAAACAGACACAGGTGTGTAAGTCAGAGGGCGAGATGAAAAGAGCCAGTTTTTAGTTTCTGATTTTGGGGGGATATGTTGCTGATTGGGCGGTGGCTTTGGTAGGGTTGTGTACTATCCTTCAGAAAAACAAATGGCACAAACTATGGGTCCCAGGATGGACCAACAGACCCAGGTCACTGCCGCTGTCCAGCTGAGACTGACGGGCCACCTCCTCTACCCCCTGGCCCCCTGAGCCATAGGACTGCTGAAAACCACTGAATGTACAGCCCAGGTTGGGGTGGGGAGCAGCCCCTAGGGGAGGGGGCTTCTCCTTTTGTTTGGTGCTGTGGGGGGTGGGAGAGATGAGACTGAGGGGCTGCCACCCCACTTAGACATGTGTTCCTTGGGGTGGAGGGGCTGAAGAGGGCCTACCTCCCTCTTGAGCCCCAGCCATGGCCCCTCTTCCTTCCTCATCCCTATCCGTTTTGACTGTAAGTCCAGCTCACCTTTGCCTTCAATATGTAACCAAAGGAAAACTCAATACTGTTTCCACCGCTGTCTGCCCACCTGAGTACCTTCTTCCTCCCTGGACCTAGAAGGGGAGAAGAGGCTGGGGGCATGGGGGTTGTGGGGCCAGAGTGAACGGTTCTACAGTAGTACCCCCAAACCTTCTCTGGGGTCTTGGAAGGGGCCCTAAGAGGCGGGGCCAGGCTGGAGGGGCTGGGAGCAGGCACACTCTGGATCTTGTGCACGTGCATGTTTCTTCATTTGAATGACTCCAGTGACTGTGCTCCAGCAGGGAGGCCCCTTCCTCCTTCCCTCTCCACCATTCCTCACCCTCTCCCTACAGCCCGTATTCATCCTGTCTCCCTTTCCCACTGCAAAGGAAAATAGCCTTACAGACCCTAGCCCAGAAACCCTCCTGCTGGTGCAAACCAGTGTGGGACCCCATCCTGCCTAGTTTGAACCCTACCTAGTAAGAAGGAGGGAGAAGGAGCAAAGCAGCCCCTTCCCCCCTCCGATCATGGTGGCTCCAGTCCTCTGCAGCCTTGACCCACGTTGGGCAAGGGCGGAGGTAAGGAATCTTTGAGGACCAAGCCCAGTGGTCTGGGAAGAGGGAGGTAGAGAAGGAAGGGTCTGACTTGAGGACTCCCTCCTCCCAACCCAACCCCTAGAAAAGCGACCAAATCCCAGAGATGGGAGGAAGCTGGGGTGGGGAGGGTCTGCTCTATGAACTACTTGAAGGTACTGACTCTGAGGCTGCTGTTGCCCACTTACGTGTGAGGGGGACACTGTCGCTGCATCCAGGAGGGCAGCGAGTGGCAGGTGACGAGAGGATCCGCCCTTGGCCCATGCTCACTCCTGCTAGGCCCCTCCCCTGGGGAGCCCGGCTTTGCCCCCTGGGGAATTTAGGGAGAGCCTTCCCCTCCCATTGCCATCCCTCACTGTGGGCACCCTCTCCGATTGCACTAAAGTAGCTGTTGTGCCAGTCTTACCCCCACACCAGGGTGGGGTCTCTGCTTCCAGTCCTTTCCCTCCCACTGCCTCTGCTCCCCTCCCGGACAATCTCCTTGTTCCCTGTATTCCTGGATAGCTCAGCTTTGTATGTGTGCGTTTAGGGGTGGGGGTGGGTTCTGGCTGGAGTGGGCTTAGTAGGGGTTCGGGAAGGGCTAGGGGAAAGATGGAGGATGAAGTCTCCTACCCCCTTCCTCAACTCCAAGCCACAGAAGCCTGGGAGGGAGGGTGCCGATCTTGCTGCTGTGTGTCTTGCAGATGTGCCAAAATGGGGTGGGGGGGAGGGGGGAGGGTGCCTGGCAGAGTGGCCCCCAGGGTGGCTCTCTCAAAGCAATACAGTTCCTCCTGCCTGGGGGATGGCAAGACAGGGGAGAGGGTTGGGTTGGGGACCTGAGGGTTCCCTGTGTACAGCTGTGTATATTCAGGGGTGTTCTCTGTCTGGTACCCGCTGCTGGCGTCTACGTGTGTGTGATCCTCCCCTTCCCTGTGCCCTGCATGACCTGTGATGCTGCAGACACCACCATCCTGTGTGCAGGGGTATGTTGGGGGCACTGAGGGGCATGTTCCGTGTCCTGTTGCAGCCTCCACCCTGTGACTCATGTACTTGGTTGTAGGAAGTAAAGAGAACTGAGCACAATTCACTGGATTCTAGTTGAATCTTTCTCTAAGCAATTTTCCCCTTCCTGCCCCGAATCCACCTGTGGTGCTAGCGTTGGGGTTGGGGGTGTTGAATGCTGGTGGACAGCAATAAAGGGCAGCTCTGCCCAGATGCCTGTATCCCCAGGGTGCTGAGGGCAGCAGGAAAAAGTGGGGACCTCAGTGCATTGCCCCACCCCTCCCCCTCCTCCCTGGGCTAAAGCACAATGCTCTCCCCGCAGACTGACACACCCTGTACCCTCCAGGCCCCTACTCGTGTCCTCCCCTGACCTGCTTCGAGCCCCTCTCCCACCACATCCTGGTTTTCTATGCTGTTTTGGTGCAAGTACAACTGTCGTAGTCATGGCTTTGGGATGGGTTCTGTTTATTAAAATCCTATTGCTCCTACTGGCCCTGTGTCCCGCCTCCATTCCTGTGGTTGGGGGGAAGGAAGAACAAGCTGGACGCCTTTCCCTGCTCCCATCAGCCATCAGGGCCCAAGGGTCGGAGCTGCTTCTCCAGCAAGGCTATGGTGAGCATGAGGCTGCTGCCCAGGAGCAGCCCCAGCCCCTGCAGTAGCACCTCGAGTGCAGGGAGGGGCTCAGCAGGACGCAGCAGGGCTGGTAGCTGAAAGAAAAGGACATAGGGCTGGTACCTGAAAGAAAAGAACATCAGGACCCTGCCCTTATCTCTGTCACCAAAACACAAAACAGGAGAGGAGGGTGTCAGGAAGTATCTGCAGTCCCCACCCCAACTCTTTCAGGCTGTTCCCTACACTGCAGGCCTGTGGTCCAGCACCCTGACAGGTGGCCTGTCAGTGGGGTAGAGGGACTGATACTTTCCTCTCCCCCACACCCCTGCCCCCCTTCTCTGTTTCTCTGTGCTGCCCCACACCTCACCATGTCCACAAGGGCCACATAGAGGAAGACCCCAGCAGTGACCCCAAACACCCAGGGAGTGAGGGGGGTTGGGCCCAAACTGAGCCCCACCCCCAGGGCTGCACCCCCCAGCCCCAGAGCTCCTGACACCAGGCTCAGAAGCAGCAGCCTCCGAAAGGGCAGCCCTGCCCGGAGCAGCATTGCGAAGTCACCTGTTGGGAAGAAAGGACGACGGGATAAGAGGGAGTAAGCCAGGGCTGCCCCTCACCAGTGCCACCCACCAGCCTCCAAGTTCCACCCCAGCCCTATTTCAGCCACTCCTACCCAGTTCGTGGGGCAGTTCGTGGCAGAACACAGCTAGGGTGGTGCTGAGGCCACTGGAGAAGCCATCACAGAAGGCAGCTCCTGGGGTTGGCAGAATTGCTGGTGGTCAGTCTGCAATAAAGCTCCCCGCAGGGGCAGGGGCCTACATTCCCTCTGGTGTCCCTGCTTCCTGGTAGCCCTGTCCTAGCCAGCCAGTAACTAGGAGCCTCTGACCTGCTCTCTCCACCCCCTCCCTTCACACCTATGGCCAGCCCATCAGTGAGGTTGTGCAGACCATCTCCCAGGAGGACCATCCATGTTATGTTGGTGTCACCGTGGTGCCCATGACTGTGGCCTTGGTGCTCAGGAGGGGCTGGGGCTGGTGGGGGCTGGCTGGCCTGCTCCCTGCAGCCCAGATGCCCTGGCTCTGCAGGAAGAAAGACAAGAACAGCGTTGGTGGCTACAAGTGAGAACGGGAGCCTACTCTTCATTTTCTTCTCTAGTCACCTGGAGCTGTGTGGAGGGGCTGAAGTGCCATCCCACTGCCGTCCTCGGGGTCCAGGTTTGGTGTTCTGAGATCCTTTCTTTTGCACCTGCAGCATCTCTGAAACAGGGGAGTATCCCTCCTGGTGGAGGAGGTGGCAAGACCAGGGCTAAGGAGAGACCAGGCTACCAGCTGGGAAAAGGAACACCTGGTTCTGTTTCTGGCACTTGGGGGGTGTTTTTTGGCCTCACTCTCTTCCCAGGTTGGCACCTCCCTGCTGTTGCCTTGAACTCAGAAGAGTCCTGAGTCTACGCTGAGGGAGACCTACCCACTCCCTGTTAGCAGTCGGCCTGCAGTCAGGCAAATGGCTGAGCCAGGAGCACACTTGGCCCCTCACCTCCTGGTTCATGTGGCCACATCTTGGATAGAACTCTGGTCTCAGCAGAAGAAGGAAGAAAGGGTGTCACTCACTGGCCTTAGCCCTTGGTGCCGCAGAATCCCTAGCACGTTCTCCAGCAAGAAGAGCAGGAAGAGACCGCCCAGCACTGACAGCCCAGGACCCAGGTCTTCCTCTGGTTGCCCGCTAGGTCCGGCATGGTGCCCTCCTTGTGCCTGACAGAGAGGAGGTCAGGACAGACCCCAGAAACCCCTGCATCCAGCAACACCCCGGGTGGGAGGTGGCAAGTCTTCACTCATACATTCTACTAGAAGGCAGCTGTGGGCTGACAGAGGGGGAAGGGATATCCTATGACTGGGAGTATCTTGGATGCGAGGGGGCTGTCCACCAAGGGGGATAGGGGAACAAGGAAGGGGCTCCACGTACATGTGGTAGCAGGTGTAGCAGCGCATCCCCACAAAGGGTGCCCACAGCCACGGCCCCCAGGAAGCCCAGCAGGGGCCGCAATAGACGAGATCCAAGGAGCCGCAGCAGCAGCAGGGAGAGGGGAGCAGGGAGGCTGAGCAGCAGGACTGCCAGGGCACTGTGGACCAGGGCTGGGGAAAACCAGGGGCTGAAGTTAGTTAGGCCAGGGCTGGAGGGAGGGCTCAGAGGCAGACACACTGAAAGGGGAGGTGGGACCCAAGGAACCACCTTCCTTGGCTTGGAGCCCACTCCCTACCAGGATTCAGGGTGCCCTACCACCCATTCTCACCCACTGACCAGACAGTAGATCCCCTGGCGGGGTTGGAACTGGGCCTTGGAGGCAGACACGGCTGTCGATCTGATAAAGCAGGGCTGGGCACAGCAGAGCAAACTGACGAGGTGTAAGAGGAGCAGCAGGGCTCAGGCCAAAATTGACCAGCAGCTGGGAGCCATTCAGACACTGGGGGAGTTGAGTTGGGAGTCATACACTGAACTGTGACACGGATCTGCCCTTGCATCACATGCATTACTGGGTCTCTCCCAGGGCCCCCTGTGCATCAGGAACCGGGTGCAGGTACATGTACTCACTATGTGTTAATTATCAATGAATATTCAATCCAATACAAATATTCAATTCAATAGTAAACATTGCCACCACCTTCCTCCCTCCCAAGCACCTGTTGATGTCAATGATTTGGTCATGGATTCAGTTGGATAACTACAACTCTCCAGTCCAGATTCTTGAAAGGGAAAAGAACCTGAAATGCCATCAACCTTCCTTTCAACAGCCCTGTCACATGCTTGTCGGGCCTGGGCTTGACTACTTCCTGTTCCGAGGCACTCACTGGCACCAGGCATGCTTCAGGGTTAGCTTTGACTGCCCTCTGCTGAACGTGGAACAAGTTCACTGTCTTTCTGCATGAAGACAGCTGTCTGTTCCCGGCAGGTCTCCCCAGGTAACCAGCCCACAGCCCACCCTGCACTACTTCTCTGCTTTGTCAACTGTGTAGCACTTAAGCTGGTTCTTGGAGTTCTGAATGGGCTGATGAGCCCAGAGGGAACATATTTCATATTGGAATAACATACCCTAACACCACATCTGGATTAAAAAAAAAAAAAAAAAAAAACACTACTAAATTACTGACTCTTTACACATTTCATGCCACCTAAATCCCATGCCTCCTTTCCCCTCTCCGGAGATATCACACTCACGTCCTCATTCAGATGGTCAGCCAGCGAATGGTCTAGCAGCAGAAGCCTATGGAAGAAGTCCAGGCCCGAGGGGGCAGGCCCATGGGGTGGGGGTGAGGCCTTTGGCTCCCCAAGGTCACCCCACCCTGAGGGACCCAGAGGCAGCTCTGCCCAGACATCCACATTCAATTCAGGGTCCTGTGGCCTGGAATGAACGGATGGGACAGAAAGTGAGACTTGCCCAAATGTGTCTGAAAAATCCCCCTAGAGAGGCTGCCAGGGGGGTTAGGGGAAAAGGGGAGACCAACCACTGGCTGGAGTTCCTGGGACCCAGAAACCAAAGGAATGTCAATCCTGGGAGGATCTGAGAATCCAGTTTTGATAGGAATAGGGGCATAGAAGTGACAGGAAACAGGAGCTGGGGGACTGCCAAAGACGCTGCAAATCGGGAGCCAAGTCAACCTGGAGACGCTGTGCATTGGGACTGACAGCAGGGAACTGGAGGATGCAGGGATTTGGGAGAGGGGAGAATTAGAAGGCAATAGAGGCAGAAAGGGCCTTCCAGGGGAAACAGAGTCAGGTTCTTAAAGATCTATAATCCCAGCAAACTGATTTTAGGAGCCAGAGAATTTGGACAACTGGAGACTGATCTAAGCACTGAAAAGAGCTGGGATGTGGGGTTTTGGGGTAGAGGAAGGGGTTAGTACCTGTGTGTGGAATTGTCTCCAGGTAAGGGTGCAGCCCGACCAGCCGGAGGTGCATGGTGTCCCAGGCGCAGCCCCTGAACTCGGCCCAGCCCCAGGCTGTGCAGAAGCCTGGCAAGGCCCCGTGCAGACAGTGTGCCATTCTCCCCATACAGGCCGAACAGCTGGGCCAGGTAATGGTTCTGCTCCAGCTCAGCAGGGCCCAGGCTGGGGTCTGAACCCCCTCCCAAACCCAAGGCCACACACACACATATGGCAGCCAGCAGGCGACCCATTGGAAGCCCCATTATTAGGGGGGACTGGCGAGAAGCTCTGGTTCTAGCTTCTATTCCCCCTGGAACATCCTGAGGACTGAGCCCTGGAAGAATAAGAAGGAAGGGTCAGCGCTCCTGCTCTGCTGCTGAGCTCAGGGCCAGAGGAGATCCCTCGCTCCTCATACAACGCTCCCCCACATTAAATCCAGCAGCAGCCCTCACTCTAGCCTCCTCCCTCCCTCCCCATTACCTTCTCCTGGATCAGCCTTCTCTCTCATTTGCCAATTCATAGAACACCTTCCTGACTCAGGGTGCTCCCCTCACCTGCTCCATGGCTGACAGTCCATTCGTCCATTCCCTGTCCCCTAGACCCCAACCCTCCTCCTTGCCCCACCTCCCTATCCCCCTTAATCCCCAGGACCTCACCCCCACTGGTGGTGTAAGAGCCCCATCACCTTAAGTCCTTGTCATGCCTTGCTGTGGACACTAAGAGGTTCCTGAGTCAGTGAGAGAAGCAGCTGGGCTCAGCCTCCAGGCTCCCAGGTGGAATGGAGGCCACGTCAGATGGAAGGCTGGGATGGACAAGCCCCCCCTCTTAGCCCACCTGCCTTGGGCGGGGTCAGGGGTGGGGCAAGTGTGGGAAGGCTCACAGGAGAGAGAAGTTAATGGTTTACTGGTCTCTTGAGTGGGGTGTCAAAGGTCAGTCTCTGCTGGGGCCCCCAGTAGGGAGGGGCCACCCTCTGCCCCTGGAAAAGCCACATGGCAAAGGAGAATCCAGGCCTGGCCTTTTTTTTCTTAATAATCCACCCCTTAACTCAGTTGGCACTATTTTAGCCTTTCCTTGCATGTTCTCCCACCCCACCTACCTTACATCTGGTACTGGGCTTCATTCACCTCCACCCCCATCCCCACATTCCCTGGGAAAGTTGGACCCAGATGTTCCTAAGCTGCTGAGGAAGGTGAGGACGCAGAAAACTGGCAACCCCACATGCATGGCAAAGAAATTGTTTTTAGTGATTCCTCACCCCAGAGAGTGAGAGCCAGAGCTCTGGGAATCAATGGCCAAGAAGGGGCAAGCTCTGCTGGGAAGCGGGAGAAGCGGCTGGGCTCTCCTCTGATGTCCCACCTTGCTTAAGGCCAGGGGAGCGCAGTCTAACTGGGGCAATTGATCCAAGGGGTCGAGGCTGCTATTACCTGACAACAGAAGACAGAAAGGACGCCCAGAGGAAGGGGGACACAGCCTTCTTGGTTCCAGCTCAGAGGGGGGGTAGACAGGCAGACGGACAAGGGTCACCTGCAGGGAGGGGGCAGGGGAGGGACACTACCTTAAAGGGGAAGGGCTGCTTTGCCTCGCCTCCTTACAGGTAAATCCATCTCCTCTCCGCCTCCTGGGGACACCTACTTTCCCAAATTCCCAGCTGCTAACCCCTTCATTCTCCCACAAAAAGCAAAGGAGTCCAATACAGACTGGTAACATTTATTGAGAAGGGATTCAATTAGACTCCATGTCACATATGAAGAAGAAACAGACTGTGAACCATCATTTCTGAAGAGGAAGAAAGGCAGGCAGAGGGCTCTGAATCCTGGGGCGCAGGCAGCTTCAGCTGGACGAGGGGGTGAGTCTGGGCTTAGCGGGTAAGGCCACCTCTCACCCCTTCAGCCAAGTTCAGTGGCTAAAATACCACTACCTACCCCTTTCCACCCCCAAGACAGCAGCCCCAGAGAAGGCTGTGTTCTCTAGCAGACACTTGGGTTATGGTCGCTTGGTGGGAGGGGAAGAAGAATGTCTTGCTATCTCTTGCTGCTCCTCCGGGTTTCTTTGCCGTTACTGACAGGGTTGTTGGAGGAGCCAGGAGGGCCAGCAGGTGTGTGGTTGGGCTGGCTTCGGGTAATTCTGGTGCTGGGTGGGTGGGAAGGAGTGTGAGAGGGGTGCGGGCCACCACCAGAACCTGTTGAGGTGGTCAGTCCATTCCCATTCTGGCTCTCAGAGGCTAGTTGTGGGAAAAGGGGAAGAGACACAGGAATTAGAGAACTCAGGTAGGAGAGGAGTCCATCCTCAGGGCCTCCTACCATACCCCAGAGAGCAGCACAGTCTTCAATCAAGCACAACTGCACCAAATGCAAAGACCGTGGGAGCACTAATGGAGCCCCAGAAAATTCTCAATCATTTTGTAAGTTGTTACATGAACTCTAGTACTATATTTTTCTTTCATTCATCTCTTATTCATGGGGAGTCAGACCTAGAATTAGCTATTTGGTTCTAGGCTCAAAGAACTCTGACAAAATGGCCCTTTATGAAAAGAGACGGTAAAACTTGAGAAGCGTGGGAAAGGGAGGGGCCTGAAGTTTGTGTTATAATATAAGGCTCTTTAAAAAGGATTCCTCCTGCCCCCCAGAGCACATCCTCTTGAATCTTTTCCAGCATACTTTCTTAAGCTGCAAGGCCCTTCTTTTGCCTCTGTAACTTGCCTCCTTAGTCCATTTCTTCTAGGGCTCACTTTTACTATCTCTTGTAACTTTCTAAAATAAACATTCTCTTATTTTTAAAAAAGGTATGGTATGTATCACAATTATACATGTTCATTTTGGAAAGTATAGATAAGAATAAGCAAAAAAATTACATATACTCTCACCCCACCCCCACCCCAAATAGCAATAATAAGTAACACTTGTGTGTATATATTTTTTAAATGTGTGCTTGAAGCCAGATGTGTGAGATGACTACCTGGCGCTCCCATAATTGTAACTGTGCATATCACTATCATTTATCATTGCACTCGCAGTTTATTATAATCATCATCCGTGTGACTATCTCCTTCATAGACTACAAGCTCCTAAAGGCAGTGCTGTGTTTCATTCCTTGGCATCCCTCATCTTTAAAAGTTTGTTAAATGAAGGCAGAGGCCGCCTCTCCTGTACACAGGGCACTATGAACCCTAAATGGGATATAAGTCATAGGCTAGTGCTTCTCAGAACATATTTCTATTGAACCCTGCTCCACTAGAGAGATACCTGCAGCCAGAACTGAACAATAACACTCTTTCCTCAATTCACAGAAAAAGTTTGGAGAGTGTACAGAAAGTTAATGTTAATACCAGGCATGTTTTTTGTTAAGCATTTTGTATCTTCTGGCAGAAGACTAAGTGAATAAACAACTGGCAAATAAATTTCGGGGCAAATAGGCTTAAATGTACCGGAATTAAATATTTCTATGGCAACCTGAAAATATGTAATAGTCATATCTTCAGTTGAAAACATGGATGCTAATTTTTACGGCGGAATTAAATGTTGTTATTTCACAGTGTTTCAAAAAACAACAACAATGCATGACCCCTGGTGGTTCTGACACAAACAATTCTGAAAACCATGGTAACTGGAGATGCAGGCACAAACTGAGGGAGGGTAGAGACAGCCTCCAGCCAAGTGTCACAGGCAGACACCTAACGCATGGATCTGAAGCGAGAGCCAAATACTCAGGGAACAGTAGGATTAGCAGAGAGATGACCCAGAAGGAGAAAAGAGCAGTAAAAACCAGGTTTCTGAGGAGAGACCCCCACCAGAGGTGGTGTTGGTGAATGGTTCTAATTAAAAACTGATGATGTGCAGTAAGGCCTCAAATCCTCCAGAGAACAAAAAACAGGGCTTAAAGTACATGAGATGGAAGAATCGTAAGCCCAAGGTCTAGAAGCAGGGCCGTTAGTTTCAAGAAGAGTAGTGATTCCAAAAGAAAACTATTTAGTGCTTGAACTGTGCAGTGTGGGCTCTACCTTGACTCAAGTAAGGAACACTGTGCATTAGAACTGAGTAACGAATGAATCAAAATCAGCACAGGAAAAGGGCAATGTTCTGCCAGAGAAGAAACAGAGAGAAACAAGCTCAAATAAAGGCATACAATCTTTGTGAACCAACTGTTCTTATTTTTGAGTGGTAGTGGCAAAAGGGAACCAGAGCTCTATTAGTGATTGAAACAGATCCCCAAATATTGCAAAAGAACTGGGAAAACAATTGGGTGAAAGGAGATACAAGGTCTATCCTAAAAGTATCAAGTCAATGTTAATATAATTAAAATGGTTTGCTTGGCTGTTACTTTTGGGACAGACCTCTTATTGAGAGAAGAGAGATTTGGAAAACGGATGAGGGCAGTGCATCTCCCCAGACTCTGGAGAGTAGGGGAGCTAGGCGGTCCAGTGGATGAAAGGGAACAGGTTTACCTGGAGAAGCAGCACTGGGGCCGGTGCTAGGCTGGGGAGCTGTAGAACTGCTGTCGTTCTGCACCTGAAGGCACAAATTATACTCAGACCTTGCTTCCTACCACACTTCTTGGCCCGACCTACCCTCCCCCACATCATGGTCATAGGACTCACCGTCTTGTTGGGTGCCTGCTGGGCACTGTACTCAGGATTTGGCTCACTGAAATTAGGAACCTCAGAATAAACCATGCAGAATCTGCAAGGGGAAAAAGTGCCCAAAACCTCAGACCCATACTCTGGACCACTCCTGGAGCCCTCAGAAAAGTCCAGATACAGGACATGGACTGTACACCCTTATGCTTGCCTCCTTGCAATCCTTGAACTTACCCTCTTGGCCTGCTGCTTCTTTCTACATCCCAATCCCCAAGACAGCACTTACTCTCCTATTTTCTGAAGATCACCCCCACGGCCAGTGTACAGTGTCAGACAACCTTTGAACACTGAAGCGTACCTATGGGGGCACAAAAAGCAGGATTCAGAGTACTCAGAGGAGTTACAGGGACTGTTAACCCCTTTGACTTGTTAGTGCCCTTGGATAGCTAAGAGTCACCCAGCTAGCTTACCCTTTGGTAAGACGGATAATGTCCCCAGGTTGGATCAGGTTGCCCACGTCGTCCCAGACGGAGATATTGATGCTGCCGGTTTTGTCTGCCACTTTGCAGGTCCGAACCTCGTGTCCGTCCTTTGTCTTGGTCACTCGGCCTGGAGGGAACAGATAAATGGCAGGGGAATTGTCAGAAGAATGAGATCTAGGTACGTTGGTGGCATGGGGGGAAAGTTGTACAAACAGGACAAAGCCAAATCTCTGGGGCAGGCTGAGATAGAAGTGGGGAATGGAGAGGCCATCATAGAGAGGGTGCTGAATGGAAAGTGGCCCCGTGGCACTGGAGGCTTGGATCTGGCAGGAGTTCCATCTACCCTAGATTTTAGGGCACCTCTCTGAGTTGGGGTAAAGAAGGGCAATTGGGCATGAACCATGTCTTGCAGTCCGCCCTGCCCCCAGGGAGCAAGTTAAGAACGGAGGTGATGTCCTTCCCCTCCTTCCCTCAACCCTGAGAACCCCCCTCCCAGAGGGCCCATGCCCCATCATAACCACCTGTCTCCAGCACAATGAAGATGAGGTTCAGATTCTTGAGCCCGGGCTTGATATCCTTCACGAAGGTCTCCGTCGTCATGCTGCCTGAGCCTCAGCACCCCACTAGAAAAGGGAAAAAGGGATGAAGGCTCAACGCTTGGAGTCTTGACCCCCATGCTCCACTTCCCAAGGTCTACCTACCACACTCGGCAGGGGTGAGGCAGCCTCAAACCCTCTAACTCTTCTAAAAGGTTAGAAACGAACTTCCCCGGGGGCCTCCAACTTCAAGATCAGAATTTGGGGGTCTCTGGATTGGCTGCTTCGGGGCTGGAATACCCCTTCCCGAGATGCTCTTTCAGTCTCAATCTCCGAGGTGGGGGAGCCGTCGGAGAGGTGGGTAGGGAACCCGGTCCAGAGCGAGGGAATAGAATCTCAGTCTCCAAACCTTCCCGAACACTCAGACGGTCTAGCCGGCATTCGGCTCATCCCCTCCCCCACCCCCAGCCCACCACCCACCCAGGCAAACAGCACGACAGTTGTATGCTGCTGAACCACCCGCAGGGGGAGCTACATGCCCCGCGGCCGCCGGATGCAGCTGAATGGAACCGAGGGAGTGCGAGCATTCCCGGAAGTTTCTCCTGGCCTCCTCCAACCAATCAGCACCGCTTTGGCGCGCCCCGCCGAGGCCCTCTCCCAGCCAATCGGGACCCGAGATTCACGCGCCGCGAAGGGGGCGTATTTCAGGCATTAAGGGAGCCTGAGAGCTGTGGGGCTTCGCAACGAGAAAGATAGACCGCCAGGGGGCGCCTCGGGTTCCAGTCATCCTTTACTTGACTGGGAGAATGCACTTAGGATCTAAGATTTTTTTCTTCCCTAGACTTGACAGTGGAAAAAGGACCAAGGGGTTTGGAATCCGGCGGACAAAAGTTTGAAACCTGACTCACAGCTTCATTTCTTTTCCCGACAATGCTTACGTATGTAATTCTATTTTGCAGACAAGCAAACGTAAATTATAAAAAGCGTCTAGCATACAACAGGCAGTTTCCTCTTCTACTGCTTTAACTCTCATCTTTATTCCTGATTTGGGGTCCTTCATCATGAATGCACAATCTAGCTTGGTCAGGGTTTCTGGAAAAAGTGGTATTCACACCACAGGCAATAGGCAGGCTCAGCTCCTTGGAGGAAATAGAATTTCAAGTAGCGAGCAAGATTTGCATTAGCCATTCACAATTGGAAAGGTACTTGTTCCCAGTGTTATTATCTCACTGATCTCAGCCCCCAACCTCCAGATTACTGAAAAGGACAAAACCTTTGATTCCCTTCGGGATTTATTAGTCAACAAAATGTAGCTAGCTCAGTAATGTTATGTATAAAAACTAAATACATACAAATGAACATATGTGTGCATTACCATCTGTTTAGTGCGTATCCAATACTACTTAATATCAGATCAGCCTGAGAGGTAATGTAATTGCGATGCCTTCACTGCTTAATTAATCCCTTACTTTCTTCTCGAGCGCTTTAACGTTCCACCTTGACTTTCCTTGGAGCTCAGATTCTGTCCCAACCACGGTGTTGTATTCGAAGGAAATCAAACCGAGAGACATTTAATCGCCCTTCTCTCCCCTTACGTGTTTCTGGGAATTCTACGAGTGTCCAGTGTTCTGACGTAGGAGAGATGGGCAATCCACTGACACCCCCGACCAAGTCTTTTCGGTCAGATACTCCCCCATTCCCTACGCGTTGGTCGCTTTGTTGACACAGTATCCACTCCCATGACTATGAGTCATAAAGTTGGGAGGCTCTAGGACGCTGATCACGACTCTGGAGACAAGAGAGGACCATGGCACATAGCAGGTCACTCTGCAGGCCAGTCAACCCGAGACAATCCGCATCAGCTTTAGGACGTGGGACACATGCACTCATCCCAAGCAGTCTCGCCCTTAAGAGAAGTCAGAACTCGCCCCAGACTTTCCCACTGGGAAGCACGTAGAGTCCTCCCTCCCGAATGGCTACACAGTCCTCTATGGGACCATAAAGACTTCCGGTCTATAGCGGAGGCCTGTCTAGCTTTCCTCCCTCTTCGTTGGCCACTTGTAGGTTCTATTCTCGGTCTGAGTTAAAACCAAGAGGCGGGGTTTGGTGACGAGCTTCCGTCGGGTTGCGTAGCAGCGGTGGGCGGGACAAAGGGCTGTCTTAACAGCCGCGAGTGGTTGGAACCTTCCTCCCTCTCCTTCCCTTCCCCGTCCCCTCCCTGGAAAGGCTGGGACACTGCACTCGGGCTGTCCCGTGGCCGCTGCGGCCTCAGCTGCAGCCCGGCTAGGGTACGGAAAGTCCAGGCTGCTTCCCGGGCGGTGCGTACTGCGCCTGCGCGAGCTAACACCTAAAAGACGGTGTGGGAAGGGAGGGGGCGAGGTCCCAGGTATTGGATCCGGGGTTCGAGATATTGGAGGGCAGGATAAGGGATGGGAATGAAGATGAAAAATGGAGGAAGGGAGCAGCAGTCCGAAGAGTTGGGAGGTGATAATGGGGTGCAGGAGGGTGGATTGTTGGGGAAGTCCAGTGGGGCCTTAAGAAATGCGGGAGGGGGACTGCGCAGGCTGGAGGACGGAGGAGGGGACGGGGGAACAACGTGGTGTTTAAATGGGTTATGATTGACAGGCTGGGAGGAGAAGAGAGCATTCTGGGGGCTAGCCTGGGCAGGGGCGGCGGAACCCGAACCCCCGCCCTCTGAGCGCCATAGCTTGGCTTCTCTCCCGTGCCTTGTCTTTGGCAGCCTTGTCTTCCTCCTCCATTCCTTCCCCCCTCTCCCCCTCCTACCCTTCCATGAAGGAATCTCACATTCCTTACATCCCTGCCCTGGGTTTGCGGCCAAGCCCTCTTCGCCTGCTTCACACACCCAAAAACCGCCTCCAATGTAGGACACGGGAAATCTAGGAGTGGGGAGGAGGGGGTTGAAGAAGGAGCGGAAGCTAAGAGGGGTCAGGTTGTTTTGCCCAAGGGACTGACAGCCGTTGTGTCCATTCAGAAACTGACTTCATTCTACCTAATAGCAAATGTGGCTGTTGAGACCACTGAGCCACTCACCGTTCTTGTGGCCTGGATTTGTGATAGTGATAGTCTAATCCCTTACTATACAGGTGGTTTTAGAATCTGACAATAGGGCAAGAAGCTGATAGTGTTGCTGGTGATAGTTTTCCCTCAAATAAGAGTGGAGTAGACGTGGTAGGGAATCTGAGTGATGCAATAATATAAATACCCTGTGTGTCCAGCTGACTTTGGGGCTGGGCCTGGGTTCCAGTAATTGAAAAGAAGAATCAAGCTTCCTCAGTACTCTAAATTTATTTTGCATTCTGTTGTTATAAATACTTTACCTGAGAATAGCAGTATTCCACATTTATTACGTGAAAGCATACTGAAAAATCACATTTGATTTTTCAGGGCAACATGTAAGGTAGAAGGCAGGTGATCATTTTCCCTATTTGACAGGGTTACATGCTTGTTAAGAGTCATTTAGTTGGCAAAGCTGGGACCAGAAGCCAAATCTCCTGACTCCCAGTCCTCTCAGTTGAAAAATCCTGTTTTGTTATGGCCAAGGGAGCATTGAAATAGGATTAATTTTCCCAGCATGGGCAACTATTTGCTTTCTATGTCTGGAACTTGTCACTAGAAGAGGACTGAGCAGAGCCAACATTTCTTGAGGTATGGGGGCATATGCCAGGGTGTTGGGAAATACTATGTTGTCAAAATGGAAGAACCATTATACCCTCCTTTGTATTATGGTTGGAGAGAAACATATCAACTTACCCCCATCCCCCAACCACAAGGAAGAGAAAGTGTGGTCTGGCATTGCACCTTTATCTCTGATTAGTTTAAAAATAGCACACTTTAAGGTGTTGTGGCTGATGAGCATAGTAAAGTAATGAGTATGTGTACCAGGCTCAGAAGATGAAAAGGTCCCTGTTTTATGTATTAAAATCATCATCATCCTATTCCTTTCTAATATAACCCTTAATCTATTGATAGACATGTGATGGTGGGGAGTTTAGATGGTTTCTATTCTGCATTAGTGTTGAATGGATCTCTCAGCACTGTTCATTTGAAACCTTGTCTCCTTCTACTTGGTTTTGTCCTTTTAGTAATGAGTGATCAGCCCAATCATACTGCTACCTCTAATCTTCTCAGCTGACCCTGGAACAATTTCCCATTTTACTGCTCTTCTTTTTTTTAAGCCTGATCCCTTCAGGTATATGTTTTCACTTGGGAAGTTCAGTTACACCTGTACCAACATTCTTAAATATCTTTTTCTTATGAAATAGTATTTTTCAATTTGATAACAGGACCAGAATTCTTTTTACATGAAAGCGTTTTGGAAATATAAAAAGCATCATACTGTGCATGTAAGGTATCATGGATCTATGCATTGTATAGCCACAAATTTAGAACCTTTGACATACTGGTAGTTATTTGCATGAATAAAAAAATCTTTATAGACCCTGGCTGGTGGCACAGTGGATGAGGTGCCGACCTGCAAACCTAAAGGTCGCTGATTTGATTCCCCAGCCAGAGCACATAACCAGGTTGCGAGCCAGGTTTCCAGCCAGGTCTGTGGCTGGAGGCAGGTAAAAGGCAACCATACATTCATTGATTCTTCTCTCCCCCTCTGCCTCTCCCCCTCTGCCTCTTTCCCTTCCCTTCTCTCTGGAAATAATAAATAAAATCTTAAAAAAAAAAAAAAAAGAATCTTTATCTGCTTCAAACTTCTCCCCTTTTCTGCCTTTTTTCTTGTTCCTTTCTCTCCCCATCTCAGGTATGTCTTAATTTAATTTCCATGCATGTGATTCCTTAGCCAATGATTTTGCTCCATAAAGGGGAGTCCTATGTTCCTAGCATAGAAACTATAATGGAGTTTCTCATCCTTTGCACCCAAACTCCAGATCTAAGTCTGTCCAGTCCTACTGCCAAGTGGAGGTAGTTCCCCTGACTCACCTTTTTCTTCCTTATTCTTATTAATACAGTGTTCCTGATTGTGACATCACATCCATCCCCTTGGAGATAGAGCTTATCACTGGGAAGGAAGACTCACTTGGAGAATAGCCAACAAGATGGGATACTGGGAGCATCTCCTGAATGGCACTGAGTGGAGGCATCAGGGGGTTGGAGCCTTGTGAAAAGGGAACCTGCCCCCCAACACTTGGAAGGTAAAGAACCTTGATTCAGAATCCCATTTCAGGCTTCAACCATTTTGGGTTGCTTCTACTCTTGGAAACCTGTTTCGTAAAACTCCTTTCTGCATAAACGTTTCATGACCAGCCCACGTAAGTTTGTTGTTCTTTGCATATTTAGGTCTTAATGTTCTTTTTCCAAATCAAAGGAGAAACTTTATTTAGAAAGTCATACACAGAGGTAGAAGTGAGCCAGCTGCACTGCATGGGCTCAGGAAACAAGTTACAGAGGCAGAAGAAGGGGTCTTATACCTTAGGAGAAAGAAAGGCAAGGGTGATACGCCTAGGGGAAGAAGAAGGGAGAAAGGCATGGATGTGTTCCCCAAGAGAGCAGTGCCTGAGAAGGCGGTGGGAAAGGCACTGGTGTGAGAGAGAGAAGAGAAAGGGAGAGAGGGAAGGAAGGAGGGAATTAACTTTTACTTGTTGGTAAGTTGCATTTATGTCTTTTTGTGTGTTTATGTTATATACTCAGGGCTCAAGCCTACACTTTAGTGTGAGGACAAGGATTGTGTCTTTTGTTTCTTTTACTTGTCTCCTATCAAGGGATGAGGATGAGATTCAGGTTAATCACACAAATAGTAATTGGTGCTGGTAACTAAGTGAGAGGTCCTTGCTGGCCTTTGGCCTGGTAGACCTCATTTTAGGTGTTAGGTGAATTCTTGAAGAATTATATACTTTCTGGGTTCTTTTGTAAAGTGAATCCATTAAAATGTACTAAAGGATCCTAATTTTAAAATCCTCTGTAGTATGGATCACAGCATTTTGGAATTAAACAGAAACTTAGAGGCAATGTAATCTCTCATTTCACAAGTGAGAAAAATGAGTTCCTAAGAACTCAGTTCTGTAAGACACAGATGGCAAATACAAGGCCTGTGGACCAAACCCGACCCTCTACCTTGTTTAATCCTGCCCAGCACCTTGTTTCTACCCAGCTCACTTAACTATTACGGAGTAGTTACATTTATACAGTTCTAAAATCACATTTGGCCCTTTAAAGGCAACTATGAGGCTGATGTGGCCCCTGGTGAAAATGAGCTTAACACCCCTGCTCTAGGAGGAGGGGTGGCTTCATTCTAAAGATTCTACTGCTTAAATAAAAGAGACTGTTTCCTAAGCCCTGGCTGGTGGCTTAGTGGATGGGTGCCAGCCTGCAAACCCAAAGGTCACTAGTTAGATTCCTAGTCAGGGCGCGTAACCAGGTTGCAAGCCTGGTCCCCAGCCAGCTTTATAGCTGGAGGCAGGTGAAAGGCAACCATACATTGATGTTTCTCTCCCTTTCTTCCTCCCTCCCTACCCTTCTCTCTAAACATAATGAATAAAATCTTAAAAAAAAAAAGTCAAGAGAGTTGCCCAAAAAGAGCAAAGTGAGTTAATGGAAAGCCAGGACAATTAATTTTCCTATTTTTGTTTTATATGCTGAATCTTAGAATCATGGGAATTGTAGAACACCTTTGAACTTACACAGTCATGGGAATATTTGAAATCTTGCTCCCTGGCATATGTCGTTGATTTGGCTCAAATGAACTCTTACAAAAGAAAAAGAAAGTTTTTTTCTTTTCTTAATTTAATTTTTGAAGATTTAACTTATTTATTTAGAGAGGAAAAGAGGGAGAGAGACATCATTGTGAGAGAGAAACATCAGTTGATTGTCTTGTACATGCCTCAACTGGGGACTGGACCTGCAACCCAGGCATGTGCCCTGACTAGGAAGCAGACTGGCCACTTTTTGCTTTGTGGTATGATTCCCAGCCAACTGAGCCATGCAGGCCAGGGCCAGGATGCTTACGGAGTAAGGAGAGTAAAGCCCAGAGAGGTTAAGTTACTTACCCAAGGCCATACATTTGGTCAGTTATGCAGCAGAACTAGGACTCAGGTTTCTGGATTCTCAACTCAGTCTTCTTTTTTTCCAGACCTAGTCCTTCATTGTGAGACAGGAAGATAAAGATGAAATGTTTTGGGGATACCTATGAGACCCTTCACTGACTAATTTCTCCACTAGGTTGAAGTTCCTAGGAGTTACTTGTTTCCTTAAGGGGCCTTTTCTTTGTGTGTCTGGTGGTTTGTAGTAATTGGGGCTGGAGACTCCTCAGCCTTCTGCACATCTGTTGTTTTCAGGGCAGAGATGAGAATTAGCAGAAGGAAGTCTATAACACATATACCTGGCTTTTACCTTTAGGCTTTTGCCGAGAATCAGTGACAAACAACATCCTAGTTACCCGAAAATACTATGATTCTTAGTATTTCTCTCAAGCGAGGATGTGGATGTGTGTTGGTATGTGTATGGTTTGCACATCCCTATGTGGGTTGAAGAAACTCTAAATAAGGGAGGTTCAGTGTTTGAGTTCTTTATGAACAAACTATTTTGAATTTCTAGCTCTTTCAAGGAGTAGAACAAAGAAAATAATTGCAGCAATAAGCTAAGAGGGTATAGGAAGGGGGGTCTCTTGGATGTTTATAATAATGTTGACTAGGAAGAGAGAGAGAAAGAGACCCCAGTGTAACAGTGAGGCAGGAAAGTAACACAGTTAACCTGGCTTGGTTCAGGCCTACAGAATAGCAGGTGGGGAATGCAGTTTTTAATTTGGGTTCTGGATGTTCAAATCAGGGAGGCTGGCAGAACTATAAACCTGAAGGGATACCGCAGCACTACTTCAGTGCAGTTCCCCAACTTGAGTGAAACCTTTTCCTATTCCATAACTCAAGGAGAATATCCAGGAAACTGCGTCCACTGACTCTGGCCACTGGCATGACTCTTGAAGTTTCTGTGGAAAGATATCCTGCCCTTTGACAGCCCCACAGCAGTGTGAGTCCTAGAGAGTAGAAGGAATCTTCAAGGAATCGAGGCTGTCAGCTTGACTATCTGTCTAGCGGCAGGGCAAGGCAGGGCAAGGAGCTGGCTTCCGTGGTATAGATCCATGTCAACATTTGTTTCCTATAGATGACAAACAGGGAATACCCTAATTGTATTGGAAATCTAAATTTCCCCTTAATTATTGAGGCTGCACACTGAAAGAATGCATGTATAGGAGGGTAGAGAACAACAGAGGACTCTTAAAGATAAAGGTTGGGGGTGGGGGAGTGTATTCAATTTAAGAAGAATAATGCTTTATGTATTGAAAAGCTCCTAACCCTCACATCCTCTAGCCACCTATGCAACAACTGAGGCAAGCTCTCTGCTGTTTATTTTGGGGATATAGGATCTCCTAAGGCCCCATTAAGATAAGTTTTCAGCCCTGACAGACATGGCTCAGTGGATTTTGCATCCACCAGCAAAGAGCAAGGTCACCAGTTTGATTCCCAGTAAGAGTACACGCCTGGGTTGCCAACAGTACAGATTGGGGGCCTGCAAGAGGCAACTGATCAATGTTTCTCTCCCTCTGTATCTCCCTCCCTTCCCCTCTCTCTAAAATAAATATATATTTTTTTAAATAAAAAAGATGTTTTCAGAATTTATATTCCTCTTTAAGGAATTGTATTCCTTAAATTATATTCCTGTGTATTGTTAGTATCGGTTTAAAATAAATAAATAAATAAAACAAACAGTTCAGTGAAGCACAGTACAGATTTTCTACGCCAGTTTTCTACATAACAACAACGGTAAAAAAAAAATAATAAGACCCTGGCTGGTAGCACAGTGGATAAGGCGCCGGCCTGCGAACCCAAAGGTCGCAGGTTCGATTCCCCAGCCAGGGCACATAACCAGGTTGCAAGCCAGGACTCCAGCCAGGTCCATAGCTGGAGGCAGGTAAAAGGCAACCATACATTGATTTCTTTCTCCCTCTCTGCCTCTTTCCCTTCCCCTCTTTCTAAAAATAATAAAATAAAATCTTTAAAATAATAATAATAATAATAATAATGTGACTTTAATTTTGCCCCTTGCTCTAAGGATAACTGATTTCCTTTAAAAAATTAAACCATGGAGAAATATATACTCTAGATTGAAAATACAATCTTAGCATCTATATATATATATTTTAAAAGATTTTATTTATTATTTTTCAGAGAGAGGGGAAGGAAGAGAGGCAGAGAGGGAGAGAGACATCAATGTCCAATTGCCTTTCACCTGCCTCCAGCGATGGACCTGGCTGGAGACCTGGCTTGCAACCTGCTTACATGCCCTGACTGGGAATCAAACCAGCAACCCTTTTGTTCACAGGCCAGGATTTTATTTATTTAATAGGGAGAGAAGGGAGGAAGCAAAGGAGAGAAACATTGATATGCAAGAGATACATCCATTGGTTGCCTTTCATGTGCCCTCCACTGGGGGCCTGGCCCACAACCCAGGCATATGTCCTGACTGAACCAAATCAGTGACCTTTCAATTCACAAGCCAGTGCTTGGTTCACTGAGCCACACCAGCCAGAACTGGTTGATTTTTTTTTTTCCAAGATTTTGCCCTGGCTTGTGTGGCTCATTGGACAGAGCACTGGCCTTCCAACTGAAGGGTCATTGGCTCAGTTCTTAGTCAGGGCACATACCTGGGTTGCAGTCCAGGTCTCCAATTGGGGGTGCACAAGACACAACCATACATTGGTATTTCTCTTCCTCTTTCTCTCTCTCTAAAAAAATAAATAAGTAAAAAATAATAATAATAATTTTTAGAGAGGGAAGGAGGGAGGGAAGAGAGGCAGAGAAGTATCAATGCATGGTTGCCTCTTGTGCACCCCCAACTGGGGACCTGGCTCACAGCCCAGGGATGTGCCCTGATTGAGAATTGAACCAGTGACCTCTTGGTTTACAGGCCAGCTCTCAATCCACTAAACCACACCAGCAGGGCTTAAAAATATTTTATTTATTTATTTTTAGGGAGAGGTCAAAGGAGGGTGGTATGATTTTTAAAATCCCATATGGACCTCTTTTTCTGTACCATTCTTTCTTCTTTCCTGCTTTAAAGGTACCTTCTCTTCCTATTTAAAATAATTTGATGCCCTGGCTGGTAGTACAGTGGCAATGATCTGCAAACCCAGGGGTTGCTGGTTCGATTCCTAGCCAGGGCACGTGGCCAGGTTGCAGGCCAGCTGGGTCAGTGGCTAGGGGCAGGTGGAGGGCAACTGTATATTGATGTGTCTCTCTCTCTCTGCCTCTCTCCCTTTTCCTCTCTAAAAATAGTAAATAAAATATTTTTTTTTTAAATAAAGTAAAATAATTTGAGACCACCTCCCTACCTACCTCCACCTCAGTGATCAGATTTTCTCTTGTCTTCATCTTTCCATTTTTATTAGTGCTTTCCTCCTGTTATATAAACATGCTCATGCCTTCCCTTTTTTTTTTTTTTTTTTTTTTTAAGATTTTATTTATTCATTTTCAGAGATGGAGAGCGAAGGAGAAAGAGAGGGAGGAAAACATCAATGTGTGGTTCCCTTTCTCATGCCGCCAACTGGGGGGCCTGGCCTACAACTCATATGCCCCAATCAGGAGTCGAACTGATGACACTCTGCTTCACAGGTTGGCACTCAATCCACTGAGCAACACTAGCCAGGTCTCGCTGTTATCATAAAGGAAAATGCCCTGGCTGGTGGCACAGTGGATAAGATGCAGGCCTGTGAACCCAGAGGTCGCTGGTTCAATTCCCCAGCCAGGGCACATAACCAGGTTGCAAGCCAGGTCTGTGGCTGGAGGCAGGTGAAAGGCATTGATGTTTCTCTCCCTCTCTGCCTCCCTCCTTGCCCTTCTCTCTGAAAATAATGAATAAAAATTTTTTAAAAAATCTTTAAAAAATAAAATAAAATAAAATTTGATAGCTTGAGCCCTGGCTGGTGTGGCTCAGTGGATTTAGTGCTGGCCTGTGTACCAAAGAGTCACTGGTTTGATTCCCTGTCAGGGCACATGCCTGAGTTGCAGGCCAGGTCCCAGGTTGGGAGCACATGAGGGGCAACCGATGGATGTTTCTCTCCCTCTCTCCCACTTTTCTCCTTTAAAAATAAATAAAACTTTATAAATAAATACAAACAAACAAAACCGTTTGATTCTAAATTCTGAGCATCTGATCCACTCAGCTGATTGTTTCCAGGACATAATAGCTGATGGCCAGTCTGTGGATAAGTTGCCTCATAGCAGGTGCCCATCTTTGATCCAGTTAGCCCAGCTGCCTGTGTACATGGAGATTCAGTCACCATTCAGTGACCTCTTCCTTGGGTGTGGCCCTTAGGAGCCCGAAGAAGAAGCATGACAGCCCCACTGCTCTTTTGAGTCCTTACTTTCATGATCCTTTATCCGTTTTTATCCCCACTGCCACCACGTAAGGTCAGATTCTCCCATCTCTCTCCTGCCGAGATGATCTTCCTGTCTCCAGTCTCACCTGTGGCCAGTCATTCTAAAAGAAAACTTTTAATCCAGTCATTGCTTTTTAAGTTTTTCAGTGGCTTCCTATAGCCTCCAGGATGAAGTCCAGACTTTATAAGGGCTTGCCTCCAGCCATGTATCTAGACAGGACCTCTCTTGTACCCGTTGGGTCGGCCATTTTCTGAACCACTTACAGTTCCCTGAACCTGTCATATGTCCTCTTACTTCTGGGCCTTTGAATGTGCTATTTTAATTGCCTAAAACCCTAATGCCTGCCCTGCCCCTGTCCCCATCACTTAGCTAGCTCTTGCTTTCTTGTTGGTGATACCTAGTCCTAGGCAATTTCCCAAAACACCCTCTTCTTCCAACCTGGGTTAGGTATCTGCATCTCTTGCCCTCATAATGTCCCATACTTACTCTGTCAAAGCATTTATCACTTCATGTCTTACATGTATGCTACATAATAACTTTTCCCATTAGAATTAAGTTTCTTGAGTCATCATTTTTCTCCTCCAAATGATTGGAACCTAGTATGCTCGCAATAATAATTGTTGGACAAATGAAGGGGTTTTAGCAATGAATTCATGTTGGCACATGTTTGTAGGCTTCTTCTGAACTGGCCTCTTTTTCCTCTGTGGTTCCTTCTAGGCCCTGGGTTTCAGTGATGAGACATGGGGTATGATGTAACCCGCTTCCAGGGGGATGTTGATGAAGATCTTATCTGTCCAATTTGCAGTGGAGTCTTGGAGGAGCCAGTCCAGGTGAGTGGGTCTGATGCAGGTTTAGAGGCAATAGAGCATCGGAGTAGAAAGTATTCATAGGTAACAGGACCAATGGGGAAGTCATTGTGTTCCAACTCCCCATCATGCCCCCTTACACCCTTTAAGCACACAGAGAATAGAGGCTTGGGGCAGGGGTACAGTGGCAACTACAGGAGGAATGGCCTCCCAGAGTCTGTCTAGAGGTGGGTGTCACAGAAGCCCAGTGCATCTAAGGTCACTCTGAGACTTTTCTGCTGTAAAATGGTCGGTTGTTTGTTTTTGTCTTTTGACAGTAGCTTGAAAACTTCCTTTCCTCTGCAGGGGCTCTGACTAGGTTCTGTCTTCCTACCTATGATTGAACTTCTGAACTCTCCTGAAAAGTTCTCTGCATTTTGATGATGTGTTTTGGGTAATCAGCCAGTCTCCCTGCAGGCCCTGCCTATTGTCTAACAAATAGGAAGTGGGGAACTGTATGTACTGACCTATTTTCTTCCTGGGATTTATTGGAGAAACTAACTTTTGAGGCAGCCATGTACTCTGCATTTGATATGAAAGCTGCCACCTTCAATAGATCATTTCTCTACCAGCCTTGCCAGACCAGAGTCAGTTGTATCTTCCTGGGGCAAGGATGAGGAGAAGCTCATGATTAACAGGCAAGTATAATGAATGAGATGAAATTTTTAAAAATTTATTCTTTATTGTATTTTTTCCCATTACTATTTAGTCCCTTTATATTCCCCCTCCCTCCGGGATAAGTTCTCATTCCTGCCTGGTTCTTATTGCCTTAACTTTGTAAACACCAATTAACCCTCTGCCACTGCTGGCTAGCTAGGGACAGTCCCATTTTCCAAACCGGAACACTTGTCCAAGAAGCCTCATGGCTTTTCCCCAACTCTCTCACTGCTCATACTATTCACTACATCCCAGCTCTCCTTGATCCTTTGAATTTATTCTTACTGTTCAGTTTTTAACCACCCAGAGGAGTACAAATGTTTGAGCTGAATGAAAATCAGCCTGTGTTCCATTGGCAACTAGACCTGGATCTCTTTGCTGTCTTCTAGCCTTTACAGCCTACTGCTATTAGAAGCAGATTGGCTGGCTGTGGAGCAAGCTATCCTGGTGTTGTCAAGAGGTCATGGGGAGTGTCATTTCCCTTCCCACCCTGGCAGGGCCTTGCCTACTTTATGGCACTGTCATTTGAGGTGACTGCCCATGTGTGGAGAAGTCAGTGGCAGTTGGTGACTGTGTATCAGAAGCCATCTCCCCAACATTCAGGGTTTACCTTCTGAGGAGCAGGCCAGGCAGATCTCCTGATGCCTGGATAGCAGCCACATTTCCAAGGATAGAAGGCCTATGCTAAGGAGGCTGATTTCCCTACATCATATTTATTTAGATTTTAAATAGGTAATAAATTCATACAGTTCAGAAATCAAAACAGTATACAAAGGTATACAGTGAGAACTCTTGTATTCTGGACCCAGTCCATCTAATCCCTTCATTAATATCTATTAGTTTATTTGGTATCCTTTTAGTATGTACAGGCAGATACAAGCAAATATGAATATAAGAGGTCTGTCGCAAAAGTATTGAGCCAATGTCAATATAATTAAAAGTTTTCATGGGTGATACTTTCAGGACAGACCTGGTATGTATATCATTTGCCCACTTTTCTCACATGAAAGGAAAGTACATTCTGCATATTTCTGTAGGGGTGGCAGGTTTAGTTAAAATGGTGACAAAAGAGGGGACAGGTGAGCTATGAGATACAAATAAGGGACTATTCATGCTAAGATTTAGAGGAAGAGCATTTTGGGCAAAGAGGAGCAGCAAAAGCAAAGGTCCTGAGGCAGGAATGAGCTGGGCGTGGGCAAGGAGCAGAAAGAAAGCCAAAATGACCTGAACATAGTGCTGGGAACGTGGCATGAGGTAAGGAGAGGGCAGAGGCACAGGGCTAAGCAGAATGTTTATAGGTCCTAAGTAGGTTTTATTTTAAGTACAATGGAAGGCCATTCTTAAGTTTTAAGCAGGGGAGTGAAATGGTCTAGTATGTATTTTTAAATGATCACTCTGGCTGCTGAATGTAGAATGGAATATAAAGGGGCCAGGTAGAATTAGGGAGACCATTCAGAAGATATCTTTAGTAATATAGATGAGAAATGATCGCTTGAACTGGGTTAGTGGTGTGGTGTAGAGATGGGGGAAAAGTAGACACATTTAACATTTTTTTGGAGATGGGATTTTTAAGATTTTGGGAAGAAATATCTTTGAGTGAAAAATAAAAATCTTTAACAGATGGATTAGTGATAACTGACAATGGCTTCTTTCCTTACAAAGCCTTCTTCTGTGTTTCAGTCTTTGGTGTCTGTGTGTACCTTAAAGGTAGAAACTGTCTTTCTTTTATTGTAGGTCCCTAGCAAAGTATTTGAGACATAGTGGGCACTTCATTCATTTGTTCATTCATTCGCCAACACCTACTAAATGTTTACTATGTTTGTCCCATGCTAGAGGCTTGGTAGTGTCTCCACAGAGGCCAGAGAGTCATCTCAGTTTGAGGAATTAACTTTAGAGGTTACCTCAGTTATCAAGGAAGTAGGCTGAAATATGATCTTTATGAAATGGAAAAGGATGTGATTCTGTGAAAAACCAGCCCTGTTTAGGAGGGTGGGCATAGCCATTGGAACTCAGGAAAAACATCCCTCATAAAATAGAACTTAGGCCCACACAGAGAGGACTCTTAACCTCCCCCCAGGAGTTTTGAGCTTTTGTTCTATTTTGCTTTCTTACATCTCCAGTAAATCTCTGCCACCCTTCCCATCCTCCCTTGTCCTTCAAGACCTATATTGAATTTTGTCCTCTGCCCTTATTGACCCAGTTTGGAAGTTCTCGCCCTCCTCTGAATTTCTTTGGTAATTAGTGTGTTTGCAATCCAGTTGGCAATTAATACTTGACTACCTTGTGTCATCTCTCCTATTGTCCTGGAATATTATTTGTATCTTACCATTATATAACTATTGTTACTTGTTTGTCTTATGTCACAATCCAATTGGAACCTTGAACACAGGAAACCCAACTGAAGCCTGTCCCCCATAATATCTTGCTTGCCCAGTGTACTTTGCTGTGACACCAGGGACCTCTGGTCCTGGAGGCTTCTCAAAGGCTTGATTGGCTTTTCAAGTTGTATACAGGCTCTTAGCTCCTGCTAATTCTGTTGTGCCCTTTTGCCCTGCTCTCCCTCTAGGCACCTCATTGCGAGCATGCTTTCTGCAATGCCTGTATCACCCAGTGGTTCTCTCAGCAGCAGACGTGCCCGGTGGACCGTAGCGTAGTGACGGTTGCCCACCTACGCCCAGTACCTCGGATCATGCGGAACATGTTGTCAAAGCTGCAGATTGCCTGCGACAACGCGGTATTTGGCTGCAGTGCTGTTGTCCGGCTTGACAACCTAATGTCTCACCTCAGCGACTGTGAGCACAACCCAAAACGGCCTGTGACCTGTGAACAGGGCTGCGGGTGAGACTCCCTCTCTTCCTCTGCCCCACATGGACACACGGATAAGGGCTTTCCCACGTATACCTGTCTCTGGATCCCCTGCTCACTGGCGGAGGTGCATGTAGATGAGGAGTGTTCTTGGCCTCTCTGGAATCCTGCCCAAAGATCTCACTTTCATGCTGCTTTTCTAACTGATCTTTTTGTTCTTGCTTTAATATAAAGGAGATAGCAATTCAGCCATCTGCGTGATAGCACTAGACTTGATTTACTTTATTCTTTCATTTAAGTCCTGTATTATTTTCTCTCTGTTATATTGACTGCTCTAATTCCCAGCCTTCCCATATTTCCTCTTGCCCTATTTTCTCCCCTTTCTTTGGGGTGTGAAATATTTGATTAAATGCTGATAGGGCTATGAATCTAGGGCTTCTCAGGAGTGAGTGCATAGGCAGAATCTGTAGGAGGAAAGGAGAGCCATGTGGTATCGAAAACATGGCCTTAGTGAGTAAAAAAAGTCCAAAGAAAGTAGATAGCATGGGGGTGCGGGGGGATCTGGAGAGGAGAATGTGAAGGGAGTAAACAGGAGGAGGACAGACTGAAGTTAGAAATGAATGACTGTTAGGTCTGACCAGCGTAGCTCAGTGGGTAGGGAATCATCCTGCAAACCAAAAGGTCACTGGCTCAGTTCCAGGGCAGAGCACAGGCTTGGGCTGCAGGCCAGGTCCTTGGCCTGGGGGCGTATGAGAAGTAACTGATGGATGTTTCTCTTGCACATCGATATTTCTCTCCCCATCTTTCTTCCCTTCCCTGCTCTCTAAAAATTAATAAAATATTTTAAAAGAAATGAATGAATGCTAGAAATTTGGGATAGGAGAAAGTCCTCTTTGGCAAGTTTCTGAGTTTCTGCCTTTGCCTGTATGTCCCACTGAATGCTTCTGTTCTCTGTTTTCACTGGGTGGCAGCCTGGAGATGCCCAAAGATGAGCTGCCAAACCACAATTGCATTAAGCACCTGCGCTCAGTGGTACAGCAGCAGCAGACACGCATCGCAGAGCTGGAGAAGACCTCAGCTGAACACAAACACCAGCTGGCAGAGCAGGTAGGGCCCAAAGAACACGGGGAAAAACGTGTCCATAATATGCAAGTAACCACATGCTTGAGCGTGTTAAGCACCGTGTGAGCTGCAGATCTGTGCCTGTGCTTGCACACCTGGCTGAGTAGATACTGTGCCGCAGCTTAGTAAGGAATCAGATTGGAGCTCTCCTACCTTCCCTCATCCCCTCAGTGTCATTTATTCACCTGCCATGTGTCAAATGCCTTCTCTAGGAGGGTACTTTGCTAAGCACTGGGGATACAGCTGTGAATGAAACAGTCATATCCCTGTCTTCCTGAAGCTTTCAGCCTGGTTATTCCCCCGATTCTCAGTTGCCCTCATTCTCAGATAAACTTCTGTCTTTCATTTGCTCTCTGCCTTAACCATCACCCCTGGTTCTTTCTCTTCAACAGAAGCGAGACATCCAGCTGCTGAAGGCATACATGCGTGCGATTCGCAGTGTCAACCCCAACCTTCAGAACTTGGAGGAGACTATTGAATACAATGAGATCCTAGAGTAAGTTTCACTCAGGACATGGAGTTATTCCACATCCTGGCACTGAGCCCAGATAGGAGGACGAGCAGGGAGTGGTGGAAGGAGGGTAACAGGAAGGCTGGGCTGGGGACGCTACTTTTCAGATGTTGGGATGAAGAACAAGAGCAGAAGAGGATAACCTTACTTTTTTGAGTGAGAGGAGGGGAAAGCTTACTTAAGGATGCAATATCTCTAGAATTAGGTGAGTACTCACATAGTCAAGGCTCTGTATTGAAGGCTGTGGAGTGCTAGCAGGGCCAGGAAGAAACAGAAGGTATTATGTGTCTTTAGGTAACTTAAATCCAGAAAAAGTGATCTAAAAATGCAATGAAGTAAACAAGCAAAGTCTAAGATCCCTTTCAGTTCTGGAGTCCTGTACATTTCAAAGACTAAACTGTTACAGGTGAATCAATACATATGAGGTCTGTCCTGAAAGTATCGAGCCAATGTCAATATAATTAAAAGTTTGCTCGGCTGAGAATCTTGGGACAGACCTCGTAGTGGGCAAGTAGTACTACATGGGACACAGTGTAGAGGAATAATTTCTTCCTTCAATAAACATTTGTGGAGCACTTAGTACATTCCAGGCACTGTGTGTGCTGTTGGGATTTTTAAGAAAAATATCAGTGACCTTACACTTGTGGAGTTTAATCAGGTGAGTAAATACGGTAACTCAGATGGGACCAACTAGGGAAAGATGAATAGTTTCTAAACCAATGATGGATGGATGGATAAAAGGAGGAAAGAAAGAAGAGAGGAGGGTGAACAGGTTAAGCTAAGTGTAGAGCGGGTGGCCATTCTGTTCGCAAAAGAAGCAGTGAAGGGAAAGAAGATGAGCTGGAATGACCGTCCATCTCCATCTCCCTCCACACAGGTGGGTGAACTCTCTGCAGCCAGCAAGAGTGACCCGATGGGGAGGGATGATCTCCACCCCGGATGCTGTACTCCAGGCTGTGATCAAGCGCTCCCTGGTGGAGAGTGGCTGTCCTGCCTCTATTGTCAACGAGCTGATAGAAAATGCCCATGAGCGAAGCTGGCCCCAGGGTCTGGCCACACTAGAGACAAGACAGATGAACCGGCGGTACTATGAGAACTATGTGGCCAAGCGCATCCCAGGCAAACAGGCTGTTGTCGTGATGGCCTGTGAGAACCAGCATATGGGTGACGACATGGTGCAGGAGCCGGGGCTTGTCATGATATTTGCGCACGGTGTGGAAGAGATATAGATCTCAGCGGGCTGTCAGGAAGAGATGGAAATCAGAAAATCTCATCACTCCAGTAGCTGAGCCCCGAGTCCTCCCTAATGCCCTTAATGCCGTGGCTTGTCCTTGAGCCACACATCTCCCTGCTCTTCTGGCACTGAAGGGCCCTGGAACATTTGCTCAGCCTTTCAGATGGGAAACCCATTTTCCCTTCTTTTGCCTAATTTCTTCCCCTAAGATGTCTGTAAATTTTCTCTGGTTAGGAAAGTCCCCACCTCTGTTTTCCTACCTAGGGTCCCTGGTTCCATATGTTTTCAGAAAGCACAAAGATACTAATTTTCTCTAGAGGATCAGGGTAGAGTGAGAAATCTTGAATTATTCCCCTCCTTCGCAACCAGGGAATCTGAGCATGCAGGCCTGTTGACTCGAAACACTGAGAGCATAGCTCTGGGGAGCAGACATCCTGAAGAAATGGTAAGGGTGGAACCAAAACCCTAGAAATAATGAGCCAGTAACTGGCCATCATTGATGGCCCTTAGGGGAAGACTGGACCTCTGTGCCAAGCAATACCTTTGTTTAGCCCACCTTAAAGGCATGGGCTACCACTGGGTCTGCATGTGTGCAAGTTGGGATGCCGAAAGTGTCCAGATAAGCCCTTTCCTACACTTCCTCCTAATTAGGGAAATGACAGGAATGGGGGTAGGGGGTTAGTCTGTTGGGGTGAATATGCTCAGCAAGAAGCAGCACTCTGGCTTTTGCTGAAAGCAGATAGGCAACTGCCTCTTATGACACAGGCTGTAATAGTTCCATAGCCTCCTCTCCAGCCCTGTGATTGTAACCAGTTACGCTGATGATTTCCTTTGGCCATTGTTGTTTATATTTCACTCTCTCCCTCCTACTTTTTTTTTTTTTTTAGAATGGCCTGATTATGGCTACTCTACTTTTCCAACCCAGCCACATTGTTGGTAATTTAATTTATTTACTTTTTTTTTAAAAGAAAGGAAAAAGAAAAAAATGAACAAAACATAAAACTTCTTTTGCTATTCCTGTGGTGGGGATTCTGGATAGGGTGGGATGTGGGTGGGATTGGTTTTATATTTTTCCTTTTCAGCACAGCCTTTGGCTTTAACATAGAAAGGGCCAGGGGAGTCCTTGGCTGAACGTATGTCTGCTCAGACCTCCGGAACCCCATCCGAGATGAGGGGCTTCCTCCAGCGTCGAAACCCAAGCCCCCTGGAGAACTATGCTCTCTTCCAGAGGGCCCTTCCAGAGTCCAATCGTAAAACTCTGAATTTAGAGTATTAATTTTGAAGAAACTTCCTCCCCCATTTCCTTGGAAGTATATAGCTGGACTCTAAGCTTCACCAGGCAAGGTGGAATAGAAATTATGTCTTTGTCTCTAGATACAGGCAGTACGCTGTCTCACCCGTGCCCCTTAAGGACTTCAGTTCCATTTCAGGCTACCTGAGGCATTCCTTGACCTCTTGGGTGACTGCCAAAGTAAGAGAAGAGGAGGAATAATGGGGGCTGTTATTTTAATATGCAGGTGGGAGTGGGGTCAAAGAAAGATGGCCATATAATAGCTTTTTCTCTTTCTGGAGTTTTATCCCAGGCCAACTTGCTGTAGGTCTGGGTAGTTGGGTCATGGCTCCACTAGGATTGGAGTGGAGGGATACAGCTGGAAGGGAATGGGGAACAGTCATATGTTTCAGCTCCAGGACATTGTGCTCAGGAATTTGAAAACGCTGCTATACTTAACCTGGTTACTACACTTCCTACACTCCCCACTGCCCCTGCCTGCCTTTCCAAGGCCCATGCCCTCCAGTTGTCATCCTCAGATGGAGCCAGGAAGCTCAGTTCAAGCTTCCCCACCCTTTGCACTAGTGTCTCTGAAGGTTGCTGATTGTGTTACATGTGCTGTTCTTTGGTGTTGACTGCACTAATAATAAACCTTTCACTAAACTCTAAACTCTTAATATCATTCCCCCCTTCTTGTGAAGGTTTCTCCTCTGCTTTGGCCTTTTTCTCACCTTACTTCCCCTTCCTCCTCCTTTACTTTGTAACCTAGACTTGTCTTGGAACCAACCTCGGTTTTAAGAGATATTAGTGGACACCCCGCATCTTTGCCTGGTGTGCCCTCCTATATCTGTCCTTCCTGTCTTCTGTTCTGTAGCAGCCAACACTCTCCAGTGGTCTGGTTCTTTTTTTCATAGGGTCTGCCTCTGCTCTAAATTCCACATCTTGTGCTCCTGGGGCCCGGGGACACTTTCCGCAAAAAATATGCATGCACCTTTCTCCCTTGTTCCATCTTTGTTTTGGAATCTAGGGTTCTATTATAGGCAAGGAAGCCTGTACCCTCCAAAGCCTCCGAACCAAGAAAGCAAATGTGAGGAAGGGAACCTGGAGTGACTATCTGTTGTGATTGTTAAACCTTTCTTAGGCATTTGCTGCTACTTACTCCCTATCATAAGTATTATATTTTTAAATTGTTGAGCATTTATTATGCACCTAATGTAAATCTAATAGTACTTTAGATACCCTAGAGGTATTAAAGGGGTGAGAGGCAGAGCATAAGGGCATTCCTACGCCAACTGAGTCTCTACTACACTTTCATACACAAAGGTCTGGTTTACATAATGGCGAACACATCACAATATGCAGCAAAAGAGGCAATATATGTACTTCAGTGATACTAATAAGGCTTTTTTTGTTTTCTGAATTTCCTTTAAAATTAGTACTTTAAGAACTTGCTGCTCATTCTTTGGAATGTCAATGTCATAAATGGTACCAGATCTTTCTTTTAGGGTATATTTGGTTTTTGAAAACAATATATAGACGATTCAGCAAGGAACTCACTGGGGTGGGGAGAGAATTCATGTAGCAAAATGGCACCTACCTTTAAAGAATTACTTGCTAATGGGGATGAGTATATAATAAGATAATAAATGGATTTATAAGTAATATGTGAACAGGAGGAAGATAAAGCCACTGACTGTGATGGGTACCAGGGAAGACTTTTTCAGAAGTGGCACTGGTTCTAGATCAGTTTGGTAAACAGCTTGCATCCTGCTGTTTGCTTTTATAAAAAAAAGAAAAGAAAAAAATCATATTGGAACACAGGCATGCCTGTTTGTTTGCATGCTGTCTGTGGCTGCTTTTAGGTCACAGCAGCAGAGTTGAGTAGCTGCACAGAACCATAGCCCACAAAACCTCAAATATTTGGTTTGTACTTGACAAATAGTTTGCCAACCCATTCTGAATTTCTAAGGTCAGGAGTATGGGTGGAGAAGTGTAGGGAGTTAGTTGTTTTAACTTTTTTACTTCAGTATATAGATTTTAAAAATCAGAACATTTTACACTTAGCCCTGGCTAGTGGCTCAGTGGATAGGCGCTGGCGTGTGAACCATTGGTTCGATTCCCAGGCAGGGCACATAACCAGGTTGTAAGCCAGGTCTCCAGCCAGCTCTGTAATTGGAGGCAGGTGAAAGGCAACCATACATCGATGTCTCTGTCCCTCTCTTTCTCCCTTCTTGCCCTTCTCTCTGAAAATAAAATCTTAAACAAAACAAACAAACAAACAAAAAAATAACAAAAGCAATTTAAATTAATAATGTAGGCTCTGGCTGGGGTGGCTCAGTGGATTGAGTGCTTGCTGGCCTGCAAACCAAAAGGTTGCCAGTTTGAGTCCCAGTCAAGACACATGCCTGGATTGCTGACTGGGTTCCTAGTTGGGGGCATGTGAGAGGCAACACAAATTGATGTTTCTCTCCCTCTCTTCCCTCCCTTACCCCCTCTCTAAATAAGATTTTTAAAATTTTTATAATTTTCCCTGGCTGGTGGCTTAGTGGATAAGGTGCTGGGCTGCAAACCCAAAGGTCGCTGGTTCGATTCCCCAGCCAGGGCACATAACAAGATTGCAAACCAGGTCTCCAGCTAGGTCCGTAGCTGGAGGCAGGTGAAAGGCAACCATACGCTGATGTTTCTCTCCCTCTGCCTCTCTCCCCCTCTCTCTAAAAATAATAAAATTAGGTTTAAAAAAAATTATAATTTTAATACAAACTTGTATTCATATTTCCCCAATTGTCCCAAGAAAAGAACTTTTAGAGCTAATGTTTGTCTAGCCTGGGATCCAATCCAGGAACGGTGCATTACACCATGTTCTGTCTTGACTCTTTCTCTCTTAATCTGGATTCCTGGAACATTTTTTTTTTTTTGGTAACATTAATTTATTGAAGAGATTGGGCCAGTTGCCCTTGGAGAGTAGTCTTTTGGACTTGACTGTTTTTTCAGTGTTGTTTAACTTGTTCCTCTAGCTCCTAGTTTTGCTAAACAGATCTAGAATTAGATCTAGAGTCTGAGACATTCAAGTTAAACAGTTCTGGAAACAAGACATTGCACGAAATGTTCTTTGTTGTAAGGAGATAGGCCCAGCTGTCCTACCACTAGCCTGATCTCTTTCTTTTTCTTTCTTTTTCTTTTTTTAATGCACTTTATTTATTTAAAAAGATTTTATTGATCTGTTTGGTTGAGGTGTATTGGTCCTAGTTTTGAAGGGTTATTTCAATTTGAATCATAGATGAACTGATTTACATCTTGAGTTTTCTTGGAGGAACTACTTCTATGGGAAAATGAATGGTTCTAAGACAGAAAACACCTGTTTCTATGCCAGCATAGTCGATGTATGGATTCCTCTAACAGTAGAGTTTTTTTAAAGCATTGAGGATTTTTTTTTCCCTCTTACCACATTCTTTTTAGGTTTTTAAAAGACTCAACCTGTACCTATCTCAAAGAGGAAAAAAGATACCCGAGTATCTTGAATAGCAGAATTTTCAAATCAAAATGTTTATTTTGCTTGTAAATCTTGGTATTGTTTTAGAAAATCGAGTCAATGGTAATTGCAAGTTTTATCTATTAAATACTACATGGTACACAGTAAAAAAAAAAAAAAGATTTTATTTATTATTTTGAGAGAGAGGGGAAGGGAGGAAGGCAGAGAGGGAGAGAATGCATAAATGCATGGCTGCCTTTGACCTGCCTCCAGCCATGGACCTGGCTAGAGACTGGCTGGAGACCTGCCTGGAGACCTGGCCATGTGCCCTAGCTGGAGAACTGAACCAGCAACCCTTGGGTTCACAGGCTGGCACCTTTCCACTGAGCCACCAGCCAGGGCTAGCCTGATCTCTTCATTGTGCACTTGTAGAGATTTAAAAACAAAAAACAAACAAAAAAAAAGATGGGCATTTTATTTTATTGACAGAGAAACAGAAAGAAACAGAAAGAAGCATGAATTTGCTGTTCCATCCATTTATGCATCCATTGGTTGCTTCTTGTTATGTGCCTTGATCGGAGATGAAACCCACAGTTTTGGTACATTGGGATGACAATCTAACCAACTGAGCGCACCTGGCCAGGGGTGCAGAGAAGTATTTTTAAAGTTAGCTAGGAGACAAATATGTGCTCTAAGAGAAGGGGGCAGCTCTGGTTAGTTACTGCTGTACACAGGGCCCAATATTGCCAAATCTTATTTTTCAAGAGCCTTTGGATATCCTAATGTTTATGCTAAACCTCACAACTTACTTTTTAAAAAAGATTTCTTTTTAGAGAGCAGGGAAGGGAGAAAGGAAGAGAAACATTGATGTGTGATAGAGACATGAATTGGCTGCCTCTCAGTCCCCAGCCAGAGACCTGGACTACAATCCAAGCATGTGCCTTGACTGGGAACTGAACTGGTGACCTTTCATTTTGCAGAAGGACACCCAATTCACTGAGTCACATCAGTCAGCCAAATTTCACAACCTTTTTTTTTTTTTTTTAAATTTATTTAGAGAGAGGGGAAGGGAGGGAGAAAGAGGAAGAGAAACATCAATATGTGGTTGCCTCTCGTGTGCCCCTGACTAGGAGCCTGGCCTGCAATCCATGCATGTGCCCTGACTGGAAATCAAACCAGTGACTGATTTGCAGGCTGGTGTTGAATCCACTGAGCCACACCAGTCAGGGTTCACAGCTTTTTAATGTTGGTTCAGTTTTTTTTTGTTTGTTTGTTTGTTTTAAATAAAATTTTAAAAAGATTTTATTATTTTTTAGAGAGAGGGGAAAGGAGAGAGGCAGAGAGGGAGAGAAACATCAATGTTTCCAACCTGGGGTTCAGGGTTGTTTTTTTTTTTTTTTTTTTAAAAAAAAAGAACTGCTCATGGGCCATAAAATTTTTTTAGCGTCAACCAGTTTGCAACCACTGTTTTATGCTAGGATCACAGCATGAATGAAAACAAGTAGAGGTGAAGGAAATATTGAAGAAGGAAAAGACTGGTATAATCTGAAACCTAGAATTTTTTGAGGGAAGTCATGGAGATAAGGCTAGAAATAATTTGGGGCCAATGCTTAGAAGGCCTTGAATACATGGCAGGGAAATGGAACTTTAATTTTACAGGAAGGTTTCTTGTTTGTTTGTTTTTTTTGTTTATTTTTTAAGATTTTATTCATTGTTTTAGAGAGAAGGAAAGGGAGGGAGGAAGAAAGGGAGAGAAACATCACTGTATGGAGGCCTTTCATCTGCCTTCAGCTGGGGACCTGGCTGGAGACCTGGCTTGCAACCTGGGTATGTGCCCTGATTGGGAATTGAACCAGTGACCTTTGGGTTCGCAGGCTGGCACCTATCCACTGAGCCACAACAGCCAGGGTCTAACTTTATAGGTAAGTTTTTGAGAAGAGTGACTTGCAACTCATGATTTTAGTGGCAATGGTAAGACGGGTTTGCAGTAATTCATGCATGAGAGGATTAGAACTTGAACAAAACAGGAAAGAAGACGAGTGACATCCTTGGAGAAAAACTGACAGGGCTTAGTAACTGACTAGATTCATTCAGCCAACATTTATAGCATACCTGCCACGTGCCAAACATGGTGCTAGGCATTTGAGATACACAAATAATTGCGAAGTCTTTAAAGGAATTTTCAGCTTAGTAGATGCATTTGAACAAATAATGGGGAATACAGGATAGTATATTGCTAATAAGGACTAAGTACAATGGGACAGGAGGAAGAAAGGGGTCAACTACCTACCTGATGGGATGCAAGAGGGAAGGTTTCTCAGAGGAATCATTGGAGCTGAGTTCTGAAAAGAATTTGCCATGAGGAAAGGGGGTAACACATCAAGCATTTACTGTGAGTAAGGCACTATTCTAAGTATGAAATATCTACTCATCCCAACTTTATAAAAGGCACTATTATCTCCATTTTCTATCTGAGAAAACTGAGACAGAGGACAAAATTCACACAGCAATTAGAACTGGGATTTGAACCCAGAAAGTCATTCCAGAGCCTGTGTTCCTAACTACTGCACTTAACCAAAGGTGAGTCATAGATAAAGACAAGTTTCTATTCTAGTCTGTATAAATGAGAAGACTGACATTAACTTGACTAGGGAGGAGAGGATGAGTAGGTTTCAGGGGTGAAGTGATAACCTCATTTGGGGAACATGGGGTTGGAAGTGCTTCCATATAGAGATGTTTAGCCAGTAAATGAAAATATGGGTCTGGAGCTTAAGAGCAAGAAGTTAGGGTTAAAGTTGTGGATTTGGAAGTTATCTGCCCAGGGTGATAAAAAAAATTCTAGGAATTAATACATTAAAGGAAAGAACAAAAAGGCTAAGAACCTCAGAGGGAAATTCCAGAAGTAATTAGCAGAAAATCTGCAAAATAGTTAAGTGATAAAATTGGGTACTGTGTCAGCTTTAAAAAAAAAAAAAAAAAAAAATTGAAGTAATGAATCATTTAAATGTGGCTCATAAACTAGCTGTGAAGGAGTTCCAGAAATGTTTTGTGCAACAACAGCATTCCTCAAACAAGTGTAAGTTGAGATCTTTTCAACTCAGGACCTCTAATGATTTGCATTACTGGATAAACTGCAGAGATCCAAGCCTCTTACCATTTGGAACTAGCCAATAACTTGGAAGGGTGTAATATTAAATTCTTGTAAGTTAGATTCACACACATTAGCTTTCCAGGCACATTAAAACAACTCTGAAAAATAAAAATAAAAACAACTCTGATTAAGATCTAAGAATTTGGAGCTGAAAAGATAAGAATAGGATGGCATTAGTCATTGGTTTTAAGGGAAGAGACAGAAGGAGCTTCATGAAAGAATTAGGCTGTCACATGGAAGTGCCTAGTCGGATTAGATTGGGGGTATCTTACTGAGAAGAATAAAGGATAAAAATGGGTGACTTACGGAGTTAATGATAATAGGAGCATGTGTTTGATTAGGCAGGCATTAAAGTTCCTGGACAAGGGAGTAATATGAAAGCAGTGTTTAGAGATTTAATTGTGGTGAAACTGGGGCACCTGGAAGGCCATTGTAGCAAAAGCATTAACCTCATGATGTGGTGAAGGAAGCAATGATTGATGGGCACAGGGGGGAAAAAAGATAATTTTTTGTTTTTAAAGGTTTTTAATTATTTTTAGAGAGGGGAAGGGTCAGAGGAAGAGAGGAAGAGAAACAAGTTGTGGTTGCCTCTTGAGTGCCCCCAACTGGGGACCTGGCCCACAACCCAGGCTTGTGCCCTGACTGGGAATTGAACCGGTGACCCTTTGGTTTACAGGCCCCACTCAGTGGCCTAGGCAGGTAATTCTTTTTATTTATTTATTTTTTAAAGATTTTATTCAATATTTTTAGAGAGAAGTGCAGGGAGGGAGTAAGAAAGGGAGAGAAGCATCTATGTATGGTTGCCTCTCACCTGCCTCCAGCTACGGACCTGGCTGGAGACCTGGCTTGCAACCTGGTTATGTGCCCTGGCTGGGGAATGGAACCAGCCATTTTTGGATTCACAGGCCAGCACCTTATCCACTGTGCTACCAGCCGGGGCCTAGGCAGGTAATTCTTAAGGTTGGAACCTAGAAGGAGTTGAGAATAGTATCAACATAAATGGAAAAAGTTGAGAATGTGGAAAGGAAGAGCAGTTTCGTGCTTTAAATGACATTAGGTCAGCCTTATTAGACACAGACAACTAGAGATAAAGGACTGTTGCTTAGTTAATAGGCCATGCCTGGAATGGTAGCTTGTACTTTTTGTCTTGGGAGGAGAAAAAAGAATGAAGCTTTGGTTCAATTCCACATGAATGAGAAAACAATTTTTTTTTTCCTTTTTGCAGTTAAGTTGTTTTTAATTTAGTTTGTGCCCTGGCTGGTACAACTCAGTGGATTGAACGCTGGCCTGCAAACCAAAAGGTCATTCAGTTCCCAGTCAGCACATGTCTGGGTTGCAGACCAGGTCCTGGGTTAGGGGTGTGAGTTAGGCAACCCATGGATGTTTCTCCCACACACCAATGTTTCTCTCCCTTCCTCCCTCCCTTCCCCTGTCTCTAAAAATAAGTAAAATATTTTAAAAAATAGTTTGGAAAATAAAACCTTAGTTTACTTGTTGATGAAACAGTGTCCTGAGACAATGATTTTATTATTTTACTTTTTAAAGTATATTTTATTGTATTATTACAGTTGTCCCAATTTTTCCCACTCTGCCCCCCTCTGCCCAGTACCCTCCTTCCCTCCAGCAATATCCTCCCCTTAGTTCATGTCCATGGGTTGTGCATGTAAGTTCTTTGGCTTCTCTATTTCCTATACTATTCTTAATATCCCTGTTTATTTTGTACCTACCAATTATGCTTTTTAATACCTGCACATTTTCACCCTTCCCTTTCCCCCCTCCCTAATCTTCCAGATGATCTATGTATCTATGATTCTATTCCTCTTCTGGTTGTTTGCTTAGTTTTTTAATTATTATTTTTTAAATATTTTATTTTATTATTTTTCAGATAGAGAGGAAGGGAGAGAGGCAGAAAGGGAGAGAAACATCAATGCATGATTGCCTTTCACCTGCCTTCAGCCACAGACCTGGCTGGAGACCTGGCTGGAGACCTGGCTTGCAACCTGGTTATGTTGCCCTGGCTGGGAATCGAACCAGTGACCTTTGGGTTCACAGGTCAGCGCCTTATCCACTGTGCCACCAGCCAGGGCTAGTTTTTTTACTTTTTTAAAGATTTTATTTCATTATTTTTTAGAAAGAGGGGAACGGAGAGAGGCAGAGCGAGAGAGAGACAGACAGACATCAGTGTATAGTTGCGTTTCACCTGCCTCCAGGCACAGACCTGACTGGAGACTTGGTTTGCAACCTGGTTATGTGCCCTGGCTGCGGAATCGAACCTATGACCTTTGGGTTCGCAGGCCGGCGCCTTAACCACTGTGCTACCAGCCAGGGCTATAGTTTTTTACTTTTTAGACTCAGTTATGGATAGTAGTGAAGTTGTTGTATTTTTAACGTTCATAGTTTCTATCTTACTTTTCTTAAATAAGTCCCTTTAAACATTTTATGTAATAATGGCTTGGTGATGATGAACTCCTTTAGCTTTACTTTGTCTGGGAAGTATTATCTGTCCTTCTATTCTAAATGATACCTTTGCTGGGTAGAGTAATCTAGGTTGTAGATCCTTGCTTTTCATTGCTTTGAATATATTTCTTGCTCGTCCCTTCTTGCCTGCAAAGTTTCTTTTGAGAAACCAGCTGATAGTCTTATGGGAACCCATTTGTAGGTAATTCTCTTCTTTTCTCTTGCTGCTCGTAAGATTGTCTTTCAACTTTGGCATTTTAATTTTGATGTATCTTGGTATAGCCCTCTTTGGGTATAGTTTGTTTGGGACTCTGTACTTCCTGGACTTATATCTATTTCCTTTGGCAAGTTAGGGAAGTTTCCTTTCATTATTATTTTCATGTAAGTTTTCAATTTCTTGCTCTTCCTCTTCTCCTTCTGACATCCCTGTGAGTTGGATGTTGTCACATTTGGAGATGTCCCAGAGTAAGACAGCAATTTTAAATCAGTGTGCCACAAGAATTTTTAAAAGCATGCAGTATCTGACTAGTCAGAGGCACTGCCCTCTTCTCCCTTAGACTGTCAAATGAAAAAAAATGACAACAGCCAATACAACAATAGCCATCCAATGTGAATCAAAATTATACCTTTTTTTTTTTTTTGTCAGATTGGCAAACAATGATTTTTGGGGCGTATTACAGAATTTTAGTAATTAGTTTATGTGTGCCATGAGATGAATCACTGTCCTAAGAGACAACCAAGAGTATAATGTCCCTGAAGTCCATTAAGAAATCATCAGTTTTAAACACAGCAAACGTTTCTACCATAGGTTATTAAGATAACATGGGAGTTAGAGGCAGAGGATATACATTTTATTAAAAAAATAAAGGAAGTAGAAAACAACCTGATGGTTTGTGTCAGATGTAGTTTTGTTGGTTCTGAATTAATGAAGGATTGATCCAGTGGAGAAGGATTTGAACATGTTATGGAAGGTTCCTTAGAAGATTGAAATGAGTGCAAGCCTAGGTGGAGAGGTTAATTTAAGGGCAGATAAGCAAAGACAAACACTGAACCAGAAGAAACTAAAGAATGCCAGTGAGTAGAATGTAATAATGTAGAATGGTAAGGTGGGTTCTGATCATGCAATGCAAAGAAAGACAGGGTTTGTTGGGATGGAAGAAGAATGAAGGAATTGGGGAATTAGTGTGGGCTGTAGATATAGAAAAAATTTTTTTAATTATCTACTGCTCATGAGAGTTCGAAGCCTCGCCCTCTCACCCTGGAACGTTACAAGGGAAGTATTTGAAAAGGAAAGGTAGGACGTCCTGAGTACAGAACAAACTCTGTCAATTTCTTCTCAGTCCAGATCCTCCATTTCGTGAACTATGGAGCCTTTTCCCTTTCACAACAAAGTTGTCGGTTGCCCTCTGCTGGTCGATTTTGGTCTTGACTCTCCAGATACATAAATTTGAAAGCATGATGTGCAAGTGGGATTCAGTAATAAGCCTAGTACTGAGTCAACTAAGTTCCATTATAGTATATATTTGATCATATCTATGTGTAAGACCTAGTAGAAGAGATGCAAATAAAATACACAGTCCTAGCTCCCAAGAAGCTTATGTTACAATCTAAGTAAAGATTAAAACATGTGCACATAACTACTATAAAAAGCAACCACTCAGTGGATTGGCACCGCAGCAATGGTATGAATGTGGGAAACTCCAAAAGATAAATGTGGAGAAAGCTCTATGAATTATTTTTGAACCCCCTGTCTTTTGGGGATCCTTTTTGGAGAAGATGGTGTTGTGCAAGAAATGAAAAACAAAAAATACATCCTTCACAAGAATCCTAGATATTCCCCCACACAATCAGAAATTGGGGGACAAGAGGAACTGGGTGAGGTGACTACAGGTGAGAGAAGGGACTAATCCCCAGCTTGATTATTATATAGAGAATTTAGACAGTACCTGGCACATAATGAGCACTCAGTGAAAAGTGGTAGTCATTTTCCCACTCCAGCTCCAGCTGGATCTGCAGCAGCGGGGTTTTTTTTTCAGCAGGCTACTTCTTCTAGCTCTGCAGTACTCAAGGTGCACCACCTCAAGGAAATCCAAATGAGAGAAATCCACCTACAAGACATGACTTCTTGTCATGAAGTCCAGGGATACACTCTTTCCCTGGAAATTCCAGTTTTGATTCTTACAACACAATAGGCATTCACATTCCCACACAAAACTTAACCCTTCTTCAAATCCTTTGTTATTCCCTCCCAAAAGCATGAAACAAACCATGGCAAAGCTCTGCTAGCAAACCTAAAGTTAGAGAATTCTGAAAATGCTTTGTTTCCTGGCGGCCGATACGGTTGTGCATAATTAAGCTTCTGTGATCACTCCCTATCCTCCCAAATCCAGGGTGAGATCTTCCTGCTTAAATTTCCAAGACAGAAAGGTAAGTGCGCTAAAGACACGTGAGAAAACAAGAGGTTCCCTTTACCGTCCTGAAGAGGGGATTATACTTCCTGAAAGAAGGGGAGGGGGAAAAAAAAACCCAGCCGTCACGAACAGGATTCGAACCTGTGCGGGGAAACCCCATTGGATTTCGAGTCCAACGCCTTAACCACTCGGCCACCGTGACTTCCAAAAGTACGTTTCACTTTGCGCTTACAGAAGGGGTCCGCATTTCGGGGAAGCCCGATCCCAACCCCTACACACACTCTGATACCCCACCCCCCGGGCTCCTTACCTCTGTTCTATGCCACTTAAAGGAAAAAGGTCGGGTGGACCGGGTGACCCAGAGAGGGAGGGTCATCCGCTCAGCGAAGATTCGGGATCTCAAGCGCAAAGCTATTTAGGAGACGATGGCGGGGCCTGCAAAGGAAGCTGTTGGAGGGAAAGGGCTGGGCTCCGAGGATGGTGGCTAGGGGACTCCTCGGATTAAGGAGTGAGAAGGGGTACTGGGACAGGCTTAGGGGTGAGGGAGACTCAGGAAGAGTTTAAACGGGGGACTCCTGGAGACGGATGAAAGGAAAGAACACCTTGGGGAAAGGGGTCTGGGGCTCCTTGGGATTAGGGGCTCCAGGGGTTAGGAATGGGCAAGGTGATGGCCACGGGGAGCTGGGGGCGCCTCGAGCTACGGGTATCCCCTTGGGGTAGGATAGGGAGGTGACACTTCCTGGGCTGAGAGGCAAGAAAAAAAGTAAGAGGCTTCATGTCAGATTAAGAGAGATCTCAGGAGAGTGGGTGCCCCGCCAGGAAGCAGCCACTTCGCCAAGACTCCCACCGCCGCCTCCGAGGGGGCCGCCAGGGTCGGTCCCGCGCCCAGCGCTCCGCCGCCGCCGCCGCACCTGGCTGGCTTGCCGGCAGGGGGCGCTACACGGGCCGGGGTCGGCCCAGGCGGCGGGAGGCGGCGGCCGCGGCGGCGGGAGGCGGGCGGAGGAGGCGGGAGCTGAGCCGAGCGGGGCGGGCGGCGGCGGCGGCGGCGGCGGGCCCGAGCCCGAGAAGATGGCGGTGCGGAAGAAGGACGGCGGCCCCAACGTGAAGTACTACGAGGCCGCGGACACAGTGACCCAGTTCGACAACGTGCGGCTCTGGCTTGGCAAGAACTACAAGAAGGTACGCGGGCAGGGCCGCGCGGGGACCGGGGGCGGGACAAAGGGACCGCGGCCCCGTAGCGCCCCGGGATCCTGCCCGCCCTCCGGCGGCCCGCGGCCCCTGGTGCAGCCCCAGCGCGCCCTCGGGCCTGCGCCCCTCCCCCGCCTCCCACCCCCAACCTCCGGCCTCGGATTCCAACCCCCGCCCCCACTGCTGCGCCCTCTGCCCAGTGTTTTTCTCCACTGGCCCTGCGGGTCCCGGTGCCAGCAGCCCACCCTCCTTTAAGCCATCGCCTTCCGGGCTTTTCCTGGAGACACGGCTGGGGTTGGACCGGGTGTCGATTGCCCCCTGCCCCACCCCACCCCCACCCCCCCCCCACCCCCAGCGTGCCCGCCACAGTGCCCGCCAGAGCTCCCCATGGGGCCAGGTACCAGCAGGGCTGAGGCCTCCCTGGTGCTTTGTGTACGTTCAGAGAGAGATGAAGGCAGGAGGGTAACAGCCACAGAGCAGGCCCTTGGCTGCTCCATCAGCCTGAAAAAGGCCCCCATCCTGAGATCACCTGTCTCTACCGCCCGTCCCCCACCTCCAGCCTAGGGGCAGCGAAACCTCTTTGGGAGCCAGGATCTAGGAGTTTTTGGTAGCGACCTCTTCTCAAACCATTCCTCAGCTTCACGATATAGTCACACCAGCACCTGGCCTTAAATTGCCCTGAGATGGGGTTTAGAGTCTAGGCCACTCTTTATATCTAGCCCCCAACTCCATAGTTGTAGATAATAAGGTAGCGAACAAAGGCTTCAAGAAGCCTTACCTGTCTTTCTTAAGGAACCTCTTCTTGGTGGTGTCTTTGTCCTCAGGCCTTGTTGAAAGAAACATCTTAATTTACAGCTTTTTTCTGGAGATAGCCTCTCCACTCACTACCCCCAGAGAGGGGTTCTCTTTCAGACTTTCCCTCACCTCTCCGGTTCTTCATGCTCAGCTTTGCAGCCAGTCAGAAGTGTAATGAGTGGTTTAGGAGAATGTCCCTCGGATCCTGGTTATACTCCCGTTCCAGCTCAGGTCTCTGGATGTCAGAATCCTGACAAACAGCTGCTGGGTCTGTGGTTTGTACCCCAGCATGAGGTTCTGGTTCCCAGGCTTCTACCTTTGATCTCTTGGAAGGGGGATCAGTCTAGGGGCCTAGTCTCTGGCTCTGGGGTGATTGACAGCCTGTGACCTGGTTCAGCTTTCAGGCTCTTAGCTCTTTGTCATTTACCTTTTCCTTCAAGGATCTCTTTACACCTCCCACTGACAGGAGTGCTCTTCTCTGTGATTAGGGTTGAGGAAATAGGGGTCAAAAGGTAAAGAGAAAGCTAGTCTCCTGGCTCAATTTAAAATTAGAACAGAAGTCCAGGATGCTAGGTAGCATAATATGGAAATATTTGAGAATGCCCCAAGTTAGTTGTCTCAGCTAAGGTTTCCTCAGAAAAGACAGATAGATGTCTTGCTTATTTCCCACCAGGCTGGGTAGTCTGGTCCCCCCCATCTAGGAGGGCCTGCGAAGATATTTGTGCCCTGTTCCTAGCTGAAGCGGAACATACACACTCGCTCTGCCCAGGCTTACTCTCTCAATCTTTGTGCCCTACCTCACTTCCTTGTACCTTTCTTATTAAGCCACTTTACAGGGGGAATTCTGGCCTTCCACAAAGTTGCCCCAAGAAATAACACTTTTGTCTCACTTAGAGCCTTAAAGTATTGCTTCCATGGTCTGAACTAAGTGAACCTTCAAAATTTTACAACTCTCAGGGTAGAGATCAGGGTCCCGCAACCCCAATGTCAGAGTGTGTGGCTGACCGAGGAAGAGTAAGAATCTCCCTTGTCCCCAGCACCCGGCACTGACAGCTTGGGCTGAGGGGAGCAGAATTGCAATTTCCAGGTGAGGGGTGAAGAGGGTCTCCCTTCTGCCTTTTTCTTTATAGAAACTAGACATGTCAGGGGAAAAGGCCAATTTTCTTTGCCCCAGATGTTTCCAGAACTCCTGGGGAAGAAATAAGGAAGTGGTGGACAATTTATTTGGGGTCTTTTTTTCCCCTTTCTCTCTGTTTCCCCAGTATATACAAGCTGAGCCGCCCACCAACAAGTCCCTGTCTAGCCTGGTTGTACAGTTGTTACAATTTCAGGAAGAAGTTTTTGGCAAACATGTCAGCAATGCACCGCTCACTAAACTGCCGGTGAGTGCAAAAGCAAGGGGGTGAATCTTCGAGACTTGATAGGAGGCTGTTTTTTGTGCTTTGCTTTTTATGGATTTTATAATTTTTGAAATTTGGGGTAATTGTTTACCATCCCCCTCTCCAAGCAGGGCATTGCTGCCTTGACCTGGTCCCTAATTTACCATTCCCTTTGTCTTAGTAATACTTTGTGCAACAGGTTATTTCAGAGTGTGTGAGCTTGGTGTATGAAACTCTCACGGCATAGTTAAAAGGGTATGAGATTTGAATTTGCACATGCTTGTGTTCACAAACTCTGCCACTTGGTGTCTCTGTGACTCTGACAAGCAACCTAAACCTTTTGCATCTCAGTTCCTTCATATCTAAATGGGATTAATATACCTACGTTATAGGGTTTCTGTAATGGTCAGTGAAGTAACCCAGTAAGTGCTTGGCATAAAGTGGGGCTTTGTGAATGTTGGTTTCTTTTGCTCCCCCTTCTAGGCCACATAGTTTAGTGGCACAGGAGTTCCAACTTTAAGAGGGAGATCACTTTAGCTTTTGTGAAAGGATTGAGTAATAAGAGAATTTAGGATGTCACTCTTATATACTTCTTCCCTGTCTCAATTTTATAGATCAAATGTTTCCTAGATTTCAAAGCAGGAGGCTCCCTATGCCACATACTTGCAGCTGCCTACAAATTCAAGAGTGACCAGGGATGGTGAGATGCCCTCTTTATGCTTCTTACCCTTAGAGGGAATTTCCCCCTTCTGATTCCTTGGGGTCTTTCTGGGGTAGCAGACTTAGGTAGACATTCTTTTTATTTGTTTGTTTTTAAGGACTTTGTTAATTTTATTTTATTTTTCTTAAAGATTTTATTTATTATTTTTAGAGAGAGGGGAAGGGAAGGCAGAGAGGCAGAGAGGGAGAGAGAGGTCAATGTATGGTTGCCTTTCACCTGCCTCCAGCCACAGACCTGGCTGGCGACCTGACTTGCAACCTGGTTATATGTGCCCTGGCTGGGAATCGAACCAGTGAGGATTTTATTTATTTTTATTATTTTTATTTTTTAAAGGTTTTTATTTTATTTCTTTTAGAGAAAAGGGAAGGGAAGGAGAAAGAAAGGGAGAGAAACATCAATGTGTGGTTGCCTCTTGCGTGACCTTAACTAGGGACTTGGCCTGCAACCCAGGCATGTGCCCTGACTGGGAATTGAACCAGCGAACCTTTGGTTCGCAGGCTCACATTCAGTCCACTGAGCTACACCAGTCAGGGCCAGGGAGACATTCTTATGAGTCTCTCTGCTAGATCAGTGGGCCTAACTTGCTAGGTCAGCAAAATGTCTGAGAATCAGAGCCCAGATAGTCTTCAAGAGTGAGTGAGTATGTGTGTGTGTCCATCAGTATGTGTATTGTAGAGGAAAAGGGATTCTTAGGTTGGCATTTCAAGCTTTGCTTTGTCCTTTGGACTAAGTACCAAGTGAGTTGAGATCAATGAACCCCAGATCCTAATTGACTTTTTTTTTTTTTTTTAAGATTTTATTTCATTATTTTTAGAAAAAGGGGAAGGGAGAGAGATAGAGAGGGAGAAAGACATCAATGTGCGGTTGCTTTTCACCTGCCTCCAGCCACAGACCTGACTGGAGACCTGGTTTGCAACCTTGTTATGTGCCCTGGCTGGGGAATCGAACCTACGACCTTTGGGTTCGCAGGCCAGCGCCTTATCCACTGTGCTACCAGCCAGGGTTCTAATTGACTTTTGGCAATAGCTATGAGCAGGTTTGCCTCCTGATTCCCCATGTTAAAAACTCACATACCCTAACCTCATTCCCAGACCTGAGCTCTGTCACTCATTAGATTATTGCTTCTTCACAAGGCGGCGTTACGATTTCCAGAATCCATCACGCATGGACCGAAACGTGGAAATGTTCATGACCATTGAGAAGTCCTTAGTTCAGGTACTAGTCAAGAACCTCCCATCCATCTCCCTTCCCTCAGTAGGAGTCCAAAATACCCATCCCCCATAATCTCACTCCATCTGTTTCTTCTCCCCACAGAATAATTGCCTGTCTCGACCTAACATTTTTCTGTGCCCAGAAATTGAACCCAAGCTGCTAGGAAAACTAAAGGATATTATCAAGAGACACCAGGTGAGTGGGTGGGTCAGAGGAGGTTTTAGAAATTCTATGACTCTTTTACTCATGCTTTCTATTCGATAAATAACCCTGGAGGACCATGTTTTCTACTGCAGAGATGCCCCTACCTACTTAGAAAATGACTAGACTTAAAGCCCTGAGCCACTGTTTCAATGCTTCCTCCTCTGGTTTCCTAGTCTTGACACGTTTGGATAACTGTTCCTAGATACTGTCTTGGCCTATAGAGAGAAACAGCTATTTCCACTGAGCTAGAGATTATCTGATTTTTCAGGGGAATGAAATCTTTGCTCTTTGGAACTCTGGAATAACAAGCAGATGTCATTGCTAGAGATACACAGTCAGCTTTACATTTCCCATGTGTAGGTTATTTATTCAGAGGGATTATTTGTAGCAATGTTTAATTCTTTGACTTTTCTCCATTATTAGCACAATCCCAGCTATTTCCCTCTGCCACTTAGCTGGTGTGTGCTTGTAGAGAGTGCAAACTAACTTTAGTACTATTTTATTTATTTATTAAAAGATTTTATTTATTATTTCTAGAGAGGGGGGAAAAGAGAGAGGCAGAGAGGGAGAGAAGAATCAATGTATGGTTGCCTTTCACCTGCCTCCAGCCACAGACCTGGCTGGAGACCTGGCTTGCAACCTGGTTATGTGCCCTGGCTGGGGAATCGAACCAGTGACCTTTGGGTTCACAGGCCGGCTAGTACTATTTTATTAGGAAGGCAGATCTGTGGTTAAATCTTACTTTGGTTTATTTATGCCAGTGAGCAATTCAGAGGGAACCATATTTACCTGCTTCTTTTTGTGCCATCCAGGGAACAGTTACTGAGGACAAGAACAACGCTTCCCATGTTGTGTATCCTGTCCCAGGGAACCTGGAAGAAGGTGAGACCTGGCTTTTCCTGGCCACTGCAGTGAATGGCTTGGACTAGGAGTTGGAGGACTACTGAGATCCCATGTGGTGCCTGGGCTTCTCTCTCCTTTCAACCCTAAATCCTCCTATCATCTTACATTCCTATTTCCAGGTTCTCTGCTGCAACAGGAGTTGTATACAGAGTTACTTTTTTGTACCCCATTAGCTTATACCTCTCCCTGCTCTGTCTCTATCCCCAGAGGAGTGGGTACGGCCAGTGATGAAGAGGGATAAGCAGGTTCTTCTGCACTGGGGCTATTATCCTGACAGGTGAGGATGGGTTCCTGGGGCAGGTGTAAGTACAAGAGCTGACTGAGAAGTGCTAGACCGTCTAACAAAGCAACAAGGAGTGATTTGTGGACACGTGTTGGGGGTTTTATTTTATTTTTTACTTTATTATCTTTTGGGGTTATTTTTAGGTTTGTTCATTTGTTCTCCCTCCTGTTATGCAAATTCTCTGTCTTGTGGGAGGTTTGTACCTACTGGACAGGACTTAGGCTAAAAGGATTGAGGCTTCTATGTGTGAAATGGTTATCCCAGTATAGTTTGTAAAAGATTATTTTTAGAGAGAGAAGAAGGGAGAGAAAAAGAGGGAGAAGAAACATCAGTGTTTGGTTCCTCTTGCAAGCCCCCAGCTGGGGATCTGGCCAGCAACCCAGGCATGTGCCTTAATTGGGTATCAAACCGGCAACCCTTCCATTCACAGGTCAGCACTCAATCCGCTGAGCCACACCAGCCAGAGCCCCAGTATAGTTTTTGATTAATAACTATTAGAAAAAATCTAAATGTCTAATGGTGGGAAAATGTTTAGCCAATTTGTATGTCTACTCAATGGGCTATTATCAGCCTTTAAACTTAGACATAATATGGATAATTGATAGGTGAATATTAACTGCAAAAATAGAATATAAAATAAATTTTGCAATTATTTAAAAATAAAATCAGCCCTGGTTGGTGTGACTCAGTGGATTGACCTGAGGCCTATGAACCAAAAAGGTCACCAGTTGGATTCCCAGTTAGGGCACATGCCTGGGTTGTGTCCCCAGTTGATGGTGTGTGAGAGGCAACTATACATTGATATTCCTTTCACAATGATATTTCTCTCCCTCTCTTTCTCCCTCCCTTCTACTCTGCTGAAAATAAATAAATATATTTAAAAATAAAATTCAGAAAAAAGGAACTTGAAAAAACATATCCTGAATGTCACAAGTAGTGTGTTAGCATGATTCTTTTTTACTTTTGAAATATTTTGTAATTATTTTTATTACTTTATAATGAAAAGAATCTCAGTGGTAGCTGGAAAAAGTAATCACACCAAGAAAATAACCCTGCAACCCAAATACATCTTGTATGTGAAAAAGTAAAATTCCACAACTCTTATCCCATTAATTCTACTTCATGTTGAATTCCCCATGGCAGTTACGACACATGGATCCCAGCCAGTGAAATTGAAGCTTCTGTGGAAGATGCTCCAACTCCTGAGAAACCTAGGAAGGTGAGCTTTTCTTGTCCCTGCTGCCCCAAGAAGAATGCCAGGACCAGATCACTCTTTGGAAGTGGAGCCGTGGCTTCTGTGCCCTGAGCTTTTCTGTTAAGGGCCCCAAGACAGAGCTGTGGCTCCTAGACCTCTCTGCAGTATAGCTGCCTTTGTACTTCAGGTTCATGCAAAGTGGATCCTGGACACAGACACCTTCAATGAATGGATGAATGAGGAAGACTATGAAGTAAATGATGACAAAACTCCTGTCTCTCGTCGAAAGAAGATTTCAGCCAAGACATTAACAGATGAGGTGAAAATTCCTCTTCTTTCTTCCTTGAGCCCTTAGCATAAGCTTTGGAACAAATCTTCACTGGAGATGATTGGCTGACATTTTTCCCAATTCTCTACGCTGCAGGTGAATAGCCCAGATTCAGACCGAAGGGACAAGAAGGGGGGGAACTATAAGAAGAGGAAGCGCTCTCCCTCTCCATCACCAACTCCAGAAGCTAAGAAGAAAAATGCTAAGAAAGGGTATGCCAGCCCCAACCTTGCCCTCAGCTTCACTGTTCTCCGCACTATATTGAGGCAAAGGGCAAATCCCTTCCCATAACCACCTGACTTTGTCTTGCTGGTCTTCCGAGAGGGAAGATGAAAAGGTCTTTTGTAGCTGTCCCTTGTTCTATTCCCAGCCTCCGGTAAACTCAAAGAGAGCTTTACCTCTAAATTAAAGCCTTGGATGCTTCCCATTACCCTAAGGTGATTGGTCAATATTTTTGCTCAGTTCTGCCCTTGGGATTCTCTCTTGCTTTCCTTTCCTTGAACTTCAGCTTTCAGGATCTCCTTGCCCAAGAATGACTGGATACTCTTTCATTCTTCTTCCTTCCCAGTCCCTCAACGCCTTACACCAAGTCCAAGCGTGGCCACAGAGAAGAGGAGCAAGAAGACCTAACAAAGGACATGGATGAGCCCTCACCAGTCCCTAATGTAGAAGAGGTGACACTGCCCAAAACAGGTATGGGCTAGGCCTAACTCCTGGGCCTGCCTGACCTACTTAAACTCCTGAATGGGCCAATTTCCTAAGCCCAACTCCAGGTCTAGATGATTTTGTCGTCACCATGGACAGTTTTCTAACTTCACATCAGTAACTGAGCTAGGACTAGGCTTTGTGCCTGACAATAGTCTCTATACTCTATTTGATTTTGCACCCCCAACAGTGAAATATACTTAAGCAGAAATGACACACGTGAACTATTATATCACTATTTTAGAAACATTATAAAACATATCAAACATCTAAAAGTGGGAAAATGTAAAGGATAAGATTGAAAAACAAATATAAAGAGAAGTTCTGATATTCTCTGCCTGTTTTCTAGCAGACTGTCTTGTCTGTCCAATGTGAGAGCCTCTCCAAGGAGACCACTACTTTATTTAATTTTTAAATAATTTTTAAAGATTTACTTATTTTTAGAAAGAGAGGAAGGTAGGGAGAAAGAGAGGGAGAGAAATATTGAAATGTGAGAGATACATTGATTGGGTGCCTCTAGTGCACCCCTAGCCAGGGACATGGCCCCCAACCTAGGCATATGCCCTGACTGAGAATCAAACAGGGGACCTTTCAGTTCTCAGGTTAGCACTCAGTCTGCTAAGCCATACCAGCCAAGGTTGGAAACCACTACTCTTCAGTACTAGTTACAATCTGTGTTCTGTAGACTAGGCCCAAATATATTTCAGTGTATTTCAGGAGCTGGGTAAGGAGGACCACTGAGAGAGAGGATTTCTGGTGCCCACCTTTTAATTGGAGCAACTGCCCTCTCTGTTTTCTCCCAACTTTCACGTATGAATATGAATTCAGTTAAGGAAACTGTCCTGCTTTCAAAAATATTTGAGGGCCCTGGCTGGTGGCACAGTGGATAAGGCACCAGCCTGCGAACCCAAAGGTCACTGATTCAATTCCCAGCCAGGGCAACATAACCAGGTTGCAAGCTGGGTCTCCATCCAAATCCATAGCTGTAGGCAGGTGAAAGGCAACCAACCATACATTGGTGTTTCTCTCCCTCCCTGCTTCTCCTCCTTCCCCTCTCTCTGAAGAATAATAAATAAATAATTGGGCCAGACCCTATCTCAGTTCATTAAGAACTTACAGACATATAGATGCATATAAGGGCCTATGAAAGATAAGAATGATACGAATGTCCAGAAAGTAGAAGATGCTTCTCTATAGGAAAAAGATTAAATGAATTCTTGGTAAGAAGTCAGGAGAGGGGGGTTGTTAAGTGAATTTCAAACCCTAGAATGATTGTGACTGGAGGATGTTTTGTGATCAAGTGGAGGAGAAAGCTTTTGGAGAAAGTGAGATCTCTAGTACTTAGGAGCAGAGAGTTAAGGGCCTGACTGAAGCAGCACCTGTCTGATAAAATGACTCTCTTCTGGCAGTCAACACTAAGAAGGACTCGGAGTCAGCCCCAGTCAAAGGAGGCACCATGACTGACTTGGGTAAGGTGGGGAGCTTCGGGGCAAGGCATTCTGAGCCCCCAGGAAGGGAGGTCAGCCACCACCTTCCCCGTGCTTGCTAGAGCTTTTCAGAAAATAGAACTCTTCTCGGCTCTTCAGGAGCCTTCAGCCTTCTATTTGGTGTCTGTCTCTCTTTCAGATGAACAGGAGGATGAAAGCATGGAGACCACGGGCAAGGTGGAGCCAGTTTAGAGAGGCTCTATCTCTCTATGTGATTCTGATTTGTGATTATATAAGTTCCCTCTGAACTGTCCCTGCCCAGACTTCCCACCCTAACCTAAATCTACCTACTGATCAAAACTGACCTTTTTCCAGTTCTGGGGCCCATAACTGTTCATTCCCACACCCTTCTTTCATGTCCACATTCCTGAGGCGTAAAAGAAGCAAGGGGTTGCTAGGGGCACAATGAGAATGCTGAGTGTCCAGCAGTCTCTGTACTTGTAGGATGAGGATGAGAACAGTACAGGGAACAAGGGGGAGCTGACCAAGAACCCGGACCTGCATGAGGACAATGTGACTGAACAGACCCATCACATCATCATTCCCAGCTATGCAGCCTGGTTTGATTATAATAGGTATTGCACCAACTTCTCACTTAATGCCTAAGTCCCTGCCTTCTGGGGTCAACATGTTGTTCCTCTTCTTGCCTCTGAGTAAGATTAAAATTTTTCTTCCTTAGTCAGATAGACCAGGGTATCTGGTTTTAGGGGAGCCAAGGCAGGAAGTTCTCCCCAAATGTCTTAATTCCTTCCTGCTGTCTCCGGCTGTTTGCCTGCCCCATCTTCTAGGCTTTTCCTATCTTCAGGTCTCGCCTCTCTCCACTAGTATCTGAATTCCCTCTGGCTTCCATTGCAGTGTTCATGCCATTGAGCGGAGGGCTCTCCCAGAGTTCTTCAACGGCAAGAACAAGTCCAAGACTCCAGAAATGTAAGGAGATCTCAGTTTGTGAGCCTCTTTCTCCCCACGTCCCCATTCACTCTTCTGGTCCAGCATATCCAGGTTAGCAGACATTTCTTGAGTTCCTTCCATGAGCCAGGCACTTGTGCAAGGTTTACCAAGATGCGGTCTCTGTCCCCAGGCAGCCCCAGCCCAGCACCATGGCCATAGTAGTGTGCTGTCTAGGGTTTGCCCAGTGGCCATGTAAGCAGGCTCCTCCATGTAAAACAAGCACCTGCTATAGCTCCTCCATCTCTTCCACAGGGTACATAGCCTTTCCATCCATAATTACTGATGTTATCCAAAATGCAGGTATCCCTAGCAAAAGTAATGGCGTTGACTAAAATGTAAATAACTGTTATCCAGGCTGGTCACTTAGAGTAGGTTTTTAATTTCTTAAAAAATATATTTATTTATTTATTATTTTTAGAGTAAGGGGAAGGGAAGGAGGCAGAGAAGGAGAGAAGCATCAATGGATGGTTCCTTTCACGTGCCTCCAGCTACAAACCTGGCTGGAGACCTGGTTTGGAACCTGGTTATGTGCCCTGGCTGGGAATCGAACCAGAGACCTTTGGGTTCACAGGCTGGTGCCTATCAACTGAGCCATAAGCCAGGGCTTAGAGTTGGTTTTAATAGGAAGAAAAAACAAAATAAGGAAATCTATTAAGACCCAAGTCTGTGAATGAAGGGATGGAAAACACACTGTGGAGAGAAACATTAGATAAAGTGAAGGCTTGGAGCTCAGAAATCTTCATCTCCTTCAGTGTGTTGCCTCAGACCAAAGCAGCATGGCTTTGGATGAGACTTGGCAAACTGTTCTAGTTAGGGATGCTCCAGGACTAATATCATGGGACGGCGAGACAGTGCTAAGCCACGGTTCCCTGAAAACCCAAGGAGCTTGCTTCCCAGCCGTTCCGCAGCTTCCCCTCTCTGGGGCAGGGCCATCTTCCTACGATGTTTCTTTTCCTGTAGTTTTGTATGCTCCTCTCCTCTTCTTTCTGAGGAAGGCACAGTGTGTGGAAACACCTCCCTCTGGCCAGGGGAAGGGGAAGTAGTTAACGGGTGACATGAGTTCAACATGATTTGCAGGCAGGGTTGGAACTAGAACTTTTCCACACTCTTTAAAAAATAGTTATATATTTTATTTTTTGATCTGGAGATAAACCAAATTCACTGGAAAGAGAGAATTAGATATATTTTTTAAAACCCTCACCTGATGACATGCATATTGCTTTTAGAGAGAGAGAACATCAAAATGAGAGAGAAACATTGATCGTTTGCCTCACACACATCCCCAACCAGGGACTGAACCCATGACCTTTAGGTTTATAGAATGATACCCCAACCTAATGAGCCACACCGACCAGGTCAGAGTCATATTCTTTTGGATTTAGAAGATAGCTTATAAGTTGTATAGTACTTACCACAGTAAGAACTAAAAAACTTGAGGCCTATCAAGAAGACATGACTGGCAAAGAAAGGGCACAAAGTTATTTTCTGGTGGCATTTGGTGGATTTGAAATCATGTTTCCTAATTTGCAGTTTGCACTCTTGGTATAAAATAGTAAATGATGATAATTGCCTGCATTTATTGAGAGCTTACTGTCTCCTAAGCACTATCCTAAGTGTCCTACATACATTGACTTCATTAATTTTCCACGTCATCCTTACAGGAAAGTCCTATTTTTAGCTCCAGTTTACTAATTAGGAAACTGAGGTATAGAGAGGTTAAGTTACTTGCTTGAGGTCATACAGCTAGTAAGCAGTAAAACCAAGATCTGAATCCTTTGGTCTGGGTCATGGCCTCAAACTTTATACTAGAATACACAACAGTGCCATTTTTTGAGCTGCTACAACGTGCCTGGTGCTGTGCTGGATCTTCATAGACCTTTCTAATCCTCACAGACACTCCATTTTGTAGATGAGGAAACAGAGGCAAAAAGTAACTTGCCTGAGGCCAAGCTGGTAGAACTAGGATTTGAACTCAGATCTTTCCATGTTTAAAACATATTTTTCGCCTTGGTCTGAGTGGCTCGGTGCATCATCCTATAACCAAAGGGCTCTACCCTCCCCTGTCTAGGTTCATACCAAAGGCAACCGGTTAATGCCTCTTTCTCATATCGATATTTCTCTCCCCTCCTCGCTTCCTTCCTCGCTTTCTAAAAGCAATTTAAAAATGTCCTCAGGTGAAGATAAAAGCCAAACACATTTTTGTACCGTGTCATGCTGACTACTAGTTGCATACATGGATACGGACATCCCTTTAATATCTGCATTTGGAAATAAGGGCTCCTTTTTTTTAACCTTTTGATTCCTCATTGAAAAGTTGGATGAATCATCCCCAAATACAGCCAAGGACATAATTCACTTAACTAAAAACCCCATCAAGGAGAATGTCAGCAATGTTGGAACCCCTGGCATCTAGCACGTAGTAAACCCACACTGTTTATTGAGTTAAATGGTCCACTATTTTTGTCACCCAGGAAGAGCCATTAGCTTCTTTATTGTTTTTCCTACCCTTCAGCCCTCAATAGACATTTATTTTTCTACCTCATTGTTCATCTCTCCTTCTAAGCTACCTGGCCTATCGAAACTTCATGATTGACACTTACCGGCTGAACCCCCAAGAGTATCTCACCTCCACTGCCTGCCGCAGAAACCTGGCAGGTGATGTCTGTGCCATCATGAGGTGGGTTTTGCTGCTGAGAAGAAGGGGAGAATGTAATACAACAACAATAAAATTTAAAAAGGAAAGAAAAAAAAGAAGACGGGGATATGTCTGGATATCTTCCTGCAGATACCTCTTGACAGAAATAGAGATGCCAGCAAGGAACATAGGGGAATGAGCAGGAAAAAACAGCTATAAAGAAAGGTGGCATTCAGGTTTGGGGTATGTGGGACTTGAATGAATGACAGTGGCACTCTTTTCTTTAAGATTTTTTAAAAATTCATTATTTTTAAAGAGAAGGCCAGGAAGGGAGACAGAGAAGGAAAAAGACATCAATGTATGGTTGCCTTTCACCTGCCTCCACCTGGGGACCTGGCTGGAGACCTGACTTACAGCCTGGTTATGTGCCCTGGCTGGGGAATTGAACCAGTGACCCTTCGGTTTGTAGGCCAGAGCCAATCCACTGAGCCACACCAACCAGGGCAGCAGTGGCACACTGATGTGGGGAAAAAAGGAGAAAGCTCCTGACTATAGTTGAAGGATTCTACTTCAGTTTTACTGGCTGTCCAGGAAGAGATGTGTTAGGAAGAGGTGCGTTTTCCCAGGGAGTAGAATGGGCAGAAAAGACGACTGGAGAGAGGGAGCTTTAGGCTGCCACTTCTGCCCCCAGCTCTCCTCATGTACCTTTCTGGTCCTGTGACCCTGTGTCTCAGTTTCTGAATCTCGGACCATGAGGACCTATTGAGGCAGAAGAGATGTTCTTTGTCCTCAAGGAGCAGACAGACTAATGTAGGGGATGGAGCAGACAGAGAAAAGTGGCTTAAAGTTCATTTGCATGAATTTTAAAAACTGTGTCATGTTTCCAACATTTTTTCATCTTATCCTCACAGGGTCCATGCCTTCCTGGAACAGTGGGGTCTTATTAACTACCAGGTGGATGCTGAGAGTCGACCAACCCCAATGGGGCCCCCACCCACTTCTCACTTCCACGTCTTGGCGGACACGCCCTCAGGGCTGGTGCCTCTGCAGCCCAAGACCCCGCAGGTAGGGTGAGGGGCTGTGGGGACAGGGTGGGGGTGGGTAAAACTGGCTTCCTTTGGCTTTTCTTTTTCTGGTTTTTTAGGGTAGGGTTGAGAAGTGTTTTGAGGCTTCTTCTTTTCCATAGGATGCAAAGGGTGACAGGAATCAGCCCCAGGTGTTTAGCAACATCTCTCAATCTCTGTACCTCTGACCAAGAGAACCTGCGGAGGCAGAAGAGATGCTCCTTGTTCTCAAGGAGCAGGCAGACTAATGTAGGGATGGAACAGACAGAAAAATGATTTCAAATTCAGTTGCATGAATGAATTTTTTAAATTTGTCATGTTTCCAACATTTTTTCACTTTGTCCTCATATTTACTATCACTTCCATTTTTCCACTTTCATTTCATAAATTACAAAAGTTAAGAGGAGAAAAGTTATGTGGCTTGCCCAAGGTCACTGAGTACTGAATCTAGGACTAGAACCTAATTTCCCAGCTCCTAAGAGAATCTGTAAAGATATGTGAATATAAATGGCTATCATGCCAATTACAAATCTAATTAATCATTAAGGGTACATGGAACAGTGGCATGAATGCCCCCCAGAGCTTGCGGGCCACCCAGCATTTGGTCTTGAGGCCTCTAGGGCCTTGGCCTGGTGTTCCCTGCCCAGCCTCCATGACGTCAAGCTCTGTCCCCCAGGGCCGCCAGGTTGATGCTGATACCAAGGCTGGGCGCAAGGGCAAAGAGCTGGATGACCTGGTGCCAGAGACCGCTAAGGGCAAGCCAGAGCTGGTAGGTGGGGTGTAGACCCTTCTGGGCTTCTTATTTGCCCCTCTATTGGGGGATCCCTGCCCCAAAAGAAGAGACATGAGAGCAGAGGAGCTACACAGTGAGGGAGGAAGTCCTGCCCAGGGGTGTCAAAGCTTTGGGAAGGAAGCTCCTTCTGTCTCTTCTCTCCTCTCTCTCTCTCTCTCTCTCTCTCTCTCTCTCTCTCTCTCTCTCTCTTTCTGCCCCCTGGCTCCTGGCGGTCATTTGTGCTTACCTCTTTCTTTCCCTCAACAAATAGCAGACCTCTGCTTCCCAACAAATGCTCAACTTCCCTGACAAAGGCAAAGAGAAACCAACAGACATGCAGAACTTTGGGCTACGCACAGACATGTACACAAAGAAGAACGTTCCCTCCAAGGTATGGAGGTGGGGGGCGAATCATGGCCAGAGTGCCTTCTTAACTGCTCAGAGGTCACAGGCTGCTCTGACTCCACTCCGTTTGCCCTGCAGAGCAAAGCTGCAGCCAGTGCCACTCGAGAGTGGACAGAACAGGAGACCCTGCTACTTCTGGAGGTAATTGGAGCAAAGAAAAGAGGTCTGCAAAAACAGAAGTGGCCAGGGTGCCAGGCGCACCTGTGAGTGGGGCAAGTGTAATTTTGCCCTCAGTCCCTCTCCTTCCCACTGCCGGTCATGCCTGCCCCAGGGAACAGCTCTAGGCCAGAGATCAGGGCCATTTCCTTAAGTCCGTGATCTTTCTTAGTGCTCCTTGAGGTTCCCCTTGGATACCACAAACAGACCTTTAAAGCCAGCTGCCCTTAGTTAAGATGCGGGGGAGTTGGCCTTCAAGGAAACTGGCTAAGTAAGTAAAGTTGTCTCTCTGCCACCACCAGGCACTGGAAATGTACAAAGACGACTGGAACAAAGTATCAGAGCATGTGGGGAGCCGCACTCAGGATGAGTGCATCTTGCATTTTCTTCGTCTTCCCATTGAAGACCCATACCTGGAAGACTCAGAGGCCTCTCTGGGACCCCTGGCCTACCAGCCCATCCCCTTCAGTCAGTCAGGCAACCCTGTAATGAGCACTGTTGCTTTCCTGGCCTCCGTCGTTGATCCCCGAGTTGCCTCTGCTGCTGCAAAGTCAGCTCTAGGTAATGTGGAGGGATCCTGGCCTTCTTAGTTTGCATTTGAAGCACCGGTTATCTAGACCTTGACACCCCCCTCAAGTTTGGCTGCCTTACTGGTCTTGTCTTCTGCTGGCATCAGTTCCATGGTAGTCTGGATGAAGAGATGGGCTTTCACTGGGGTATCCAGAACTGTCTACCTGCCCCCACTCCCTGCCTCATCCTCTCTGGATCTTGCAGAGGAGTTCTCCAAAATGAAGGAGGAAGTGCCCACAGCCTTGGTGGAAGCCCACGTTCGGAAGGTAGAAGAAGCAGCCAAAGTGACAGGCAAGGCAGACCCAGCCTTTGGTCTGGAAAGTAGTGGCATTGCCGGAACCACCTCTGATGAGCCTGAAAGGATCGGTAAGGCTGGCAGATTCCCAGATTCCTCCCCTCTCACCCAGAGTCCAGGCCACCTGGTCTCCCTCTGCCATTCCTTCCTCACTTGGCCTCAGAGCATAAGATGAATGAAAGATTAACTCTGGCTGGTGTAGCTCAGTGGATTGAGCACCAACCAGAAGGTTGCAGGTTCAGTTCCCAGTTAGGGCACATACCTGGGTTTTGGGCCAGGTCTCCAGATGGAGTGTGTGAGAGGCAACAGATTGATGTATCTCTTGCACATTGCTGTTTCTTTCCTTTTTTTCCCTCCCTTCTCCTCTCTCTAAAAAAATTTAAACCTTTAAAAAAAAAAAAAAAAAAGATGGGCCCTGACTGGTGTGGCTCAGTAGATTGGCTTCTACCTGTGAACCCAAGGGTCACTGGTTCAATTCCCTAGTCTGGGCACATAACCAGGTTGCAAGCCAGGTCTCCAGCCAGGTCTATAGCTGGAGGCAGGTGAAAGACAACTATACATTGATGTCTCTCTCCCTTGCTGTCTCTTTCCCTTCCCCTCTCTCTAAAAATAATAAATAAATAAAATCTTAAAAAAAATTTTTTTTTTGGCTAGAAAAGGGAAATATTTTCCCTTTTTTTCCCCAATAAAAGGATTTTGTGGGAAAAATGTTATAGAGACAGACTCTGTATCAGCCATTTCCCATTTTCTCTTCCCATGGGCCCAGAGGAAAGCGGGACAGACGAGGCACGGACAGAGGGCCAGGCCACAGAGGAGAAGAAGGAGCCCAAGGTATAGCGGGATTGACCTGGGCCAGGAGGGTGGAGGGGCATGCATGGTACAGCAATGATGGGGAGTTGGCTTAGTCCAGCTCAGGCAGATGAGGGCTGGGTTTCTCCTGGAGCCAGACTACCTCCCAAGTAAGAGGTGTAGGTTTGTTTCCCAGGCTGGACCCTTTGTATGAGAATAAATCACCCTGATATTCTCTGCTCTTATTTCCCTGGGACTCCAGGAACCCCGAGAAGGAGTTGGGGCTGTCGAGGAAGAAGCAAAGGAAAAGACCAGTGAGGCTCCCAAAAAGGATGAAGAGAAAGGGAAAGAAGGTGACAGCGAGAAGGAGTCCGAGAAGAGCGATGGAGACCCCATAGGTGAGCCTCCCAGGATGGTGGTTGAAGTCTAGGAGAGAGAAGGGAGGCTGTAGGACTTACAACCCTATTCCTGGCCCAGTTGACCCTGAGAAAGAGAAGGAACCAAAGGATGGGCAGGAGGAAGTGGTGAAGGAAGTGGTGGAGTCAGATGGAGAAAGGAAGACCAAGGTGGAGAGGGACATCGGTGAGGGCAATCTCTCCACCGCTGCCGCTGCTGCACTGGCTGCTGCTGCTGTGAAGGCCAAGGTAAGGGCCAGAGACCCAAAGACCCCAGAAAGGAGATGCCCCCTTCTCCGATCTCACTTTATCTGGAGGAAATCCTCCTTTTGCTTATCCCTTAAATAATGCTGGCTGTTTCCTTTTTCTTTTGATTCTAAGAGGGAGAGTTGGCCATTGCTGCTCTAAGCTTTCTTAAATTTTTGCCACCCTCTGATTTGAGTTTCTCTAATTCTTTGGCACACTTTGTTTTTCTTCATTTTCTTTGAAAAATATCAAGCCTCTGTTACATTCTGGGTTGTGACCATAGTAAGTTCTTAAAACCTGCTAGCATCCCCTACTTTTCTTGTGCCCTGGAATGTCTTCCACCCCCCTTCCGTAGCACTTGGCTGCTGTTGAGGAGAGGAAGATCAAATCTCTAGTGGCCCTGCTGGTGGAGACTCAGATGAAGAAGTTGGAGATCAAACTTCGGCACTTTGAGGAGTTGGAAACGATCATGGACCGGGAGCGAGAAGCAGTGAGTAATGTCCCCTAGGGGTCAGCAGAGCCCCCCTTGATGCTGAGCTGTGCTTTAGTTGAGGATGGGGCAGTGGGAAGGGAAGCAGCAGGGCAGAAAGCCTAGGACGGCCAGGTGTGCAAAATAGAGTGAAACAGCCCAATCCCGGGCAAGAGGAGCCAGCCCCAGGTCTTTAAGGACAAGTGGGCTGACAGGTGAAGCCTGGAGACTGAGGTCCCATAGAATGTCGGTTCTTCAATGGAGCTGAGATCCTAGTTCTTTTTTTTTAAGATTTTATTCACTAGTTATAGAGAGAAGGGCAGGGAGGAAGGAAGAAGGGGAGAGAAGCATCAATGTATAGTTGCCTTTCACCTGCCTCCAGCCAAGGACCTGACTGGAGACCTGGCTTGCAGCCTGGTTATGCACCCTGACTGGGAATCGAACCAGTGACCTTTGGATTCACAGTCAGGAGCCAATCCACTGAGCCACACCAGCCAGAGCGTTTAAAAAATATTTTATTTATTTATTTCTAGAGAGAGAGGAAGTGAGGAAGAAAAGGATTAAAATATCAAATATGTGGTTGCCTCTCATGTGCCCCCAACTGGGGACCGGGCCCATAACCCAGGTATGTGCCCTAACTGGGAATTGAACCAGCAACCTATTGCTCGCAAGTCAGTGCTTAATCCACTGAGCCACACCAGCTAGGACCTAGTTCATTTTTTACTGTGGCATCTCCAGGTACTTGAACAGTGTTTGGCCCATAGTGGACTCTAAATAAGTATTTGTTGAGTGACTGAACAGGTTTAAGGCATGATGATAAGGTAGAGGTTTCATTTCCAGGAGATGAACTTGGAAAGGGGATGGGATGGACAAAGTATGGACCACTTTGTCTTTGAAAAGTTGTAAAAAGAAATAGAAGACAGGGCCCCTGTCCTCAGAGAACTTAAAGTTGAATTAGAGTATGGAGATGTCATAAAACAGTTAATGTTTAAAGTATCTGACAAGCCCTGGCTGGTGGCACAGTGGATAAGGCACTGGCCTGTGAACCCAAATGTTGCTGGTTCAATTCCCCAGCCAGGGCACATCACCAGGTTGCAAGCCAGGTCTCCAGCCAGGTCCGTAGCTGGAGGCAGGTGAAAGGCAACCACACATTGATGTCTCTCTCCTTCTCTGCCTCTCTCCCTGCCCCTCTCTCTAAAATTTTAAAAACGTTTTAAAATATTCAACTATCAAAAATAAATAGGTACATAAATAAATAAAGTATCTGACAAACTGAAATTAAGAGATTTCCAATCAAGTATATAAATCCCGAGGAGATAATAGAATAAAGTCCAAAAGCTCAGAAACTAGTGAATTGTTCTGGGATGGCTCCCTAAGAACAGTGATGAGTTTTTAGCCAACTTTTAAGGAAAAAAACATGAACTGACAAGAGGACTGGAAGGGTTTTCCAAATTAATGACAAGTGTAAAGCTGTGGAACTGAAATGACCAAGGGCCACCCCCAGATTAACTCCATTGCAATGAGAGACCATGTGGACAGCCAGAAGATGGTAAAGGGAGAAGAGGATACCCAAGCACACAATTTAGGTTTGATGTGGAGAACCATCAGAATGAGAGGCTAGGTTTCTCTGAAGACAAAGCAAGGGGAAGGTATTTGCCTTTGGATCTTCTGAACACCAATAACAGTACTCACTTCACACTGGCAGCTGGAGTATCAGAGGCAACAGCTCCTGGCCGACAGGCAAGCCTTCCACATGGAGCAGCTGAAGTATGCAGAGATGAGGGCTCGGCAGCAGCACTTCCAGCAAATGCACCAACAGCAGCAGCAACCACCGCCAGCCCTGCCCCCAGGCTCCCAGCCCATCCCGCCTACAGGTGCTGCTGGGCCACCCATGGTCCATGGCTTGGCTATGGCTCCGGCCTCTGTGGCCGCTGCTCCTGCCGGCAGTGGGGCCCCTCCTGGAAGCTTGGGCCCTTCTGAACAGATTGGGCAGGCAGGGCCAACTGCAGGGCCACAGCAGCAGCAACCAGCCGGAGCCCCCCAACCTGGGGCAGTCCCACCAGGGGTACCACCCCCTGGACCCCATGGTAAGTGATAGGTTCTTGAACTCGCTGACTAGGGGGATCCAGATGAATGTTCCAGGTCCCCTTGAAAGGGATACATGATAGGACTAGAGATAGAATTGACCTGCCTCTACCTCAGAGGTAGGTAGATGGACCTTTCTCTGGTATATCCCTAAGCCAGCAGGGATCTCTCCCCAAACCCAGATCTTGGGAATTTTGCTCCACATATTTACCACTAATTCTAGTGTCAGGAAAATGAAAGGTGGTGCCTAGGAGAGGCTAGGTTATCCTCCCTATAAGAGTGAGTTGACATGGTCAATTCATTAATACCACATTCAATCTGTAGCCACACAATCCAAGTACCTATAAAACTGTTCACAACTTGCATCTGGAGCCCAGCAAGATCTATTGTAGTTGGTGAATGCTGCTTAAATTCTATAAATCACAGATTCTCCCTCAGCTCTTACAGTGCCTTTGAAGAAACCAGATAGTTCTGTAGTTTCCCCATCAGAATTCCTCTTTCCCAGTGTTTTCTATGAAGTGGTTTTTAGATCTGGGGGTTAATAGTTTTATAGCTTTATTTTAAATATCAGGATTGACTGATTCCTCAGAAGGATGAATGGATAATGTAATTTAGATGACAATTTTAGAGTAGGGTTGGAAGAGTATTCCCTTTAAATGTAAAGCATTAGTAGCATCATTAACTTCTGAGAAAATCAGTGAAAGGAAGTAGCCTTAGAATCATTTACTGAGATTCAGGGTGCAGAGAAGTCTACTTCGAGTGTAGGTAGGGGGTAAATACCAGAGAATTTGCACTGATTAAATAAATAAATGTGAGTTGATAAGTGAGCTTTTCTGCCTCTAACCTTGATCTCTCCTCGTTATTCCCAGGCCCCGCACCGTTCCCCAACCAACAAACTCCTCCCTCAATGATGCCAGGGGCAGTGCCAGGCAGCGGGCACCCAGGCGTGGCTGGTAATGCTCCTTTGGGTTTGCCTTTTGGCATGCCGCCTCCTCCTCCTCCTGCTCCATCCATCATCCCATTTGGTAGTCTAGCTGACTCCATCAGTATTAACCTTCCCCCACCTCCTAACCTGCATGGGCATCACCACCATCTCCCGTTCGCCCCGGGCACTCTCCCCCCACCTAACTTGCCTGTGTCCATGGCGAACCCTCTACATCCTAACCTGCCGGCGACCACCACCATGCCATCTTCCTTGCCTCTGGGGCCGGGGCTCGGATCCGCCGCAGCCCAGAGCCCTGCCATTGTGGCAGCTGTTCAGGGCAACCTCCTGCCCAGTGCCAGCCCACTGCCAGGTGAGAAGGGTCCTGGAGGGGAGAAGGGTGAGGGAGAGGGGTCCACATGGAGGGATGGAGGGCAGGTGGGAAGGGCTCAGGTACTTTTTGAGCGCTCAAATTAAAATTAGAGTACAGAAGAAAGGGTCTCTCTGGCTGTCCTCCACGATTCCCCAGCCTGGCAGCTGCCACATCTGGGATGACGTTGGGGCCTGTCACTGGTGGGTCACAGAGGAGTCCTATGGCACAGAGCATCTCAGTTGTAAACTTAAAAAACAGCTACCTGATTGCATGATGATCGGCATCCCTTTTGCTTGTCCCTGTCACGCTCGAGTGCTCCATTCAGTTTCCTTGGGGGCAGGGGATGACTTGGGATCTATCAGTTTTCCCAGTGTGAGGTGGGAGAGGGTATTGGGAAAAGGAAGGTGTACATTGTGGGTACCTCATTCATCTACCCACCCATCGCATGCCAGTCTTGTCCTGTTTGTCTGTGGTGGCCTCAGTCTGGAGCCTTCTCTCCTCTAGCTGATTCATCTTCCCTTTCTCCACAGACCCAGGCACCCCCCTGCCTCCAGACCCCACAGCCCCAAGCCCAGGCACAGTCACCCCTGTGCCGCCTCCACAGTGAGGAGCCAGCCAGACATCTCTCCCTCACCCCCCACGGAGATCAAGGTTCCAGGAACAGCCCTCCCCCCACCACTGGGACCCTTCCCCTGCCTGAAGAGTTCATCACTACGTAAGGAAAGCTCTTCCTGCCCCCTCCAAAGCCCCTACTGTGCCTGTCAGGGGCTTGCGTTTTTATATCAGATTATTCGCAGACTTCTGTTTAAAAGATCTTTCTGATGTTTGGGAGCAAGGATAGGATTGAGGATACTGCCCTCAAAGGAAGGGCTGGGGGAAAGTGTTTATACAAGGTTCTAATTAACCGCTTCTAAAGGTATAACCCCTCAAAACTACTGCATTTTTTATGGATGAAAAAAAATTAAGCCCTTTTAAAGGAAAGAGGTTTTTTTTTTTTTTGTTTTTTAAGTACATTGGAACTCCCTCCACCACCACCCCCCCAAAAAAAAATCCAGCTTTTACATTTTTTTGGAGGAGGGAGGTGAGTTTTAGGAAAGGGGAATTAACATTCTGGAAAGGGCTCTGGGGATAGAATAGGGTGCAGAGCCTGTCCCCTCCAGCCCTCCATTAGTAACTGAGTCAACTCAGAAACCCCCAGCCACCCCATGCCCAGTTTATTCCGACTAATCTGCTGCTTCCTCCGTGTTGGCATTTTAGGCCCCTCCCCCAGCTCAGCCAATGACCCCTTTCCCCCTCAATGTCAGTTTGTGTTTTTAAGTCACCAACGACGACGTAGTTGATGTCAGTGTATGTGTATTTGGTGGGGAAACGTATTTTTGGGGATTCCTTTGGTAGGTAATAGAGGAAGACGGGGCACTTAGGGCTCATCTTCCTCCCTGGGCTCTTATCAGTGGGCTCCTAGAAGACAGAGGGCAGCTAGAAGAGGACGTGAAGTTTTAAAAATCTGAGATTTTTAAAAAAAGCACTTAAGCACCTCCTTCTTTGACTCAGTGGATCATCCCCATAACCTCTCCCCTTCTCCACCAAGACCTTGACTGGTAGCTAGGGAGCTAGGGGCTCCCTGGGATTTGGAGATGGTGGGGTGGCAGTGCCCAGCCTAGGGTAGCAGACCCCACGCTTGCAGCTCAGCTCCCTAGATCCTGGTGCCTCATACCAGCTTTCCCCTCATCGTCCTTGATGTGAAGGCAAATGTGATTCCAGGTTCATCAATTCCCAGTCCCCCCACCCCAACCCCAGGTCCTTTGTTCCTCATGTTCCCGTGTTTCTGTTCCTCTGCGTCTTGGCACCTTTCTTCTGTTCAAAAGTTTTCTGTAAATTTTCTCTTTTTTCCTTTCTTTTTCTTTTTTATAAATTAATTTGCTTTCAGTTTTATCTTGTGGACGCCTTCTGTGTTCTCTGACCTATGGCTGTCAGGTACTGGGGTTGGGCTGGGGGCCATCCTTCCTGGAGTCCTTCCCTGGGACACCCACTCAGGCCGGAGGGGAAAGCGCCCCACACTGGGCCTCTCCCCCATAGGCGGATGCTGCCTGGCTGTTAGGACAGTGCACTGGTGCAGGAGCTGGGCAGAGGCTCTCACCTGCCCTAAAAATAGCTGTTCAAGGCTTGGAAGGACATCCTCACAACCTGGAGATTTTGTATATTTATCCTTTCAGAAGCAGTGGCTTCATTTCTTCCCTTATTAGGCGGGGAGAAAGCAAGCACTTCATCTACTTATTATTGGCCCCTGGCCCTGCTGGGGTGCCAGGCTCACGCAGTGCTAGTAGGGCCTGGCTTTAGCTCCGGACCTTCCCCATGAAAAGCCTGCAGTGCTTGGGAGGGTGAGGGCTGGGATTGAGAAGCTGGAGGGCTAAGCCTGATGTGTGCTGGAATAAAGATGGCCAGCCTTGGCCCTACAGAGATTTATGGCTTTCCTCATCCCTCAAGGGGTGACCTTTGTAGCATCGGTAAATGGGGCCAGCATTTCTTTAGTGAGGCAGATGACTCCTACAAGGCCCTTCCCCAGCTTTTCCAAACCCCTGGTCCATTGACCCCAGACTCTCCCCTTCACACTGCTCAGGCAGGAAAGCAGAACCACATTTAGGGCACAGAGAGCAAGTTTATTTGGTGAATGCTGATGGCAAACATCATCCAAGAGATATAAGCTATAAGCTGGGAAAAGTGCTGTGACAAAACCTGGGAAGCCTTCAGGGCTACATACACTGTCTCACACAGGGGAAGGCACAAGGCTCTGGGCACACTGGGAATGTCTTCAGCCATTCAGCACCATACGGACAAGCTCTGTGGAATGGAGAAGGAGAAAGGTGTGAACCAGGGAATAGGGCCAAGGGAAGGGGTCCACCAGGGGCCAGAAGACCATAAAGCCACAAAGATGGCATAAGAAGGGACATACCTGCAGCACCAACCATGGGGTCAGTTTGCAGAAGAGTCACCTTGAATCTGACCAGTTCTCTCGGCCCCCAGCTCCCCTTCCACCAGCTGTTAGTTCCCACCCCACCCTGAGCAGCAAGAACATAGCAAAGGCAGAAAAGTTTCTTAACTACACCTACAGCTACTGTCAGCCACGGGCAGGGGAAGAAAGTTATGGGTTAGGGTACCTCCAAGCTGCCCAGAAGGAAGGAGAAGAGACTGTTCAGCTACAGCAGCACAATGGGGCAGGCAACCCACCCCTCCTAGGCCAACCACCCGTGCTCCAGGGCTAAAGGATCACCCTGAAGCAAGATGGGGACCAGCTGGTAAGAAGTCTCAGACACCAGCACCCAGGGCCCTAGTAACACTTCAGAGCCCATTCTAGGAGAGGAGGCACCATACCCCCAAGGTGTCTTCCTTTTTGAGGAACCCCTCCCCTCCCCAGTCAGCTCCATGCAGAAACATGCCAGGAAGTCAGATGGTAGTAGGGGTAGGGCAGGGACCAGAGAGCCAAGTTTGGGAAGAAAAAAACACGGGAGGTCAACTAAAGAAGGGGAGGCTGGGATGAGCCGTACCCGCCCCATGGGCCCGTCACCCCGACAGGATATGCCTCACAAACGCTGCAGGAAGGAAGAGACATTAATGGTGAAGACAAGACACACACATGGGGTGAAGGGGTTGGGCAGTGGGGGCACAGACATACCATTTATTTTACTTCCCATTCTTTACCCACCCTTCACATCACATTGCCCCTTCCTGTTACACATCCCTGACCTCCCACTCCTGGGCTGGGCAGAGCCCAACCCCTTGCCTCCTGGCACTTTTTGGAGCTAAAGTCTTGTGACAGGATGCCCCAGACTGTACTTGACCTGCCTTATATGCCTTCCTCAACAAGATCCCCAGTTCGTCCCTCACCTTCATAGTTGATACAACCATTGCTATCCTCGTGCCCTGCCACCAGCATCTCTACTTCTTCCTCTGTCATCTTCTCTCCTGCAGAGGGAAAGTGCATTTTGGGAATTATGTGACAGGTGAAATATCAGGTGGAACCTCAGCTCAAGAAGTAAGGGTAGAGCCTTACCCAGTGTGACGAGAACATGCCGGATTTCAGCACCCATGACAGTGCCATTTCCTTCCTTGTCAAACACCCTAAGGCCTTCAACATAGTCCTCATAGGTGCCCTGGTCCTTATTCTTGGCCACAGTCTGCAGCATGGGCAGGAAGTGCTCAAAGTCCAACACCTTCACATTCATCTCTGCCATTAAGTAGAAGGAAAGTCACACAAGTTCTCTGAACTGGGGGGATTACAGTGATCACTACCAAACAGTGCTCCCACTCAAAGCAGAAGAAGTAGTTGAGACAAGACCTGCTCTAGTTAAGGGCCTATGAAGATAAAGGAAGCTTTTAGCTAAAGATCTGTGTGCCCACTCCCGTACTGAGGCGTTGTTCCTGAAGACCCTCACCATCACTCTTGGGGTTCCCCAGGACTTTGAGCACCTCGGCGTTGGTGGGGTTCTGGCCCAGGGCCCTCATCACGTCCCCACACTGGCTGTACAGGATCTTGCCATCCCCTGTTCGGTCAAACAGCTGGAAGGCCTCCTTGAACTCTGAGGATAGAGATAAACTTAAGCACTGTGCACATGGGGGTTAACCTAGACCATCCTGGTGTCCATTACCCATTAAACTTTAATCATGCTGAGGAAACCAGATACTTGTTCTACTGTACACCCAAGTCCGCTAAGAGGAACCCAGTGTTAGTCCCTCCCACCTCAGGCGTCCCACAGAAAAACAGCCTGCCTCCCCTCTAGGCAGAGTAGTAACAGCATCCATTTACACACCCCTCAGCCTGCAGCAAGCCTGCCCAGCCTCCTCATTACACTACTCAGGGCAGGAATGTGCCACCGCCCTGTCTGGGTCCTGTCCTTTTAAGGAAATGGGAAAAGCAGCCTGCGACTGGGGTCATCCCAGCCTGCCACTTCCCACCTCTCCCGTTCAGGTATGCTCAGAAATGTCCCCTGTCCCCATTTTTGCAAAACAGCAGGTTACTGCTTTTCAGTCTTCACAATTCCAAGCTGGGAGGGGGAGGGAATTGTCAAGGAGGAAAGAAGAGATAAAAGAAGCTGATTAAAGGACAACGACGTACAGGCAGCTTCAGACACCCTTCCCAAACCCGACACACAGCAGGCAGTAGGTGACCAAGTTGTTTCACATACCCACACACCTAAAACTCACCCAGTGCTTGGGACTCAGATCTAGAGTGGAAGGGATGGGAGGAAGAAAGAGTGAGAAAAGAAAATGGAGGCTTCAGAAGGAGGGAGGGAATCCAGATCCTGAATTCCAGGGGGTGCTGAAGAGATGACAGACAGGTTGGGGTTAGGGGTAGGGGCTAAACGGGGCATCTCCCCTCCCTAAACATGACCTCAGTAGGGGTCAGTTACCTACCTGCGGTCTGGTCCTCGGTGAAGTCACACTGCTCAGAGAAGAGGGGAGCGATCAACATCTGAACTCCATTCGACCCCCCAAGCTTCTATCCCACTCCCACAAACTCCTGTTCTATGCAGGAAACTCGTTTCCCAGCAGGACAGAACCCGACTTCCCAACCCCACCTTCAATCGTCCAGGCTCTCAAAGTGCCCTTTGTCCCCTTCTTCTGCTTTCTCCTTTCCCCCTACCTCGGCTTCCCGCCTCTCGCCCCAAATCCCGCTCACCCTCCCAGACCCCGGGCCCCACCATCTTGAACGCCGAGCTCCGCGGGGCCTTTTCCTGCAGTAATGGCTCCGGCTCCCAGCCCCACCCTAGTCTTAGTACGGCCCGATGACGTCACTCGACCGGCCCAGCCAATGGACTCCTGGCCTGGGCTTATGCAGATGAGTTGCTCTGTTAGTAATAAGATGGGCGGGGCCCGCTGCTGCTCTTTTCTCCAGAATCACCTTACCTGGGGCACGGAAACTCCACAAAGCGGTGGAGTGGGCAGGCGCGCAAGGAATTTGCTCCTCGGAGCAGCGAGAATATCAGAGGAAAACGGTTTCGGGAGAGGGAGCCCTCTCTTCCCTCCCTCCCACCCCCACCTATGAAGAAAGTAACAGTCGGAGGCCAAGGGAGGAACCTCTTTATTTTGAAACAATAGGTGGCCTCCTAGTGGCAGGAACGGGCTTCCGTCTGTACCGGGACCAGGGGCCGACCCCGTGGCATCTGTGGAAAAAGATGAAGTTGCCAAACCCTGGAGCTCACACGCAGGAGACCATGAAAAATCTTTTCCCTGCCTTTCTAGCCAGGCAGAGGGACCGGAAGACTTGTCTCCCAAGGCGGAGGGCCATACCTGTAGAGTTCAGACGCTTAAGATGTGCTTCAAAAAGGCTGCGGAGAGAGGAGGCATGATGGGCTTCAGAAGCAGGCCCTACGGCTAACCCATCTGACTTTAGGTGTTCCGGGCCGCGGGGTGCCTACACGTGCATACCGAGATCCCCCAGCCACTCCTTCCGTGTCCCTTCTCCTTTGCCCCCTCACCTTCATAGTTGATACAGCCATTGCTGTCCTCATGTCCGGCCAGAACAGTCTCCACCTCTTCTTCTGTCATCTTCTCTCCTGAGACCCAGACACAACGTTTTAACCCCTGCCTTCCTTCCCTCACTCACTAACCAGGCGCATTATCCTAGACCGTACCTCCTCTTCTCCAACCCTGGAGATCTGCCCATAGCCACAGAACCCCAAAAGAACCTTTTCCTTGTCATGGTAATGCCTTGAATGTGTTGCTGCATCATTTTTTTTTTTTTTTTTTTGGTTTATTTTTAGAGAGAGGGGAAGGAGGGAGAAAGAGAAGGACAGAAACATACATGTGTAAGATGCCTTGATCAGTTGTTTTTCACACGCCCCCAGCTGGGGACCTGGCCCAGCAACCCAGGCATGTGCCCTGACTGGGAATCCAACCGGTGACCTCTCAGTTTGCAGGCTGGCTCTAAGTCCACTGAGCCACACCAGCCAGGGATTCATCTTGCTTTCAATTTCACCTGCATTAGCACCAGGTGAAAGCTTTGATAATGAAACTAAATTCCAGAGAGTTAAGAGGAAGCATCCCATCACAAAGCACCAGCATCTCCTCCAAAACAGAAACTCAGGGGGCATTTCCTCCCCTTTCCTCTGCCCTTTGGTAAGCAACAGTGCCCCCTCTCACTTTAGCCTTTGCAGGAGGAAGTCCTTCCAATTCCGCTTCCATGGCTCTGACCTTCTGTCTTCTGCCCATGACCTACAGGGCACTAATCCCTCACTGGCTCTTCCTACCTGGCAACCTTCTTTTTGGTCTACCCTCTTCTCTCCACCCCACAGGAGTTTTGGTCTGTGTCTCACCCAGAGTGGTGAGGACATGTCTCAGCTCTGCTCCCATGACTTTGCCATTCCCTTCTTTGTCAAACACCCGAAGCCCCTCCAGGTAGTCCTCATATGTGCCTTGGTCCCGGTTCTTGGACACTGCCTGGAGCATGGGCAGGAAGGTCTCAAAGTCCACACGCCGGGACTTCAGCTCTGAAGGTTAGAAACGTGGGGGAGAGGTCACTGTGCTGTCCCCTAGGACCCAGCTCCCATCCCAATTATGAAAGCTTTGATCCTGTTCACTATTCAGGATATTTTTTTGCCCCTGGGTTTGACATTTTTGAAGTCCTAACACCCACCTCAGCATCCTTTGTCACCTTACCAATATTCCTCAGTTTTACCACCAAATTGAAAGCCCACATTGTTCCAGGGGTCTCCTCACCATCACTCTTAGGGTTCCCCAGAACCTTGAGCACCTCGGCGTTGGTGGGGTTCTGGCCCAGGGCTCTCATCAGGTCCCCACATTGGCTGTACTGGATCTTGCCATCCCCTACTCGGTCAAACAGCTCAAAGGCCTCCTTAAACTCTGCAGTATAAAGAGGTGTCAGTGTTGACCAGGGTTTCCCATCACCCCCAGACAGAAAGGAAGTTCAGAAACTGTGCTAGGGCTGGGCAGATCAGGAGACATGGAAGCCTAATTTGGGAGGTTTCAAGGTTGGAACTAGAGTTCAGGGAATAGAAAGAGAATCTGACTAGGAACTTGGATCTGGACAGTGGGCTCAGGGGGACCAACTTCTCACCCTCCAGCTGGTCCTTGTTAAACTCGATCTGTGGAAGAAAAGAGCAGGTGAGGAGTGATGACAGGCTCATTCAGTCCCTCTGTAGCCCTCCTCCCAACTGACAGCCACTTCTGGGGCCCAAAGGGACCAGGCTGGGAGCCCAGCCACCTCAGTCCCATTCCCAGATCTGGACCTTGGGAGAATCCCAAGAGGAGGAATTATCAGGGGGGAGGGTTTTCTGGGAACCGGGTTAATCCCACGCCACCTGTTCCCCTCCCTCCACTGCCCTGAGCCCTGCATCCCTCACATAACTGGGGGCTGAACAAAGGCTAAATTTACCCCTGGCCCCCAGCTGTGATTGTCTAACAAGTCTGTCCTCTTCAGCCTTCCCTCCTGGGTTCAGAGATGTGGTCTTTAGAGCTGTACAGTTAGCCAGACACGGGCAGCAACTCCCTCCCTTCATCTTGAAACTGTCCTGAGAACCCAGATGTTCCCCCTGTCACAGTTCCTGCCTGCAGCAGGAGGGTCAGTGAGTGTGTGTGTACATCCACACGTGTGCTAATGGTTAGTGGAGAGAACAACAAAGATACTAATAGATTCCTAAGCCTGGATGCTTCCAAATGAGGGACCAAGAGGAACCCTCAATATCATTCCAGTGCTCACTGATTGATTCCTGGCTTCTAGATACCTCCTAACCGCCCAGACTGTATCCCACACTTCTAATACCCTCTCCAAATTCTTTCTTCTCTTTCTGGGAACTCACCACCACTTTGGAGAGATCGATGGGGGGCTCCTGAGTTTTCCCAGGGGCTGAAGGGACAGCTGCCGCTGGCTCAGACTTGGTCTTGGCTGGAGGAGCCACCGCTGCGGGCTTGGTAGTGGCAGCAGGCTTGGGGATTGTGGGTCCCGCTGGTTTCTTCACAGGAACATCCTTCTTGGGAGGCATGATGTCCGGTGGCCAAAGGACAGTGTGCCGATGGGGGCACCCATCTCTGTTTAAATAGCCAGGGAGTCTGGGATGTCAAGGGGCGGGGGCGGAGGCAGGGAGCCAGTTGGCGGTGGGGAGGGTGAAATAGAGAATGATATGTGTGGCCTGCCCTCACTCCCCTGGCCTCCTATGTTTCAGGACTCTTACCCTGAGATCTTTTTCCTTCTGTCTACCTGACCCTAAAGGCTGGTCAGAAATGGTCCCTTTGGGGGTGAGGACAGGATGTCTGCTAGTGACACTGAGATAGGAGTAAGGCAAAGAAAGGGATCCAGGCATTCCAAGCCGTCAAACCCTTGACTCAGAGTAGCCCCTGTTTCTAGCAACTTTAGACTCTCTAAGGCTGAAGTAGGGAGGGGGACCCTGTGAACTGGAAGAGTTAAAGTGGGGTTTGAAGAGCAGTGAAAGGTGAAAATATCAAGCATCCTCTCCACTCCCTCTAATCATGGATGAGGAGCAGGGGTAGTTGACCCTGCAGCCTAATAATCCCTAATATTTGTAATCATTGTCCTCCTCCTTCCCAGCCCAGAACTAGAACTGTGCACAATATATAGAAAATGATAGTACTGTAATAGAAAAGGGAGTGTGATACCCCTCCTACCTCCACCCCGAGTTATCTCCTGTATCAGATGTTTTAAGGGTGGGGCGGACAATGACCAGTTTAACACCCACCACCCATACTCTCAAGGAAGAAACCCTTCCACACAAGCCCTTGGTCACTCAAGTCACACAAATGGAGGGTGCCTGATGAATTTCCAGGGAATCCGTGGTGGCACCTGAGGAAAAGGGTAGATTCTGAGACAAAGGGCCTACAGTCTAATATCTCTCATCCAAACGGATGTGGGAGGTCCTTCCATCTCCAAGTACTGGCTCTAACCTAAAGGGATAATAAAAACCTTAACTCACGCTCCAGGTTACAAACCTTGCTGGGGGCGCAGGGAAAGGGTCGGAAGAAGGACGTGTTAGGGAGAGGGGAGGGGTTGCTGGCTACTTTTGTTCTGGGGAGAAAGGAAAGGATTTAGGTAGCCTTCTGGGGAAGACGGTAATGATTCCATTTAGGCCCTGCGACTGAGAGTAGATGCTCAGTCTCTCACTCGAAAAACAAACAAACAAAAGAGTATGAATCTTATTACTGCAAATTGTCCCATTTTTAGGAAAATCAGAATAATTTCTCAGGAGTACATCACACACGCATACACGCACACAAACGACTTAAATAAAGGGGATAAGTCCCTTCCCAGCTCCACAAAACTCACCATGCAGGATCCAGGTGAGAGACGGAGGCGGGGCGCAGCGCGGCTGCTGGGCCCTGAAGGGTTAATTCCGGTGGCCTCGGAGCATGCCGGGAGTCGTAGTCTCCAGGGAAACGCGGCTTTCTAGCTGGGAGAGGACACTGGGGAGGTGACTTCCGACCGGTGGTTGCAGTTGGTGACTCCAGTTCTCTGCCGCGAGACTCCTGTCCCCGAGGCAAGGACTCCTTTGCAGTCCCCACCCTTGACCTTAAAACCTTGCGGGGCCCCTCAGGATAGTCTGTTTGCCCAGAGGTCCCTGAGTAGTGTGGGCGGGGATCTTTTCCTGGTGAGAGAATTCAGAATCAACGGAAAGACCCCAGCTGCCTCAGCGGCAGCAGGCTGATTGGAGGTCAGCTTATAGGAAGCACTTACTGTCCAGGGGAGAGAGGTGCGGTTTGTTTAGCTTCGCTCCCAGTTTGGTAGAGACCGAACAAAGGCCATTGAGTTGCTGTATGACTAACTGTAACCCCAAAGGGTTTTTTTCCCCCTCAGCCTAAGATACGTCTTTATTGATTTTAGAGAAACGTCCATGAGAGAGAGAAACGGATTTTTCTCCAGCTCGCGCCCCGACCAGGATCGGGGATCGAACCCTCAACCTTTTGGTGTACCTGACTAGGCTCCAACCAACTGAGCCACCCGCCCCAGACGACGCCATAGTTTATTGATTTATAGTTTTTATTTTTATTTTGTTTTATTTTTAAAGAGTTTATTCATTATTTTTTGAGAGAGGGAAGGGAGAGAGGCAGAGAAACATCAATGTATGGTTGCATTTCACCTGCCTCCAGCCACGACCTAGCTGGAGACCTGGCTTGCAACCTGGTTATGTTGCCCTGGCTGGGAATCGAACCAGTGATGATTTACAGTTTTTTAAGGAGGTGATAGTTGAAGTAAATGGTACCTGGCTGGTGTGGATTGAGCACCGGCCTGCCAACCCAAGGGTTGCCCGTTTGATTCCCAGCCAGGTCTCCAGCCAGGTCCCCAGCTGGAGGCACTCAAAAGGCAACCATACATTGCTGTTTCTCTTCCTCCCTGCCCCTCTCCCTAAAAATAATGAATAAAATCTTAAAAAAAGAAAAAAGAAAAGAAAAAGATAGTTGAAATAAATGTGAAGACTTGGAATTATGCCTATGACCTGACCCAGTCTCACCCACTTGAAGTTCCTCCATACGGAGGCCGCTTACATATGCGCCAGCGCGCCTGCCCAGACCTCACAGGTCTCCTAGGAATTGAGAGCCAGCCTCTCCAAGCCCTCTGCTCTGAGCTTCTGCCTGGCCTTAGCTCTCTCCCCCAGACCTTTACAAAAGGTCTCGGCTGAGCGGGGAGGGAGCCAGCCGCGATCCGCCCACCTCTGCTCACTGACTCGGTCAGCTCCCTGGCTACCATTTCCTGCTGGAGGCTGGTGCCCGTTGGTTATACAGTCAATGGATCATGATCCGGAAGGAGAGGCATAAATTAACTTTATGAGCGGTAAGGGACCCTTATTAGTTGGAGAAAGCTTTTCAGAAAACTAATAATGAGCTGTAACTGCAGGAAGGGCTAAATTATCTTCAAGAGGCAGCATGGGCCATGCTACAGAGTATGGGCTCAGACCAGCCTACTTAGATGTGAATCCAGATTCTGTCAGGTATTTGCTGGCAGCGTCTAACAACTTGTGTTATCTCTCTGTGCCTCAGTACTCCATCTGTAAAATCAGGCTAATAGTACCTACCTCACAGGGCTGTTGGGAGATTAGATGTATTTATAAAAACAGAACAGGCCTGGCGCAGAGTAAGTGGTATATAAATGTTTGTTAAATAGATTTCCTTTAACCTTCCCAACGTATGAGTTAGCTCCATTTTATTTTATTTACTTATTTTATTTTCTCCATTTTACTTCCATAAAGGATCACTAGTCCTGAAGAGATGGAGAGCAAGAAGGAATACATTTCCCACAGTTGTTTGGTTATAAGATTGTTTGGGGAAGGGCCATGTCACAGATGCCTTTTTGCGTCTTTTATCACGCTCAGAAGTTGGTTTGGAAGATCTGATTTTCTCTTCTCCTTTTCCTTTTCTCAATCTATAGCCCTCTTTTGTCATTTTGCCAAGGAGAAGCAGTTATGGCATCCTCTGACTTTCTAGTGTTTATATTTTTTTTATAGAGAACTGGTGCAAGAAGACATGAGGACTTAGGCAAATACAAGTTGGAGGAGTAGCCTTCATTTTTTGTACTATTCCTGTCTTACGTTAATTGTAAATAATGCAAACTGAACTGAACATGGTCTTAACTGGCATAGGTGATTTATACATCTTGTATGTGGATTTTCTGTAACTGCCTATCTCACCTCTACTTCTTCCTAACCTAGCATGTGACTTGTAAGTTCTTAGGGATTGAATATTTATTCTACTATTAGTCTCAACACAGAATAATTAGGAAGGGCATATATCTAAAAGAAAAGGAATATATATTAAAAACTTAATAACCAGGTCCGTAGCTGGAGGCAGGTGAAAGGCAATCATACATTGATGCTTCTCTCCCTTTCTTCCCCCCTCCCTGTCCTTTTCTCTGAAAATAAAAATCCTTTTTTAAAAAGGTAGAAACAGGGAGCAAAAAGGGGATGGATGTAATGCAACAACAATAAAATTTAAAAAATAAAAATAAAAAGGTAGAAACAATTTTTGGAATTACATAACTCTAGATCTTCAGTAGCTTGAATAATTATGGGTTTACCCATACAACTTCACTGGTCCTTTAAATACTAGCTAATGTGTTAAAATGAATAATAGTTTAGGTAGAGAGAACACTATTTCCTAAGTTAATAGGAGTTTATTAGGAAAGATGTCTACAGCCCTCTGGCATTTTGACCAGAAAATGGTACTGAGTGTAACACATAATAGGAGGAAGAGGGAGGATAATGAAGATGTTTTATGATACATAGCTAATTTATAAAGTCCTTTTGAAGTCCCATTTCTATAGGCCTCTACTAGATTCATGATATAACTAGAAAGTAAATATTATGGTACGTAATGCTAGTTTCATTTTGTATTGTTCTAAACTAGTGGATCTCAGATTTAGCTCTTTTTCAGATTCCCCTGTGAGTTTTGTAATAGAGAAACTTCCAGACTCTCCTCCCAAAGATTCTAATTCTAGATCTGTATTAGGGCCTGGGAATCTATTTGAAATATTTTTAGCTCAATGGAGAGCACGCAGAATAAACCAACAAACATTAAGTTACTACAGCTTTAATAAAAGAAGTGATATTCTCAAAATGTGCATTTAAATTTTTTTTTAAATGTGTATTTGATCCTTCCATGTTTTTTGATAAGACTAAATCCTTACATTGGTCCACAAAAGCCAGCTCAGTTTTGAACACTCTTGTGCGCACCAACCATTCCTACAAGCTTTCAGATCTTCAGGGGTGTCCTACGTCCTCTTCACTCATGTTGTTGCCTCTGTCTTTTATGTCTCTGCTCCCTCTCCCCACCAACACACACACACACTATTTCTAGGGCCAGTCAAAGCACAGTGCTCGGCATGTCCTGAGCACCAAATATCTGTACAATGATGACTATTTGAGTATAAGGGGAGAGTCAGGGATGAACACCAATACTAATAAATTGACACGGAGGTAGGTTGGGGATTTAAGAGATTGAGAGAGTTTCCATGTATTGAACTCTTTACTTTTATCCTGAAGTAGAAGGTGAGGTGATTGATTTTCTGAGAGAGGAAGTGGGAGGAGGTGACTTGAGGAAGTAGTAAGGGCCTGGGCTGGCAGCACAGTGGATAAGGTTGCTGGTTCGATTTCCCAGCCAGGGCACATAACCAGGTTGCAAGCCAGGTCTCCAGCCAGGTCCGTAGCTGAAGGCAGGTGAAAATCAACCAAACATATCTCTCTCCCTCTCTGCCTCTCTCTCTTCCCTCCTCTCTAAAAATAATAAATAAAATCTTTAATAAAAAAACAAAACAAAAAAACATGTCAAAGCCCTGGCTGGTAGCACAGTGGATAAGGCGCTGGCCTGCGAACCCAAAGGTTGCAGGTTCGATTCCCCAGCCAGGGCACATGACCAGGTTGCAAACCAGGTCTCCAGTCAGGTCTGTGGCTGGAGGCAGGTGAAATGCAACCATACATTGATGTCTCTCTCCCTCTTTGCCTCTCTCCCTTTCCCTCTTTCTAAAAATAATGAAATAAAAATAAAAAAAATAAATGTCTTCAAAAGAAAAAAAAAAAAACATGTCAAAAGTGGTTTGCAAAGTTTCAAAAAAAAAAAAAAAAGGTAGTAAGGGTTTGAAGTAGGTTCTGTGAAAGATAGGAGACAGCTTACTGGGGACTCATTCACAAATACTCATTGACTACTTATCAAGTGCCTACTCTGTGCTATACACATAAACCTGCTGAGCAGCATGGAGGATGGTTGCAATGGGAGATCATGAATTTGTAATGGTGCCAATCTACAAGGTAGTGGTTTCCTTCCTCCAACAGTATTCAGCTGCCTGGACAATTAGAGAAAAGAAGCAGATGCAGTGGTAATGGGTTGGAGTTTTGTGGAAGAGAGATGATGGGTGAACATGGGAGTGAGGGAATTGAGAGTCTGAGTAAAAGAGTGTGGTCCACAACAAATAGTGAAGGAGTGAGTATAGCAATGGCCTATTAGATTGAGAGAATATAGAAAGTCACTAAAAGCTGGAGTTTCAGTGAGGTTGAAGAAGTGAGGTGGTTGGAGACAGAGCTGTTGTTGGAGAAAATGGTGTATTTGAGGTTAATATTTCTAAGGATATTGCCCTGGCTGGTGTGGCTCAGCGGATTGAGCCACAGCCCCGCAAACCAAAGGATCACAAGTTCAATTCCCAGTCAGGGCACAGGTTGTACCCTGGGTTGCAGGCCAGGTCCCCAGTTGGGGGCGCACTAAAGGCAACCACACATTGATGTTTCTCTCCTCTTTCTCTCTCCCTTCTTCTCTCTAAAAATAAACGAATGCAATCTTTAAAAGAAGAAGAAGAAGAAGAAAACAGGAACTAGGATGAGTGGCCATGGGAGTGACTGGATGAAAGGGTAGTGAGGCGAAAGTCATTGGATTGGAGGAGACTGTCCCTTAGGGTTCTTTCTATTGCAAATAGCAAAACTCTGACTAAAGCAGGCTAAACAGTAAAGATTTATTGGCTTATGTAACTGAAAATTCAAGAGGTTGCATGGGTTTTAGGTTCATTTTGGTCCAAACATAACAAAAGGGATCTGCTCTCTAATTCTCTTGCCATTGTTTTCCATGTGTTAGCTTCTTCCTTGGGTCCCCTCCTGGTGCCAGATATGGCTTAGCTGCATATCTTCAACATCCTTATACTATAAGAGGAAGTGAGTGAGCTTCTTGTGACCACTGGAATCAATTCCTAGACTTCACTTTGACTAACCAACTTAGAAAAATGCCCATCCACCCTTGAACATTACAGTCACTGTGGCCAGGGATATATCATGCCCTGGTTGGCTTAGACATGGGTTATTAACCCAAACTGTGGGTTAATATGTCCGTGCCCCCGGAGGCGGATTGAAGTCCACCCGAATAGGAAAGAAACCAACAAGGTCTACTACAATGAGAGACTATGAGGCTTGTTATTGAGTGATTTACAATGTACATTGAAGAAGCCAGGACGATTGCAGTATTTAGGATGCTGCATGGTTGGTAATATTTAAAGCTATATTATTTATTGATTTTAGAAACAGAGGGAGGGAGAAAGAAACATCCGCTTGCTGTTCCACTTATTTATGCATTCATTGGTAGATTCTTACATGTGCCCTGGCCAGGGATCAAACCCTACAACCTCAGCACATCAGGATGATGCTCCAACCAACTGAACTACCCAGCCGGGGCCAACCTTCAGTAAGACTGAATGTCCATATATTTAGTGAATAATAGAGTTGAAAAGAAATAAAGGCATTTTATCATATTTGCATTATCTCTAAAGAAGTTGAATTTTTTACTGTTCTGAGAATAACAATGGAGAAGCATTGTACTGAGGTACAAGGAGAATGAGAACCCCACCTCTCAGTGTAAGTATATGGGGTTCAGGAGAGAGAGCAATTTTCTCTGGAGGGTGTTCCAGGTGAATGAGGCCCCTTAAGAGATGAACAAGATTTTAGGGGAGGCCAGCTGTGAGCTTTGTATAAACAAAGGTAAAGAATTATAAAGCACCATGGCTAGTGTGGCTCAGTGGATTGAGCACTGGCCTATGGATTGAAAGGTTGCTGGTTTGATTCCCAGTTAATGCACATGCCTGGGTTGCAGGCTGGGTCCCCAGCTGTGGGTGTGTGAGAGACAACTGATCAATGTTTCTCTTACACATAGATGTTTCTATCCTTCCTGTCTTCTCTCTCTAAAAATAAATCTTTTTAAAAATTTTATTTATTTTTGGAATGAATGTAATACAACAACAATAAAATTAACTTTTAAAAAGTTATTTATTCCCTGGCTGGTGGCACAGTGGATAAGATGCCAGCCTGCAAACCCAAAAGTCTCTGGTTCGATTCCCCAGCCAGGGCACATAACCAGGTTGCAAGCCAGGTCTCCAGCCAGGTCCATGGCTGGAGGAAGGTGAAAGGCAACCATACATTGATGTCTCTCTCCCTCTCTGCCTCTCTCCCTTCCCCTCTCTCTAAAAATAATAAATTTTAAAAATCTTTTAAAATAATTTAAAAAAAGTATTTATTTTTAGAGAGGGGATGGGAGGGAGAAGAGGGAAAATGAAAATTAATTCCTACCCCTCTTGGTTAGAAAATTGTCCTGATATGCCAAGGTTGCAGGTTCAATCTTTGATCAGGGCATGTATTAGAAGCAATTAATGAATGCATAAATAAGAAATAAGTGGAACAACAAATCAATCTCTCCCCCCTCTATCTCTCTCTGTCTCAAGTCAATAAATTTCTTTAAAATTTTCTTCTTAAAGATTTTATTATTAAAATTAAGTATGGAATCTTAAACAAACAAAAAAAAGAGCCCTGGCTGGTAGCACAGTGGATAAGGCGCTGGCCTGCGAACCCAAAGGTTGCAGGTTCGATTCCCCAGCCAGGGCACATAACAAGGTTGAAAACCAGGTCTCCAGCCAGGTCTGTGCCTGGAGGCAGGTGAAATGCAACCGTACATTGTCTCTCTCCCTCTTAAAAATAAGATCACAAGTTATTTGCCTTTCTTTGTCTGACTTATTTTACTTAGCATAGTGCCCTCAAGTTCCAACCATGTTGTGAATGGCAAGATTTCCTTCTTTTTTATGGATGAATGATACTACAATTTGTATGTGTGTGTATATAAACACACTTTTATCCATTCATTCATTGATGAACACTTAGGTTGCTTCGGTCTTAGCTATTGTAAACAAAGCTGCAGTAAATGTGGGAGTACAGATGTCTTTTCTAATTATAGTGTTTTCATTTTCTTTGGATAAATACCCAGAAGTGGAATTGCTGGATCATATGATATGTCTATTTTTAATTTCTTGAGGAAACTCCATACTGTTTTCCATAGTTGCTGTACCAGTTTGTATTCTCACCAATAGTACATAAAGGTTCTCTTCTCTACATCCTCATCAACACTTCTTGACTTTTTGATAGTAGCCATTCTAACAGATGTGAGTTGATACGGTGATTTTCATGATTAATGATATTGAGCACATTTTCATATATCTGTTGGCCATCTATATGTCTTCTTTGGAAAAATGTCTCTTTAGATCTCATTTTTTAAAAAAGATTTTATTCATTTTTTACAGAGAAGGGAGGAAGGAAGAGAGGGTGAGAAACATTAATGTGTGGTTGCCTCCTGCCTGCAACCCAGGCATGTGCCCTGACAGGGAATCAAACCCTGAGCCCTCCACTAAGCAGCCCAGTGCTCAATCCACTGAGCCATGCCAGCCAGGGCAGGATCTTCTACTCATTTTTCAATCAGATTTTTTGTTTTTGCTTTTGAGTTGTATGAGTTTTTTTTTTTAAATAACCCTTACCCAAGGACATGTCTTTATTAATTTTTTTTTTTTCAGAGAAAGAGGAAGGGAGGGGAGAAACAGACTGACATCGGTGTGAGAAAGAAACATGGATTGGTTGCCTTCCATACGTGTGCTCAGACTGGAGATCAACCGGCTAGTTTATGGTACAACACTCCAACCAACTGAGCCACTCGGTCAGAGTGAGTTGTATGAGTTCTTTTTGTATTTTATAACCTCTTCACCAGGTATATGATTTGCAATTATTTTTTCCCATTCAGTAGATTGCCTTTTCATTTTGTTGATTTTTTTTTCCCTTTGGATGTGCAGTTTTGTTTTGTTTTTGTTTTTGTTTAATATAACTCCACTTATTTTTGCTTTTGTTGCCTTTGTAGTTGGTGTCAAATTTGCTTTTAGTTCTTTAGGGCAGTTTTACTTTAAATATTTCAGTAGTACCTACCTAATAGAATACTCCACAAATGTTATCTGGATTCCAGCCCAAGATTAGAAAAGGAAATTGACAGGTGGTATGGAGAGGAATTGTTGCTAGGGAGAAGACTCATTGCACCAAGAAATGACACATGGTTCTCTGATGGCAGAGGAAGAGACAGGAAAATCTATACAAGTAGGCAAAATGTGCCCATTAGTTGGCAAGGTTTTTTGTTTTTGTTTTTGTTTTATTGTTGTTCTTGTTTCAATTAAAATATCCAGGTGAGAAATAGGAAAACACGATTTTTGTGTGATGCTGATGGGAATGTAGAAAACTCGTATAATCTCCTTAGAACGCAGCTTGGAAGAATGTGTTAAAAGTTGTTAAAAGTACAGTTGACCCACTAATTCCACTTACCCTAATTAAATCATTTGAGATATGTACCAATATTTTGTTTATGTTCCCTCAGTGAATAGGAAAATTTGGGATCAGTTCAATTTTGGTGCATTTTATGGAATTATACACAACCATTATAAATTATATTTCAAATAATATTTAATAGCCCTGGCTGGGTCTGGGTGGCTCAGTTGGTCTGAGTATTGTCACTTATACCAAAGGGTTTTGGGTTCTATCCCTGGTCAGGGCACATACCTAGGTTGTGGGTTTAATCCCCAGTCAGGACACATACCACATACCCACATATGGGCAACCAATTGATGTTTCTCTCTTACATTAATGCTTCTCCCTCTCTCTTTCTCTCTCTCTCTCAGGTGAGGATTTAAAAAAAGAATAATGAAATATAAAAATGTTTGTTAAATGAAAAAAGGTTTTAATATATTAATTTATAAAATAGGTACTCCTATGATCATATTAGCTTTTCTTTCTTTCTTTTTTTTTTTTTTAAAAGACTTTATTTATTATTTTTAGAGAGAGGGGAAGGGAGAGAGACAACAATGTATGGTTGCCTTTTATCTGTCTCCAGCTACCGACCTGGCTGGAGACCTGGCTTGCAACCTGGTTATGTGCCCTGGCTGGGGAATCGAACCAGCAACCTTTGGGTTCTCAGGCCAGCACCTTATCCACTGTGCTACCAGCCAGAGCATATTAGCTTTTCCTCTTTGTATTAGTGACTTCTTTGCCTTAAAGAAGGCTGTTGCAGCTCCTGCCACTTTTGTTGCAGCAGAAAGGGGCCAATGTGGACTCTTCTGTTAATACTCCAGTCCCTAGCCCTGGCTGGTAGCACAGTGGATAAGGTGCCGGCCTGCAAACCCAAAGGCTGCTGGTTCGATTCCCCAGCCAGGGCACATAACCAGGTTGCAAGCCAGGTCTCCAGCCAGGCTGGTAGCTGGAGACAGGTAGAAAGAAACCACACATTAATGCTTCTCTCCCTTGCTTCCTTTCTCCCTGTTCTTCTCTCTGAAAATAATAAATAAAATATTTAAATTAAAAAAAAAGTATTCCAGTCCCCAGCTGACTTGCTCTTATAACTTGTTGACCAAAGCTGGGTCACAGAACCAGTCCCAGGGAAAACTGGGAAAGTGACTATGTAGCAAAGAGAATTCTGTGTTTAATCCCTTGGGGCTGGCACACTGTCACAAGGAATGCTCTGGGGTTTTCTATATATAGGGAAGAGGAAGAAATGGCTGTTGGCTAAACAACTGTGTTACTACACTCAGTTAACTACAACACACTGGGCCAAGAAAGCCACATTCCAAGAAGAAAGTAATTGTAAACACAAGTTACAGTGTACCCATATGCAACTGTATCTGCCTTTCTACAGATACCATGTTATGTGTCAGTGTGGAAGCCCATCTGTTTGAGAAATAACAATACATTTGTTTAATTCCTGTGATTAATGATCCTTAATTAAACAAAGATGTTAAACCTTTGTATAGACAAGTGCAACAATGTATTGAATTGTATCCTCTTGTATTTAATATGTAGATCAATACTTCCTCCCTTATGTATCTTGAGAAGGTAGGAAGAGTAGGGACTTTTCTGGAATGGGAGAATTTGTGCCATCTCCTCTAGTTTTCTGGAAATGTTTATTACTTAGTGATGAATTAGGTCAAGAGTGCTTCTTAAAATCACATTGCAAGATCCTTGGTAGTATTAGCTGAAGACAGCTAGAACAGGTCTTAGGCCACATGCCCATGCTCGGTACTGAATATAAGACAAGAGTCCTTAGAAATATAAGTTCTTCTGTTCTGTATTTTTGGGTTTCCTCCCTTAGTTTCTGAGTCAGGTGGTGAGTGACTGCGACTCCTTGCTTATAGCCAAGGCTTAGGACTCTCTTCAGTTGATGGGAAGGAAGTAAAGTGGTAAAAGAACCAGCAATGAGTACAAAAATTATTGAAAAATAAAATATGAACTGAGTTAGTAGATGGCATGGAATTTAAATTCAGTTTTTGCTAATAAGGTGAATTTTTTTAAAAAAAGATTTTATTTCATTATTTTTAGAAAGAGGGGAAGGGAGAGAGGCAGAGAGGGAGAGAAACATCAATGTATGGTTGCGTTTCACCCACCTCCAGCCACAGACCTGACTGGAGACCTGGTTTGCAACCTGATTATGTGCCCTGGCTGGGGAATTGAACCTGCAACCTTTGGGTTCACAGGCCGGCACCTTATCCACTGTGCTACCAGCCAGGGCTCTAATAAGGTGAATTTTTAAAAAAGATTTTATTAAGCCCTGACTGGTGGTTCAGTGGATAGGCAGCAGCCTGCCTACCCAAAGGTTTTATTCTCAGTCAGGGCACATAACCAGGTTGCAAGCCAGGTCTCCAGCAGGTCCGTAGCTGGAGGCAAGTGAAAGGCAACCATACATTGATGTTGCTTTCCCTCTTCCTTCCTCCCTGACCTTCTCTCTAAAAAACAATGACTATAATCTTTAAAAAAAAAAAAAAAATAAAGGATTTTATTTATTTTTAGAGAGAGGGGAAGGGAAGAAGAAAGAGAGGAAGAGAGAAACATGAATGTGTGGTTGCCCTTCCACACTCCCAGCAGGAGACCAGGCCCACAACCCAGGCATGAACCCTGATGGGGAATTGAACCTGCGACCTTTTGGTTCACAGGCCAGCTCTCAATCCACTAAGCCACACCAGCCAGGGCATAAGGTGAATTTTTGATAACTCTTTGTGAAACTGAGTTTAGTTGTTTCTCCTGAGCCTTTTCTGTACTCCCAGGGGGCAGCATCCTAGTTTATGTTCTTCTAGAGATGATAAAGCTCCCCTGAAGCAGTTATGAAATCTCCCAGTCCAGAGATGATAAAACTCCACTGACAGTTATGAAATCTCCCAGTCCTATTCCAGTGACCATTTTTAGTAGGTCACTCTTCCATTTCACTCTTCTTCCATGTGACTGGTAGAACAGGTGGAGCACAGCTTCTATAGCTTGCATTCCAGGAGGTGGCACGAAAGGAGCAGAGTTCAAGGTGAGCAGATCTGAATGGTTATAAAATATTTCTCATTTAGTTGCCCATAGGGTGGGCCTGAGGTCTTTTTGGTTGTAGGTAAGCATAATACAGAGATGTTCTGTGAGCCTGTGCTGAGGCACAGAATTTCCAAGTCCACTGGGTCTGGAAATCCTCTTCCTGGAAAGGCTGTAAGATAGTGGTCAGCAGATAAGTTGGGTGGGTAGCGCAGTTCATCACAGCGACTGGGAACAAATCTCACCAAAAACTCAGCAGCAGCTACTTCACACAGGTCTCTGGACCATCCTTAACGTAAGCGACTTTTTTTTTTAAAGATTTTATTTATCTTTAGAGAGAGGGAATGGGAGGGTGAAAAACATCAAACTGGAAGATACATTAATCAATTTTTAATAAAGATTTTATTTTTAGAGAGAGGGGAAGGGAGGAAGAGAAACATCAATGGTTGCCTCTCACATATCCCCAGCTGGAGCCTGGCCTGCAACCCAAGTATGTGCCCTAACTGGGAATCAAACTGGTGACATTTTGGTTTGCAGATCAGCACTCAGTCCACTGCGCCATACCAGCCAGAGCAGAACGAATATTCTTGATGGGTGCAACCACAGTAGGTTCACTACTAAATAAACTGACATCATTTAAGAATTGAATCAAGGCTTGTGACACTTAGACTAAGCATCTGATGGGTGGCCTAGATTTCCTGTCCTTAAGGAAAAAAAGCCATAGTTTGTTTGATTGTAATGTTTAATGTAAGATACAGTGAATTGGCAGAGATGGTGCAAAATGATTCAGTGAGATTCGGCTCTAATCAGTGAGTTAACAACCTAGGCATCTAGACAAAAAATTGACCCTGCCATTCTGAGTCCTCCCAGGCCCTCTGCACAGCACCAGTTCGAGGCTGGAAGAGTGATACCTGCTACTTGAAGACCTGGTTAGACAGAATCCAAGTGCTCCCAATTCCCAGAGTGAAACAGGAGACTGGTTGGCTCCAGTCATTGTAGCAGGTACAATTTTCAGAATGGGGACAGCTGGACATGGGGCCTGGGCTGCTATACATTCACTATATGCAGTGGTCCAAGAGAGTCAGAGCTTAAGTAGTGAGCCTATCCACCTTCTGGAACCCATGTGTTTTCCCTCCCTATTTACAATAGGGAAGAAGGTGATCAATTAAAGAAAAAAAAGATCTTTCCAAAAGTGTATTTGGCATAAGCTAATGCCACTGTTAGTGCTGCCAGTGGCCAGGCACAGGTACAGAAGGCCCTGAGGAGAGTTGAGAGGAAAGCTGCAGGCAGAGCAGGAAACAGCGAGCTCAGGTCCCTGCCCCAGGAGCCCAGGATGAAGGCCGTGCAGTCAAGAAAGGATAACTTATGGTCCTCCTCTTTGGTCAGGCAAAGGCCCTAGTGTGGGCCTAGGTAAGTGAGAGGGCTGAAGGGTGCAGGCTCAGCCCACAAGCCCTAGCTTTTGGCTCATTGCATTGAGGCGGTGATGCAGCAAGAGGCAAGGCAAAGAGACAGCAGGCTGTTAATCCCTTGCTCTTAGGAGCTGCCTTTGTCCTTGTCATCCACGAGGTCATACCTGTGGGAATAAGCAGAGAATAATCAGGTATAAAGTTGACTCTTATGTGTTCATTTTTTAAAATTTTTAATTTGTAATTTAAAAATTGTTATTTTTAAAGATAGGGGAAGGGAGAGAAGCAAAGAGGGAGAGAGACATCAATGTATGGTTGGTTTTTTTTCACCTGCCTCCAGCTACGGACCTGGCTGGAGACCTGGCTTGCAACCTGGTTATGTGCCCTGGCTGGTGATGGAAGCAGCGACCTTTGAGTTCTCAGGCTGGCATCTTATCCACTGTGCTACCAGCCAGGACTTATGTATTCTTATAAATGAGACAGAACCTAAGAGCTTTTATACTTCAGCCCTTGCTGGTGAGGCTCAGTGGACTGAGCACCAGCCTGAGAACCAAAGGGTCACAGGTTCAATTGCCATTCAGGGCGCATGCCTTGGTTGCAGGCCAAGTGTCCAGCCAGGTCCCCAGCTGGGGGCACGTAAAAGGCAACCATACAGTGATGTTTCTCCCTCTTTTTCTCCCTACCTCTCCCTCTCTCTAAAAATAATAAAAATTTTTTTATAGAAGGGATTTTATGCTTCAGAGAATCAATGGTTTTACCTCAGTTTGCATCCTTTTTTCCCATTGATAGTGATTTCTCTTATTTAATACCTAGGCCCATGCCCAGCCCACCAAGATACTCACCACTGGGCTGCGCCCTGGGAAAGGTCTGTCTCAGCGAGATCCAACTGCACCTGTGTTGGAAGGTGGTAAAGATAAGATGCTGTTCTGGTATCTCCACAGACCATGTCCCATCACCATCCTTCCTGGTCCCAAACCATGCAGAGGTGATTGGGTCACCTACAAAATAATGCTGCCTGGGGTGCTTCCTCCCCAGCAGGTACTACAGCCTCCACACCAGCAGCTTGTAATTCTCACCTCTGCCCGCCCACGCTCACCCTCTTACCTTCCCCAGCAGCTCACGCTCTCTTGACATGAAAGAGGAATTAGACTTCACAGTGATATCCAGCTTTCGCCGGAGGGCCTCATCCAGGGACAGTTCCCACTCAAACCTGGGGAGGGACTGGGTATTAGAGGCAGGTGTCCTTCTCAAGCCAGCCATCTCTCCATCTGAATGCCCACTGACTAACCGTTCATTGAACTCAGGATTTAGGGTTCTCTTCTTCTGTGAGGTCTTCCTCTTGGTGCCCCGGTTCTTGTCTGGCAGTAGCAACAGTGACACATAGGGGTCTGGGGGATCCCGCCCATTCTGTCGAAGGGCCCTGCAGCAAGAGGATGAAGGTGGTAAGGCTACATAGGGGAGGTGCGGAAAGAACTTGGAGGATTGAATGAATGGGGTCTCACCGGCAACTGTGAACAATGCTGACCAGCTTTCGTTCTTCACTGTAGTACCAAACAGTCAATTTCACCTGGCCCAGAGGCCCGGCTGGAGCCTCCAGGGGGCTGTGGAGAGATGGAGACAGGTCTAGGAGAAGCTAGTGCCTAGAGAACCTGTAGCTAGTTCATCCTTTATTTATTCTTCTTTTATTTTTAGAGAGAGGAAAGGAGGGAAAAAGAGGAACAGAAATGTCGATGTGCGAGATAAACATTGATAAGTTGCCTCTTACACCCTTCCAACCAGGGACCTGGCCTGCAATCTATGTGTGTGCCCTGATCAGGAAGTGAACCAGTGACCTTTTGGTTTGTAAAACAATGCCCAACCCACTGAGCCACATTGAGTCAGGGCTGTAGTTCATCCTTTACATTCCTGACTGCATCCCATCTTTCCATCCCAATCCTTTACCTGTCACCATGTGTTAGGCGCTGCCGGAGCTCTGGGGCTGAGGAGGTGATGTGAGCCGGTCCCTCCCAGAGCTCTTGTGCTTCACTCAGAGATGAGGAGCTGTAGCTATGGCTGTGGCTATGAGCTTCCACTCCCGAATGCTGGGACACCAGGATCTAGGAAGGTAAGAAAGCCGTGAGATGGGCAGAGTTCCACTCCACTCCCTTGCTATGAGGATGCAGCCCTGTTCCTGCCCACCCTCCCCATCCTGCTTACCCCCTTCTGGCACTTACCCCCAGCTGTGCTCTCAGTAGCACCTGCCCTTGACCAGTGTTGAGCGTAAACCACTGGTCCACACAGAGCCGGTCAGCCCCAAGGAGCTCTGAGAGGGGCAGGGATAGTGAGCCCAATGCACCGGTCCCCTCACCTCGAACCTGTGGAGCAACAGTACTGTGATCAAAAGATAGAACATTTAATCTCAGTGTTCCTGGTTCAAATGCTTGGACTCTTGGGTGGTTTTGGTGAGAGACTCCCCTTTGTAAATAAATGGTTGGGAAGCCCTGATAACAGTTGTAGGCCCCACTGCTTCCCTTCCTCTTTTTTCTTTTAAAAGATTTTATTTATTATTTTTAGAGAGCGGGGAAGGGAGAGAGGTAGAGAGGGAAAGAAACATCAATGTATGGTTGCATTTCACCTGCCTTCAGCTACAGACCTGGCTGGAGACCTGGACTGCAACCTGGTTATGTGCCCTGGGTGGGGAATTAAACCAGTGACGCTTGGGTTTGCAGGCTGGCACCTTATCCACTGTGCCACCAGCCAGGGCCTCTCTCTCTCTCTTTTTTTTTTTTTTCAAGATTTTATTATTTTTAGAGAGAGGGGAAAGGAGAGAGTCAGAGAGGAAGAAAGACATCAATACACCTGCCTCCAGCTGGGGATCCGGCTGGAGCCCTGGCCTGCAACCTGGCCATGTGCCCCGACTGGGGAATCGAACTAGGCTGGCACTTTATCCACTGTGCCACCAGCCAGGGCTCCCTTCCTTTCTTAAACAGAATATACTATCTTTACTTCCAAAGCTTTCACAAATTATACCAGTAATGCCTACACAGGGGGAACAAAAGAACAGTAATAATGGAATTAGGCCCTGGATAGGTAGCTCACCTGGTTAGAGCATTATCCCAATATGTCAAGGTTGCAGATTTGATCCCTGATCAGGGCACATATAAGAATCAACCAATGAATGCATAAATGAGTGGAACAATAAATTGATGTTTCTCTCTAGTTTGATTCCCAGTCAGGGCACATGCCTGGGTTGAGGGTCAGGTGGGAGGTAAATGATCCAAGTATCTCTAGTACATTGATGATTCCCTCCCTCCCTCCCTCCCTTCTACTGTCTCTAAAAATAAATAAAATCATTTTAAAAAATGGAATTAAATTTAATGTTTTCTGCTCATCCTACCCCTATTTCCATACTCCAAATGGAAATCTATAAAATCTTCCTGTTTCTTCTATTCTAACATAATTCTAAATAATATGCCTATACCTCTATTTCATGATTTGCCAGCTTTGGTATCCACTGATTCACTACTATGTGAAATGAGGAACTAAGAATTCTACCTCTGCTAGTGTTAATAGTTTCATTATTTTATTATTTTAAACAATTTTAAATGCATATTTTAAAAACTTTTTAAAAAGTTTATTAATTTTAGAGAGAAGGGAGAGAGGGAGAGAAACGTCAATGTATGGTTGCCTTCTACCTGCCTCCAGCTAAGGACCTGGCTTACAACCTGGTTATGTGCCCTGGCTGGGAACCGAACCAGTGACCTTTGAGTTCGAAGACCGACATCTTATCTACTGTGCCACCAGCCAGGGCTTATTTTATTTTTTTAATCCTCACCTGAGAATATGTTTTTTGGATTTTTTATTATTGATTTTAGAGAGAGGAATGGAGAAAGAGAGAGAAAGAGAGAGAGAGAGAGAGAGAGAGAGAGAGAAGCATCGATCAGCTGCCTCCTGTGCATGCTCCAACCAAGGATGGAACCATAACCTAGGTATATGCCCTGACCAGAAATTGAACCCAACAATTTTGGTGTAAGAGATGGATGCTCCAATCAGCTAAGCCACCTGACCAAGTCAAGTTACATTATTTTAAATTCTATTGGTTTCTATTCATATAGTTACTTACTTTTCCATCAACTTTAGAAGGTATTAACTCCCCCATAAGAGGAAGTCAGCACCCCTATATTATCTTCCACTCTCCTGTCCCTATCTCCCATACCTCTTTCACTTTTTATTCATCCTTCAATTCATTTATATCTAGTTTCTATTCCATTTATGCCACTGAAGTTGCTGCAATAATCAGTGACCTTCTGGTTTTCAAAGTCAATGAATAATTTTCAATCATCCAGTTATACTTTTCTGCAACATCCAGATCTTCCTATCTTTTGAAACACTCTTCTTTTGGTATCTGTAACCCACTCTTTTCAGGTGAGCATCCCTCTGCCTGGCTATACCTCAGACCCTTTGCCCATTCTTATTCCTCCATCTGCCCTTTTGTTGTTACAGTGCCCAGCATGTCCATCCTTTGTTGACTTTTCACTCTACACACGCCCTACGAGATCTCATTTATTTTCACGACAGTTGCTGCCTGTTGTTTGCTCATGATGTTCAAAGAGGGAGAGGGGGGAGGAACACCATAACAGGCCATAGATCTGCCTTTTGAAAGGCTATTTCCCCTTTCCTATCCCTCAGAGAACTCAAATTCACAAACTCCCACTTTGTACATCTCCTGTTATCAATGTTACCTTCATCTGTCTAGCCACACATGCCAAAAATTCAGGAGTTAGCATCAAAGCTGTTCCTTGTTCCTCCTCCTCCTCCACAACAAAATAACCGCCTCATATCATCTGGCCTTTGACATTTCTTGCTTCGTTACTCTAATAATCTCTTAACTCATCTACTTGCCTCCAGTGTTATACATTCTTTATCCTGCTCTCAGCATGAGCTTCCCAAAGTACTAATCTGGGTTTGTTACCTCTCATCCCTTCAAATGATGGCCTATGCCTTTAGGATAAAAATCCAAGTTCTTGGCATAATATTCAACAGCCCCAGTGATTTTGCTCCTGATTGCCTCTCTAATCTAAAATTTGCCTTCTTTCTCCTCCATTCTTGTCTCAGCCTGAAGTTTCCTGCCCTTCTTTTCCTAGTCAAAGCCTATTTTACCCTTAAACCCAGGAGTAATCTAAAGGTGGCTTTCTTACTATTTCCACCTTTTCCCCTAGTCTGAGTTAGAACCCATCTTTTTTCTCCATAGTGCCTTTTATCTAAGCAGTTACAGGTTTGGAAGTACTCTTATTTTTCTTACAAAAGAGTGTGTGAATACTATAAAGGCGAAAACTAGATCTTTTATCTCTAAATGTCCCGTGCCTAGTTCAATGGCTGGCCCATGACAGGAATCTGCAAAATGTTTGTAGAATGAATTTATAGTACCTGCAACTCCAGGCTCTCACTATTTGGTTTCCTGATGAGAAAGGAGGCACTCTCGTCCCAGACAGGGGCTGACGTGTGGGAAACAGTCTGGTGGAGATGAGAGGCAATGAGCAGTGGTTGACAATCTCCCTTCTACTCCTCTTATCCCTCCCTTCCTTTCTTACCCATGCAACATTTCCTAATACCTTAGTTTTATGAGAAGTATCTCCCACAGTGATAGTAGCGTAAGGGCTGGGAGGCTTGGTACCCTTCCGGAGCTAGAAAGAGAATATTATGTTGAATATTAAATACTTGGTATTTATATAAATAATAAAAATTGTCTTAAATGGGGACTGAGTTAGGCAGATTTTCCCCCTCCTCTCACAAATTATATCCACAACCAGCAGTCATGTCCCCATTGTCACTGAACAGCCACCCCCCTTCTTGGACAGACAATTCTTCCAACCCCAGCACCACCCAGGAAACAGAGGAATTTGGAATTTACTATTATTCCAAATGTAACAGGAGCATCCACACCTGAGGGAGGGAGAAGGCGGGGGAGGGAATGAAGGGGCGCGGGGAGCCATCTCACCGGCAGGTCCTCAGCTCGCTCCACATAGACGGATAGCAGGGCTGCCGCCAGCTCCGCACTCTTCTGAGTCTGGATCAGACTGTTCACCTGCAGCACCTGGGGGAAAACATACAGGGAGGTGGAAAGTGGTGACTACATTCTGGAACTTGATGTTTGCCTTAAAGTCAGACAGAAGTGGCCTTGGCCAGAAAGCTAGTTGGTTGGAGTGTCAACCGGCTAGGCCAAGGTTGCAAGAATCAACCGATGAATGTATAAATTAAGTGGAACAACAAACCAATGTTTTGTTCTTGCCCTCTCCCCCTTCCTGTCTCTAAAATCAATCAATAAAAATAAGTAAAATAGCCCTGGCTGGTGGCGCAGTGGATAAGGTACTGGCCTCCGAACCCAAGGGTTGCTGGTTCGATTCCCCAGCCAGGGCAACATAACCAGGTTGAAAGCCAGGTCTCCGGCCAGGTCCGTAGCTGGAGGCAGGTGAAAGGCAACCATACACTGATGTCTTTCTCCCTCTCTGCCTCTCTCCCTTCCCCTCTCTCTAAAAGTAATAAATAAAATCTTAAAAATAAATAAAATAAAATCAGATAGAAGTGTTCATCTTGACCCATCTGGGGTCCTTTCTTCCTCCTGTAGCCTTCCCTACCTCCTCTAACTCAGCAGCAGTGGGACGGGGGGTCAGACGCTCCAGACGTAAGTGCAGGCGGCCAGATGGGACGTCTTCCAGGGTCAGCCACTGTGGTAGTATAGCAGGCAGGGTTAAAAGTTGGGGGTGTGGGGACAGAGGGCCTATGAGAACAAGACTTGGGACAAGATCAGGAGGGATTATGGAGTCTAATTCCATGCTCACCTCATCAAGGAAGCCACTGTTTAGGACTGCAGTAAGACTCACTTTACACCTGAAGAGGAGAAGGATTAGGACAAGAGGTCAATGGTCAGAGCCAAGCCTCTGTCTCCTTGATGATAGACTTCTCAGGCCTACTGAGGTCCAGCCCATTTCCCTGATGGACTTCACCCTCTCACCTGCCCAGAAAGTCATCTTTGTCCAGGTCCTTGTCAAAAACCTCAACCTCTAGCTCTTGGCCTGGAATTGATGTGACAATCACCTAATGGGAGAAAAAAGTGCAGATAAAAGGGGATTCTCTCCTTTTATTTTCCAAAAAATTGGGACCCTCCCCCCACCAAAAGATTATTTCGACCACTCTCAGAGATAGTGGGGGAGGAAGGGACAAGACTGGGCGGAGTCCTAGCCACTCAATCCTGACCTCAAAAACTTCATTCCAGCGGGGATTGAGATCTTCCCGAACAACACGGCTCCGGAAGCTCCGTCCTGCCAGCTTTAGTTTGACGTAGGGGTCTGATTTGCCCTTCACTAACCCCCCCAAGAAACGGTCTTTGGCAATCAGGTCCTGGGCTTCTAATACATGGATCCGAAGAACATTCTGCCAAAGGGACAGATAGGGGCACCAGATGAAAGTGGAAGAGGGAAACCTGTTAGAACCAACCCTGAAACAGGTTTTGTACACTTAGGGCGGGCAAACAGACCCTAGTCCTTTCCAGGTATAGACTCACCTCAGTCCCAAAGTGACTGTGAGGAGTAGTGTGAGAGGGTCGAGGTGGGACATCCACACTGCTGCCTGTCTGAGGACTCTCACTGTCTGGGTCCCCTGCACCAGCAGTACCAGGCGCAGCAGGGAAGTTCACTTGTGATGAATCCAAATACAAGATCTGGAAGGACAGCGTGATTGTGGAATCAAAGAAGTGCAACTAGCCACCAGCAGGCAGGTATGTGGGGATTTGGGGGCAAAGCAAAGGCTCTGATGAGGAAACCAGGTACCCATCTTATCTGGATTCTTCTCTATGGGGTTCCCTCCACATTCATCCTATTTCTACACCATATCTTTCCCCAGTCAGAGCTACAGTCTTTATGTGCCTACTAGGTGCTTAAATACTGGCTCATTTAATCTTAGAGGATTCTCCCTTCTTTACTCTTAATACTAAGGAAAGTACGAGGCCCTTCCCCACCCTCAGCACTTCCTCCATCTCCATACCCTCATAACCAGTTTCATGTAGAGCCTGGAGTTGGGGCCAGAGCTGCTGAGCTGGAACCACTGGTCCAGGGTGAGTTCAGAGGCAGCCAGCAGGCGAGCCAGGGGCAGGGTCAGTGCCCCTAAAGTCAGTGCTCTGGAGTCATCCTTCACCTACAGGCAGAGAGGCAGACATGTACTGAAGAGATTAGGGAAAAGGAGGCATCCCAGGGGAAATGATAATATGGTTCCAGATTCATTTTCTCTGTGCTAATCACAGACCTTTTGCTCTATTCTGGGCCATCCTTTTACAGTCCTTTTGCCCACTTCGTGGTCCCTTCCGCCAGTGCTCACTCCGTTTCCATTACCTAGGATGTTCTTATTCTCCTCTCTGCCTGTTTAAATCCTACTTACCCCTTCAAGGTCCCTGTAAAATCCTACTTCCTTTATAAAACCCTTGGTTACTCCAGCTTCTCAGTACCTTTCTCTGGCCATCCTTAGCACTATACCACGAGTATTTTATTACCACTAGTTAACATTTCGCCCTTCTTGGATGTTTTCATACGTGTGTCATCTATGAAGCTAGCTAGTGAGCTTCATGAAGGCAGGTACTATTTCATGTTTTTCCATGACCTTTAAAATACCAGGTGCCTAACAGGTAACTCAATATGTCCTTTATTTACTCTTTTTAAAAAGTAGTAATTTTATTGAGCCCTGACTGCTATGGCTCAGTGTGTTGGGCATCATCCCATAAACCTAAAGATTGCTGGTTTGATTCCCTGATTTCAGGCCAGGTCCCCAGTTGGGGGTGCGCAAGAGACAACTGATTGAAGTTTCTTTCCTTCTCTTTCTCCCTCCCTTCTCCTCTCTTTAAAAATAAATACAATCTTTATTAAAAATAATAACAAAGGCATTAACTTACATACCATTAAAATTACTAATTTTAAGTGTACAATTCTCAATTATAAAAAATTATTCTGGCCCTGGCTGGTAGCACAGTGGTTAAGGCGCCAGCCTGCAAACCCAAAGGTCGCAGGTTCGATTCCCCAGCCAGGGCACATACCCAGGTTGCAAACCAGGTCTCCAGTCAGGTCTGTGGCTGGAGGCAGGTGAAACGCAATCATACATTGATGTCTCTTTCCCTCTCTGCCTCTCTCCCTTCTCCTCTTTCTAAAAAAAAAAAAAATTTATTCTATGGCCCTGGCTGGTGTGAGCACCAGCCTGCTAACTGAAGTGTCGCTGGTTTAATTCTCAGTCATGGCACGTACCCAGGTTGCAAGCCAGGTCTCCAGCCATGTCTGTGGCTGGAGGCAGGTGAAATGCAACCATACATTGATGTTTCTCTCACTCTCTGCCTCCCTCCCTGCCCCTCTCTCTAAAAATAATAAAAATTTTTAAATAAAAGAAATAAAAATAGAGATCAAAGGCGAACATGGAGAGAAGAAATGGTACAGATCTGAGGAGGCAGAATAGGGTATTGAGGATTATCTCACCTGTACATCGAGCTCCTGGTTTTGAGGGTCTTGCAGGAAGAACCGGAACGCCTCTTCCCATACTGGGCAGTTGTTGCTGTAGACAGCCTGAAGATGTGCAGGATTCAGGGTACATGTCACAAATTTTATTAACCAATGTCACCCTAACAAATTGTTCTTTAAAAGGGTATACATCTCAGTACCGTTCCTTTTTCACCAGAAAGCCCTTGCCATTAGAGGCTTTTCAAAGAGGAAACTTCTCCAAAACAGTTCTCCCTACCCCAAATCCCACACACAAATGACACCTCCCCCACAATGACATACTGGCCCCTTACCTTGCTTTCCCGGGTCACATCCTGAATTGACAGTTGTACCATGGGGTTGGGTTCCTTATTCCCCTTCTTCAGCTGTTGGGGGCAGAATTCAGAAGTCAGTATCATGGGTGTCTTTGATTCCATGAAGGAAGGTGGCGCTCATCAGAATCTTTTCCCTGAGGTGGCTCTGATCACCTCCTTGGAATCCTTGTGTTACATGTTGCTACTTTTGGAGCAAACAGGCAGGGGCAAGAGAAGGTGTGGGAATGCTACACCCAAGGCTCCCTTTTCACTGGTCCTCAGAAGCCACACTCACAGGAAGATCCTGGGCCCGATCCAGGTAGACAACTAAGATGGCAGCTGATGGGGGCTCTGGTCGGGAGGAGACTCCTCGATTCCACTGTAGAACCTGCAGAGGTGGCAGTAAGTCAGATCTTAGTCCCCACAGTTCCCTATACTTCCAGATACCTTTTTCTCCCCTGCCAGCTTCCTGCTTTCCATGTCCATGTTGGTTACCTGCTCCAGTTTTTCTGCATCTGGCAAAAGTGACAGCCATTCTAGCCTTAAGTGAACTTGGCCTTGCCCACCTTGTAGAGGGAACCACTGAAGGGATAAGTAGAAGAAAGTGAGGTATAGTAGAGGTCAGATAGCCACCTACCCTGTTTCCCACCAATGCAGCAACCATTGTCTGCTGAATGGGTAAGACCACCCACTACCTTCCTCTTAACTTACATCATCTAGCACTCCAGACTGTAATACCTTCCCTACATCCAGCTTCATTCTGGGTGGGGAGAGCAAAGAGAAGGAAAAAAGCGGTATTGTAATTAGTAGCATGCCTCTGGCCCTCTACTTACCCACCCAGAAATAACAGGAAGATCTCAAGGCTCCCTTCTCCTTACACTCTGAGAGGACTGTATGTGTGCACGCATACTCATGCACACGCCTGTGTGTGGGGTGGGGGTGAGGGATAGGGAGGTTAGGAGGGAAGACGATACATAGTTCCCAGGCCTGGGAACGGATTATAATTACCTTTGTGACCTTGCTAGCTTTGGGGTTTTAGAATCCTATAGGTAGAGTCTCTCACCTGCCCAGAAAGTCATCTTTATCTGGATCCTTGTCAAACACTTCCACCTCAATCTCTTGACCTGGGACCTCATGCACTATCACCTGAAGGGCAGAGGGATAAGGGTCTCATGGGCTGCAACACTGAGGATCACCCAATTAGCATTTTCCTTCACAACCTTCCGAGGCCTCCCCATTTCACACATCCCCACTCCTCAGCTCTCCTACCTCGTAAGTCTCTCCCCATTGGGGGTTGAGTTCCTCATCGATGACACGACTACAGAATGTCTGGGTGCCCACTCGCACAAGTGCATAGGGGTCTGACTTGCCCTCAATCAGGCCCTTCACATATTTGTCCTTGGAGCTTAGCCCTCGGGCAGCCAGCAGGTGAATCCGAATAATGCCCTGAGGGCAAGAATCAGATAGTGATAAACTATGAGCCTAGCACAGGGTATCAGGGAAGGATCTACTTAATTGGGGGGAGGCCATACCCTGGGAAGAGGGGAACGCAGCTGGGCCACATCATGAAGGTCAGGCACAAGGGGTACCAATAATCGGTTGGGCAATACAAGGAAGGCAGCAATGGAGTCCATGATCATGGTGTCAGAGAGTGAGCTGAATGGGGAAATAGAAAAGAAGATGACAGTAGCCCCAACTTACAATATCCCCAACCCCAACCATGTTTCCCACAACCAAGAGGCCTGAAGCTAGAAATAACTCCTTTCTTGAAACCCCTTCTTTATTTCCTGTTTGCTGCTCTGTCCCTTCTTCACTGCCACCCTAGCTCTTCTTTCTCTACTAAAATGCCTGTTCCTCCAAAAAAGGAAAGTCACAGCCTGGTACTTTTCAGGGGTATTTGTCTTATCTCTTCAACTAGGCCCAAGGCTCCGGAAGGCACCGCTGCATCTTTTATTGCTCTGCAACCCTTGAATCCCCATGCCAGGCTGCAACACTCAGGTGCTCAATAAGTCCTTGATACCTGAGTCCTGGGATATCCAGCAGATTGGTCATTCCCGTCCAGTTGATATCTAGGGTCTAGAAAGAAAGAGCAGAGGGATCAGAACAGAGCATAAGGTGGTATGGTCCTTTCCACTCAACAGTTGCTAGAACTCAGCCTTCTTTCCAATTCCCTCCTCCATTCCCCATAGCTGACCACCCTCACCTTCCAAATCCTCTTGTTTCCCGATTCCCCTTCCCTCCTTACCGGGCGTCGAATAAAGAACATCGACACAGCCCCCACGATAGGAAGGTCTCCAATGAGTGGCTCCAGAATCACCCGCAAGACACCATGAAGCTGGAATAAGATGAGAAGATCAAAGCCCTCCCTCAGAAAAAGGCCTATTTTCCTTCTGCAGACCCCCAGCCTTGGTTTTTCCAACCTCCCACCTCCCCATATCTGAGAAAACCTAGGGCAAAGGCTCCCTATTACAGGGGCTCCCAGATAATCTGCCCCACCTGCATGCCCTTGACTCCGGCTTTGCAGAAATATTTCTTCACTTCCACATCAATCTGTACATCACCTACGTAGCTGGGAATTGGTGAGGAAGGGAACAGAGAAGGTTAGTACTAGGGTGAAGTGCAGAAAGCAGTCAAGCGTCAGTGACTAGGATCCTGTTGAAGGGGAAATGGGGAGGGTTGTGAGTGGTGTTACCTGATGTTCAAGTCCAGCAGGATCTGTTCTTTGTTCTGACCAGGATGAACCTTGACTCCTAGAATTCGCAATGGCTAGAGAAAGATGAACTCTTGAGAGAGAGGAATGGGGAAGGGAGAAGTATCTCAAGACCTTTGGGCCACCCACCTTCCCTGTCCTATCTCCTTCCTTCCATTACTTTCCCTCTTACACACATACCTTTTCACCCAGTTCCACTCGAGTAAATGTAAATGTTTGCAAATGGGGGTTAGATCCTCGAACAGCAGGAGCCACAGATTCAGCCAAAAGCTTCTCCATATACTGGCCCAGAAAGGGCCAGATCTGGGCCACAATCTGTGGAGAGAGCCAGTCATAGAAAAGCCCAGTCCTCCCTGAAAAGCCAAGTTCCTTCAGAACCCTTCCTACAGGGAGCACTGGGGACTAGGCTGGGGCTAGTATTGAAGTGTGGCAGGGCCTGGCAAGAGGAAGGAATCCCATCACCCACTCATGAGAATTAAAAATCAAGACAATCAACCCTTACCTTATTTAGCCATTCGGCCTTTTCCACATCTGGGAAGCTGACCTGCAGATGGGGAAGGCAAATAGTGATCAGCATGTGCTCCACCTGTGGTTCTCTACTAAGATGCTGGGGTGTGGGGTTGGGATGCCCACAGAGGAAAGGAAACACACATGTGCCAGGGCCTCCTCACAATCAGGGGTTGGAGGGAAGGGCTGGGATGCCCCCAGGTATCATTCCTCCACAGGGTTTAGGGGCAATGAGGTCTCTGACAAGAGAAGCTAACAGGATGGAGGCCACACAAAGTTGCTTTGTGGATAGCTCTGGCATGTGAAATGACAACTACTGGAGCAGAGAGGAGTGAGACGGGCACATTCTTTCTGGAGTGGGAGGTCCTGCCAAAACAGTTTGAGGAGGAAATTCTGGGATTGGAAAGGGCTTGGCTCCTTTGTGTAGCCTTCCTTCTCCTCTGACTGGGGCTTCTGAACCACACTGATGAAAAGGGAAGCAGCTCCTTAAATCACAGAGGAACCAAAAGAGCTATTTAGGCTCCCTCTTTTTTTTTTTTTTTAACTTTCTTTGTTTTTATCAGATGTGGCTCCTTTTATGGGAAACAGGGACACCTGTGCTTCGCACTGGGTGCGTGGGACAGTTGCTTCTGGAGGATTAGTGTCCATGTTGAAGAGTAGGAGGAAAAAAGGCCAGTTGCTGCCTGGGCTACAAGTCCCCTGGGACCACTTCTCCCCACTTCCCTTCTCCAGCCCAGGTCTGGGAAGCACGGCTGTGTCTGACTAGTGTCAACTTTGGCTCCTCTCTCCTGCCATTGTCCCTCTTGACTGGCACCTCTGTTGGGAGGAGCAGATGGGGAGGAGCCGGGAGGGACTGAGTAGCGGGCTCTGGCTGCATGGCCTGAGAGAAGGCACTGAGCTCGCCCCGAAAGGAGAGGGGCACAGAGATAAGGATCTGGGTGCCAACCACGCGCTGCCTACAGTCCGGAAAAGGGTGGGGCCGGCCTGGGCGGTGGTGTGTGGGCTGCGGGCACTGCAGTAGTCGCACTCCCCCCCCCCCCCATCACCTCCGCCCTTCTGCCAGCCCTGCGCTGAGCTGAGGCCCAACTGCTTGAGGCTGGAAGCTGTAGGGTGGCGACAGCTGACAGCCGACAGCTGGAGGATCTGGTCAGGTTCAGGAAACCAAGCTATGCAGTGCTCCCAAGGCTGTATCCCATCGGGTCCCCAGGGATAAGCACGGGAAAAGAGAGGAACGTTCAGCCTTGAGGACCCGAGGGAGGAGGGAACCTTCTGAGTTGCTGCGGGAACGCGGATGCCGAGGAGCAGCAAAGGCGTGAGAGGCACCAGAAGCGACTAGCAGTTTGGCTTAGAGGGGTAGCCACAGCTAAACACTGCTCTTGCCCAAGCGCAGAGGAAGTTCTGATTCTGTGGAAGGGCAGGGATCAGGGCGTGCAGAAAGGCAGGGGTGGTGGGCAGTAGGTCCCAAGAGACCTGCAAGAGGGCTAGCGGGCGAGAGGGGAAAGTCTGGGTGGGGCCCATTGTCCCAAGATGGGACCTGATTTCATAGAGATAGGGATGGAGAGCCCTAGAACTGAGGGACTAGAAGGGAGCTACGCTGCACTGAGGACTGAAAGTGGTCGCTCACCCAGGCAGGCAGCTCTCGGTGGCTCAAGTACAATGTTTCCGCTGTGAGTCGCTCCTCATTGTCCAGCAGCTGCCGCGCTACTCGAAGGCTCCGTTCTTTCTCGTCACGGACCCGGCGCCAGCCCAGGTAGAGGGCGAGGCCGAAAAGCACGAAACCCACGCTTAGTCCTATTGCCCCGGCCATGTACACCGGCACCAGCACCAGCAATCGCCGCCCGAACGAAGCCAGCATCGCCAGAGCCTCACCCGCGGCGCCTGGGCGGGCAGGTTGGTTCCCAGAACTCTGGTCTGGCTTTGTGTGCGCAGAAGGGGGCTGGACGGGGGGGTCGGGCAGAGCAGCGGGCTGGTCCTCGGGGCTGGGGCTGGAGCCATCTCCTGGAGAGCGCTCCATGGTGCCACCTCTGGGAAGATTCGCGGACCCAGAGACCCGCTGGAGGTTGCCTACTCTTAAGACCTCCAGCAGACCGTAAACCCTAAAATGAGGGAGGGGACACCAAGCCACACCCTTTCTTTCTGATGTTTCGGGTTGGTCCGCACCGCAGAGACCAAGGTGGAGTCAAAAGCTTGAAACCCCGCCCCCCTTCCGCCAGGAAGGGAGAGGGCTCCAGGGAGGCGGGACCTCGGTGATTGGATCCGTGTGCCAAAGGCGGGAAAAGGAAGAAAAAGGCTAAACAGCAGTACTGGATTGGCTAGAAAGACAAGGCGGTGTGGTGAACCATTTAAAGAGGAGGGGCGGGACCAGGAGCTCCCCCGGCAAGGGATTGGACTACCTGTGGTTTGACATCACACAAGAACTGCAACGCCAATTACTTGATTTTCAGAGCTGAAGTTGCGGAGTTGAGAGGGTGTGAAGGGTCAGGATTCCCTTTCACTGCATTCGGTTTGGCAGGATTTGGTCTGGGATTCTTACATGTTCATTTGGCAGCTAGGGATAGTTTTCATATCCTAAGCACATTCCTTCATATGTTCCTGGCTGTCTTTAAAAAGGAAAGGAGGCCCTGGCTGGTGGCACAGTGAATAAGGCGCCTGCCGCGAACCCAAAGGTCGCTGGTTCGATTCCCCAGCCAGGGTACATAACCAGGTTGCAAGCCAGGTCTTCAGCCAGGTCCATAGCTGGAGCCAGGTGAAAGGCAACCATACATTGATGTTTCTCTCCCTCTCTTTCTTCCCCTCCCTCTGGAAATAATAAAATCTTAAAAAAGAAAAAAAAAAAAAAAAAAAGTAAATTACCCTATTTGGAATGAAAGTATTTGTGACATACCCTACCCTGCTTATCCTGTCCTTAGTCCTCTACATCTTCTACGCATTTTCTATGCAGAATTGAGATAATTTAGCTTTCAGGGAAGAGGAAAGAAAAAGTGGTGTGAACAGGAAGTGAGGCTTTAGAAACCTCCAAGAGTTAGTCCATTTTATCACAAATGGCAGGTTAAAACTAAATCAGCTCCAAAAAGGGGGAGGGAGCTACAGCAGAAATGATGAAATTGTCCAAGCATTTCCTGCCCCTGACAACTGCTAGGATACAAAAATAAAAAACCAAGAGTAATAAGATGATTCCATTTCTCATTTGCTGGAGTTGGAAGATTTAGGATACAGTCACATGTAGAATTAATGCAGTTCTACTTTGCACTGTATAGGCAGGTTTAGGAAGGGGCAAATGCAGGACACATTGATGATGACCACGGTTACTAGTTAACTGGACTTAGAGGTGGAGTGTTGTCCAGGGACTTAGAAACTAGACTAACTGGAAACCCTGGAGGAAAGGACTGGTCATAAAATGATTACCGTTTAATGCAGTCTTTGTGGGGCTTGTTGTGTTTTCTCTTTAATGCTGCAGGGGAACTTGGGTTGAGGAGAGCCCTGCTGATTTTATCTGGCTCTGCAGGGCATAGACTTCAGCAGGCTGTGTATTTCATCAAAGCTGTTTAAAACCTATTTCTGCTCAATCTTAAAACTTCTCACTTCCCTTTCTCTACTTCTCTGAGGTTTACAGTATCTAGACTGCTTAATTCAGTTTGCAGAACTGTGTAAGGAACAATTTTCTACCTGCTATATCCTTCATATTCTCAGAGGTGAGCAGGTACAAAAGCTCAGCCCTGGCTGGTGTGGCTCAGTGGATTGAGTGCTGGCCTGCAAAACTGAAGGGTCACCGGTTTGATTCCCGGGCAGGGCAATGCCTGTGTTACGGAGATGTGGGAGGCAATTGATCAGCATACCTCTTGCAGACTGAGCTCTTTCTCCCTCCCTTCTCCTCTCTCTAAAACTAAATAAAATCTTTAAAAAATAAAAACCAAAAAAGGAGCTTAAGGAGTTTGAAAGAGGTAAGTGAAGTGATCTGCTCCCCAACTGATGAAGCAGAACTATAGGAGAAAAATGAATAAAGCTCCTTTTATTCATTTAGGAAACCTCCCTACAGACTGAAATTAGCCAAGCACTGGAGTAAGGGGTAAGGGGTCCCTTAGGCTGGGAGACAGGGTAACCTAACCCATCTAGATTGTCAGACCTTCCTAGTAAAGGCGGCAAATGGAGCGCAAAAAACCCATCCTAGGAAGATCTCTTCCCAGCTGGCGCCCAGGAGCTATACAACCGGCAGCTGCATTGCAGGCAGCAGAACTAGTAAACAGGGTGGGTCCCTGCCCATTGACAATTTTGCTGTCCAGGTGCCACCTGGTGGCAATAAGCAGTAAATGGCAACAGGAAAAAGAATGGCCATTTGTTAGAGGAAGTGTCTGAGCTAGAGTGTAGAGAGACTTCCTGAATTTCCAACTTGCATTTATATGAAAATTACAGTTGCCTCCTAGAAGAGGCAGAGGACTGAAGGTGGTAATTTGATTTTAACCCACTCTCCAAGATGGAAAGAGCAACAGGACTGGAAGAAATTTCCTCTGCATCATTCCTAGCGAATCACAGCAAAGTAGTAGTCCCATTGTTGGATGGCTCTACATTACTCTATTGTGCCAAATCAGGAGTCAGACTGTCTGAATAGATTCCTAGCTCTATTCCTTACTAGTTGGGAAACCCTGAACTAATCAATCCTGCCCCCTTCCTTTTTTTTTTTTTTTTTTTTTTTTAAGATTTTACTTATTTTCAGAGAGAGGGAAAGAGAGAAAGAGGAGAGAAACATCAATGTGTGGTTGCTTCACACACGCCCCCAACCGGGGAACTGCTCTGCAATCCAGGAATGTGCCCTGACTGGGAATCAAACCAGTGACCCTTTGGTTTGCAGGCTGGTGTTCAATCCACTGAGCCACAACCAGCCAGGGCAATCTTCCTGGGTTTTTTGGTTGTTGTTTGTTTTTGTTTTAATATTTATTTACTTTTAGAGAGAGGAGAAGGGAGGGATAAAGGGAGAGAAACATTGATTGGCTACCTCTCACATACATACCAACCAAGGCATGGGACACCACCAGGAATGGAACCTTCAGTCTTTCAGTTTGCAGGATGATGCCCAACCCACTAAGTGCACCAGTCAGGGCTAATTAATCTTCAAGACTGCTTTCTCCTGTGCCAAATGGGCATGAGAATAATACCCATCATGTTGTCTATTAGATATTGCATGTAAAGTGCCTTGACTTGTATTAAGTACTCAATAAATGGCAGCTATTACTCTAGAGCTCCCTATTTATTTCCTACTTGAAAGATAGGACCTTTTCTCCATTGGGCACCCTTTCAGGTATTCAAAGATATCTATTGTTTCTCCCTAAAGATATCTAGTCAGCTACCCCATTGGGTTACCTCTTTTAAAAATTACATTTATGAGAACATACAATACTTTAGAAGTGGTTCTATTCAGACAGTCATGGGAAAACTGCTGTATTTACAATGAATGACTATGGGTCTGTTACCGTTATGGAGCTCCTAGAAAGGTGTCTAGAACAAAGCAGGCTTTCACTATTTATCAACTGACATAAGGACTAAGACATTTTTTTTGTAGTCAATTGAAGTTCTGTTTGTTCTTATTATTGCTAACATAGATTTCTGCATTTATTCCTCAAGCTGGCACAAACAACTTCTTAGGGCGAGGGTCAATCCAAATTGATCCCTTGGATTTAGTTAATCCAAGTTATACTTTAAATATTACTATGTCCTTGGGTTACTAGTGATAACAGACTTCTCTATTCTTATACAAAAAAAAATTTTCTTTTAAGAAAGTATACCTTTTGGGTGTATCATTAGAGACCAGATTTTCTCTAACATGAATGTATTAAAGGTACTAGTCAGTATTTACTACATACAAATGTACAGTTTGGATTCCACCAAACTCTACTATTAAGTGACCCAAAATTATTCTTTTATTTGCAATGACTTAGGAAGTGAGAGGTAAACAGCTCCTGACACATCTAGACCTCAGTTGTTAGGTGCTCAACTGGGCTCACAAGCAGGAAATGGCGTTTTTCTGTTGGACACAGGCAATCTTACAAAATACCAACATAGGACAAGAGCACCCAGTGACTGTGATGAAATGAGGCAAAAAAAAAAAAAAAAGACAATTTTAAGCATAAAACAACTCAGTGTGCAAACCACAAAATAGGAAACATCCCCCTCTCCCAGCTAACGAGTGACTGCTGTTTCATGACCAATTCCAGTTTCCATTCACTGTAGTCTGTCCTTTTTCTAGATAAGATACCCATCCAATCATAGAATTATCTATCCCAGCTCCAATCCAGGATGAAGCTGCACTTCCTTAAACCTTCCCTCAAATCACTTAAGTACAAGCCCTGTAACTATTTTCTAACACTCTTTCACACACCACTGTTTCCCACAGCACACCCTCTCTCCATCATCACAGTGAGCATTAAACCCAATTTGTTCAACTACAGGTGTATTTCTGGTGGCCTTTAGCTGGAGAGTGTTATACAATGTGTTAAGTTTCCCAAACCTACCTCTTTATAGAAATACTTGGCAAAGAGAAAATAAAATTAGTTGGCTGGGACAAATTCACCTATGATCACACTTGTTTCTAAATGCTCATAAACCATCTCTTTTAATAATCCAAAATTGTGCCAGGAAATCAACATTTAACTTATCAATGTGTGGAATCCAAAATCCACAAACAATATTTCAGTATTTGCCAACTTTTAGTTTTTAGACTTTTTTTTTTTTGACTGGCCTGGCCTTGACCTAACCCACCAACTTCAACCCCAGGGTATAACCAGACAAGAGAGCAAGAGGTAGCAAGAGATACGATTGGGGGAGAATTGCACAGGATCACTGTCTCTACCCCCAAATTAACTATCCCATTAGACTAGACACCTGAGTTATTTCCCCTATATCAGCTATGAGCTGAAGAAGAACTGATGTTTGGCTATTGGAGCCCTCAGCCTTGACTCTTGTGATTTTTTGTTTGTTTTTTATTTTTTTTAATGTTTTTAAAGTTACTGACTTTTAGACAGAGAAAAATCCATTTTTTGTTCAACTTATTTATGCACTCACGGTTGATTCTTTTATGTACCCTGACCAGGGATTGAACCTGCAACCTTGGCATATGAGAACAATGCTCTTACCAAATGAACTACCCAGCCAGGGCAAACTCTTAATTACATTTAAAACCTCTGTGATCTTACGAGGAAGCAGAGGAAAGAAAGGGATAAACCCTGAGACTGACATCCCCAGGACTCTTTTTCCCAGCATCTCCCAAACCTTGTAAGTCTAAGGCATTGGCAACTGAGGAAGGGGTGGGTCATTAACTGCCATTAACTGTCATTAAGGAGGGACATTAACTGCCATCAATAACACGAGAGCAACTGCCAACTGCCCCGCTGTTTGAATAGGGCAAGGATCTGCCAATACATATTCCATTCCCATTTCCCAGCATATCCACCTTTAGTACCTGCCCCCCTAAATGACCCTAGGAGCCCTGGTTACTAAAGCAACCTGGGAATAGTACATGCAGAGAAACCAGAACAGATGGGACTATTTTTAAACTGGACTAGGTGGCTCCAATGCTTTTACCCCACAAAGTACCTTCCCCAAAGTCTCATTTGGTTTTGTTCTGGGTCCCTACCCTTCTTCACTGGTCTCCATCCAACTTTATTCCAATTCTGTGAGGGTGGGGTCTTTATCCCAGTTTGGCATGACATGTATTTACTACTCCCATCTTCCGCACAGGATATCTAAGCAAGTTTTCACTGCCTTCATTTGTTAAAAATAATTGTTTATTTCTTTGGAAAGTGGTGGGCCCTACCCTATGAATTTCCAGGCCAAGCCTAGGTAATGAATGCTCCCCTAGCCTTTGGGCTGAAGTACTATGGTCCCCGCCTTCCCACAGGCCCAGGAGCAGTTATTGTCCAACTCAACTATATCCCAAATTGACTGAAGGTTCCTATCAGGCCTTCTCACCTGTCCACTGACCTCCCAATCTTTCCTGGCTTTCCCTCTGGGCAGGATGCTTTTTTCTTCCAAAGCCAGTGCTGGAACCTGCGCTTGACAGAAGAGGGTAAGATCAGGCATGACACCATCTTCCCCTCATCGCAATACAGCCTGTCAGACAGTCCTTCCTCTCTGTTGGCTTCAGTATGCACTCCTACGCAAGCCCCCGCTGTGAGACTTGAAGAGGGACAAGAGAACCCTCATAAAGGAAGGTGAAAGAAAACCCACCAGCACAACCCCTTCTCAGAAGTAAACTCCTTGTAGTCTCTTGTCCTAGTTCTTGAAACAGCCCTTGAAATAGTGCCTGGGAGGGCTAGCCGAGTGGGTGGGTAAGGGCCCCTGGATCCCAGCCCTGGGAGGCTATACCAGGGGAGTGTCCATTAGCCCCATCAGTGTGGCATGGCTGTGATACGCATGCTCTGGGAAGCGATGGGGTAAGTCACCATGGGAGTGGTGGTGTGGCTCATTGTGATTCCTGCCAAGGGTTGGGCCATTGATACAGCCACAGGGGCCACAGGAGCCACAGATACGGCCACAGGAGCCATGGAGACAGGTGGGGGTGCCATTCCCTGGGCAATTGTTTGAGCCAAAGCAGCTGATAGTGGCGTGATCTCTGGGTTCAAGTGTGGGGGAGGGGGTGGGGGAGCAGCAGGAGGTGCAGCATTAGTTGGGGGAGCAGCGGGAGCTCCAGCGGGGGCCACAAGTTCTTGTTGAGACACAGGCCGAGGCTGTAGAGCCTGGCTGCTGAGTGTAGTATGAGTCTGGGCAATGCCATGGTTAAAAGTGGCAACAGTACCCACAGTGGGGGCTAGAGTCTGCTCAGTTGCTGGTGCAGTGGAGCTCAGGGTCATGACCTTGGCTTGATTGCGGAACTGGGCATTTTGTTCCAGTAGTACCTCATTGGTAGCCAGAAGGTTGCTGACCTGCTTCTTTAGCTCCTCTACCCGCTTCCTGAGCATGGCATTCTCCTCCTCTAGCAGTCTGCACTCTACCCCTCGCGGTGGAGCCAGGTTATAGTCATATGATTCAAAGTGGGGGCCATCTGGGGGGCAACATCCACCTCGCCGGCGCTTGGGGCCTGGCTCATGGTCCTCAAAGCCCCTATCAGGAAGGTCATAGATATCATAGAGATCATGACGTCGCCCGGGGGGGACTGGGCCTGTTGAGCCCCCACCACCAGTGCCTCCTCCACCCCGAGTATCAAATTCAAAATCCCGCTGTAGATGACGGAACTTGCACTTGGCTCCTCTCTGGCAGTCACCTTTGAGAAAGTCCCGGCAGATAGGGACCTCCTCCTTGCCATTTGGTAGGTCAGCCGGAGAAAGGCCCAGGCCTGCTGCAACTTTCTGCCTCAGCCTAGGGGGAAGCTCTCCTGTCTTCTTATAGCCATCCTCATCCTCCTTGGAACCATGGATGAATCGGCAGTTTGGGCGACTACACTCCTTGTTCTGGAAATCATGGCAGAAGATGAACTCATTTTTGCTCACCCCCAGGTTGGACACCTCACTCATGTCTGGATGGCGATATCGGCAACGCTTGCCTCTCTTGCACACATTCCTCAGGAAGTCTCTACAGATGGCATCTGAGCTGGCCCCGCCACTGCCTGCCCCTGTCCCACTGGCCTCCTCGCTGCCACCGCTTCCAGGGCCTCCACCGCTGCTCCCAGTGCCGTTGGCATAGTTGTCCCGGTCAGGCATCCTGGTCCCCCCCAACTCAGGGCTTTCTTCCTTTTCTTGCCACCCTTGGTGACCACTAGGAAAGAGGAGAACTGTGTCAAACAAGAGTCCTCCAGAGGCCACACTCTTCGCGACTTTAGGACAGGCAGTCCAGCAAGAGGCAGGCCAGTGGGGTAATGGCTTTGAAGATGGAGAACCTAAGGGATGAGAATTCTGCCCAGACTGGCTGGCTTGGTCAGAAGTCCCGCCCAGACCCTTGTGCACCTGGTCTGGGTCAGAATGATTCACACTTGCCTGGCTAATGGAGAAGGGAGGGAGCTGGGGTAAAGCTATCTCATCTCACTAATGAATGCAGGCCAAGGAGGGGGCAGGGATACAGTAACACTGGATTTTATTTTCCTTTTTGAATTGACCTTATTAAAGTTATGGAAGTTAAATTAAAACTGGAAGTATCTGAATAAGCTAGGAGGAGACTAGGAATCTTTAACAAGATGGGCTAGTGAGCTACTAGGGCTGTGGATAATAGGATACGATACTGTGAAGTGTCATAACCCTAGACCCCTGGAAACCCTAAGTAAAGAGACTTGTATCACCAGCTTGAAGGCGGTCCCTAAAACTGTTGTTTTAGTATTTCCTCCCAGCTCAACACCACTATCAACCCCAGTGTGGCCAGCCCCTTCCTCTCCATGTCAGGGGAAGTTCTACAGCTGGAATCTCCACTTATAGACTCCCAAAGGACAAAATCATGTGTTCCATTGTCAAGGCGGGAGGAAGGAGTTAATTTCACAGGAACAAATGACCTTACTTTGCCTATTCTATCCCCTCCTAACCCTCCATGAAAAGATACCACTGACATCAAACCACACCATTCCTCACCCATAAAGATCCTCTTTATTTATAGACTCTATAAAAGCTTTTTAAGTCTCATCTTTCCCAAGAGAGCTCTGGAATGTCAGTCAACTGCCCTGGTTCTAGCCCGCCCTCACCCCACCCCCAACAAGACTGGACTCCCAGCTACCACGTGTCTGACCTGGTAAACCTTTCCTAGGCAGTGTTCAGGCTCCCCCTGCTGTTCAAATACGAAAACTTTATATGGTGTTCCCCCGGAGTAGAAGAAACTTTCCAATTTCTCTGGCCTTGGTCTCCTCTGAACACCCACCCCCGTTGCCTTGGCTTTCAGATTCCCCTAAAATGAACTGACGAGAGAATCTTAAAAAAAAAAAAAAAAAAAAAAAAAAAAAGAGTTCTCTTCCTCCAAAGGGAGGTAGTCCCAGAATAACAGAGACAATCAAGAAAAGGTGATAAAAGATACAAACTTTTACTAAGAGGGAAGTGACCTGGTGAAAAATAAATGCCATCTCTCCAAGCCCGACCCATGTTGCAAGTCCCACCAGATGCAGATAATCTCATACGGTATTCCTCCCCAACCAACTTTCCCAGGATTGTTCGATACCTGAGGTAGCTCAGGTGAAGTCCGGGGCTCCTGTGGGTCTCCACCTCCACATCACTGCTGGGTTCTGATCAGGAAAAAAACAGACACTTGGGTGGGAGAAAGGGTAAGAATGGAGGCCTATGGGTGCCTGTTACACAAAAAAATATGACAAAATTGCAACAACTCTGGGCACATCAAGATTTCCTTAGGATTTCAACTCAACCTCACCAAAGAGGTTACAAGTAAGAAAAGTAGAAAACAGAACTAATTTGGAGAACGTACCAGAGTGGGATAACCAGCAGAGTGAACAAAGGGTGACGGGAATCCTGCCTCAAGAAGAGGATATGGGGATCACAGACCGGCCTCGGGTTGGGGTTAGAACCCAAATGGGGGGCCCTGCAAAGGCAGCGACTGACTGCAGTGGAATGGCAGACTAGACTCAGGGCCGGTGATTATGACGCTTTGCAACACCCCAGAGTTTGCGAAAAAAGTCCTAGGAGTTTCCCGCAGCAAATGTTCTAGCTTGACAGGTTCTGTGCTGTGCTACCAGAGAGAGCCCTGCTGTGGTCCAGGTGAACAGGACATTAAGGGAGCATGAAGTGAAGCGGGAAGAGGGACTCCAGGTGATATCAAGCTGAAGGGATGGGCAGGGCTGTGACGTCACGGAGCTGGCGTTTGCTCGCAAAGCGAGGTCAGTTAGAAATGGGGCTCGGCCAGTCGTGGGGCACGAAGAGCCAGCTCAGTCTTGGGGGGCCTTGTGTAGCCCGGCCAGGCGCAGCTACTGGGCCGGCCCGACTCCTCCCCTCCGGGCGCGGCCTCCACCTAAGTCTCCCGCCTCCCTCACCTGCCGCCGCCGCCGTAGTTGCTGCTGCCGCCTGCCGGTCCTGTAGCTTCGACAAAGAGCCGCCTACCCTATAGTCCTTCCGCTTCCTGCGGAAGAAATGGCGCTCTAGCCACAAGACCCGGAACTATACTCTATGGTAAGTACTTGTGTGACTTCATACCGGAAGCTCCCAGAAAGCTTTGCGCGTCACTATGGCAACCAGGAACACCACTGTAAAAGACCCAAAAAGCTTCATAATGTAGGTAGCCCAGCAGACGATGGAATAGGGAGAGAATCGTTTGCCCGCGAACCACCTGGACACCAGTCCCCAAGCTTCCACTACTCAGAAGGCCAGGGACCAGATGTTGTGTAGGGGTAGGATCCACATGCCCCAAGTAGCCTTCATAGCAGGATAATCTCTACACCATTGGATGGTAACAGGGCCCACAGTGTACTGATAATCCTCAGCCAATGGAACCATAAAAACCACAAAACAGACGTTGTTTCCTTCAACAAAGAAGAGATGATTTATTGTACACCTTCAGCCACAAATGAGAACAGAAACAGTCCAGAATGTCGTAAGTCAAGGGCAAAAGACCAAAAGGGACTTAAGAGCAAGGTGGGTCTCTCAAAAGGTGGTCACGGCGATCAGATGGTAATGTACGTTCTGGGTCTGTCGAGAAGTTCTAAACAAGCAGGCATGCAGTCCAGCAATTTGTCAAGTGTCCCTGGCCTCTGGCTTCCCTTGTTTCTGCTTCTATGGCGTCCATGGGTGCACAAGCTGGTTTACTTGGACCTCTGCCTCATCTTTCTTCTTTTGCGCTTCAGCCTGAAAAGTAGACAGAAATACACCCTCTGCCTAAAGTCCACCAGTTGAGTTTTTTCCCCCACGTGTTAATGTGCACACAATATACAAAGTGGTGAAACTTATCAAGCACTACATTTTGGCTCTGACAAAATCAGTGCTCAAAACGTTTTAAAGTTCAACCTTTTATATTACTAAACCAAACGCTCCAAGTTTTGTCCAAGGCATACTCCACTTCCCTCCCCGGGTACCAGTCAAGTCTTAACATACCTGCGCATTCGCTTCTTCCTCCACTGGCAACCGATCACAACCAGAGGCAAAGAATAAAATGGGTCATTAGTTTTACTGACAGGTTTAGATGGGGATGTGGACAACAGCATTTAGAATCAGGCAGGTTCTTGACCATACATGAGGACTTTGTCGCAGTTAACAATAAACCAGGACTCCTAACCCCCACACCCAAAGTAACCCCCGAAATCTGCGTGCACTCTTCTCGCCGCACCGCCCTTTCTCTCCCACTAGCTTTTGGACACCCTTGCGGAACGGCAGTCCGGAAACGATGGCGGACTCCCCTGTGCATAGGTCTCCAACCCCAACCGTCAACTCCTACAGCCTCATCTTACTATCGGCGACTGCTTACCTTGGCTCTCATGGCGCGGAGGTTTCTAGGGGTAAAAAGAAAAAGGCTACAGTTAGTTTGCTGTGATGATGATAAGTGCAGACACTAGATGCTAATGGATTGTTCGTGAACTCTACACATAGGCCACATAAACCAACCTAAGAAGATGGCGCTAGAGCCGAGAGAGCGCTAATTGCTCGCCTAGGGGTATTTAATGAAGCGGTCATTGTCGTCATTTCCGCTGCTTAGCCCTACCTCCAGGGGAATAGCAATGGCTTCCGGGTCCTCTCAGATACATAATAGATTCACTTCTCTTGGAAAACATAGTACTTTGAAGTTGAGTTACCAAATTCCCCATCCCCAGTTCTATTATGAGTACACTGTGTTATTTAAACGTGAGCATCTATTTCCAATATGAGACCTGGAGAAGGAGAGCAAAGGATAAGACTTCCGCCTTCCCTCGCATTGCTTCTTGGGAGTTGCAGTTTCCTGGCGACGACCTCCATTTTATTACCAATAGGTGCGTACTGTACAAAAATTCCTGATTTGTTCACTGGTTTATTATTATTATTATTATTTTTAAGATTTTATTTCATTACTTTTAGAAAGAGGGGAAGGGAGAGAGGCAGAGAGGGAGAGAGACATCAATGTTTGGTTGCGTTTCACCTGCCTCCAGCCACAGACCTGACTAGAGACCTGGTTTGCAACCTGGTTATGTGCCCGGGCTGGGGAATCGAACCTGAGACCTCTGGGTTTGCAGGCTGGCACCTTATCCACTGCGCTACCAGCCAGGGCTGGTTTATTTTTTAAACTAAACTACTGCAGGGAGACTCCATCTCAGAACCTTCGGAGGTCCTAAGGTTCCAGAATATGGAAAGATACAAAATTGGGTTGTCATTATTCTAGAGAAACTTTCCTAGTCAACTGTAGTCTTTCCCCAAAATCCCTTACGCAAAATGTTATTAGATTTCTTGCCACAGTGCATCTTGTTGGGAAACTACTTCAGTGATTCTCCCTACCAATGGGGAAGGTAAGATGGCTGTCTTATCTAGAGCAATAATGGTATTTTGGTATGAAAATAAAGAACTTCCTAGTTTCAGGGTATAGTCAGGTCAGAAGCACCTGGTAAACATACAAAGATTTGTCTACAGTTATAAAGAATAGAAAAGAAGCCCTTACTGATGTGGATCAGTGGATTGTGCCCAGGCCAGGGCACATAACCAGGTTGCAAGCCAGGTCTCCAGCGAGGTCCATAGCTGGAGGCAGGTGAAAGGCAACCATACACTGATGTTTCGCTCCCTCTCTGACTCTCTCCCTGCCCTTCTCTGAAAATAATGACTAAAATATATTTTTTTAAGCCCTGGCTGGTTGCACAATGGATAAGGCGCCGGCCTCCGAACCCAAAGGTCGCAGGTTCGATTCCCCAGCCAAGGCACATAACCAGGTTGCAAACCAGGTCTCCAGTCAGATCTGTGGCTGGAGGCAGGTGAAACGCAACCATACATTGATGTCTCTCTCCCTCTCTGCCTCTCTCCATTCCCCTCTCTCTAAAAATAATGAAATAAAATCTTAAAAAAAAAAAGATTAAAAAAAAATATATATATATATATTTAAAATATATATATATATATATAATTCTTTATATATATATATTTAAAGAATGGAGAAGAATGGAAAAAAAAATATATATATATATTTAAAATATATATATATATATATAATTCTTTAAATATATATATATATTTAAAGAATGGAGAAGAACCCTTAACTGGACTTCATGTTACTCACATTAATACTGCAAGGTGTGTTTTTTGTGTCGTTTTGTTTTTGGGTTTTGGGTTTTTTTAAAATATTATTTTTAGAGATAGGGGAAGGGAGGAAGAAAGGGAGAGAAACACCAGTGTATGGTTGCCATTCACCTGCCTCCAGCTAAGGACCTGACTGGAGACCTGGCTTGCAACCTGGTTATGTGCCCTGACTGAGAATCGAACCAAAGATCTTTGGGTTCACAGGCTGTCATCTTTCTACTGAGCCACCAGCCAGGGCTGTTTTTTTGTTTTGTTTTGTTTTTTGTTTTAAATCCTTCCTGTTTTGGTGGTTTTCCTCTGTAACTTAGGCCATCACTCCTTTAACTTTATTAAAACAATGTTTTTATTTAATCTTTTTAAAAAGATTTTATTCATTATTTTTAGAGAGAAAGGCAGGGAGAAAGAGAGGGAGAGAAACATCAATGTATGGTTTGCCTTTCACCTGCCTCCAGCCACAAACTGGCTGGAGACCTGGCTTGCAATTTGGTTATGTGCCATTACTAGGAATCAAACCAGCAACCTTTGGGTGCCTAATCCGCTGTGCCAGCAGCCAGGGCCTTATTATTTTTTTTAAGATTTTATTTATGTATTTTTAGAGGGGAAGGGAGAAGGTGAGGGAGAGAAATATCAATATGCAGTTGCCTCGTGTATCCCCAGCTGGGGATCTGGCCCACAACCCAGGCATGTGCCCTGATTGGAAATTGAACAAGCAACCCTTTGGTTCCCAGGCTAGTGCTCATCTACTGAGCCACACCAGCCAGGGTAGGTCAGCCATTATTAATATAGTAAGAATGGTTTGCATGACATTGATGTAACCTAGTAGTTAAGAGTGGCCCAGCCCTGGCTGGTAGCACAGTGAATAGGCGCTGGCCTGCGAACCCAGAGGTCGCTGGTTCAATTCCCCAGCCAGGGTACATAACCAGGTTACAAGCCAGGTCTCCAGCCAGGTCTGTGGCTAGAGGCAGGTGAAAAGTGACCATACACTGATGTCTTTCTACTTCTCTCCCTTCTCCTCTGTCTGGAAATAATAAATACAATCTTAAAAAAAAAAAAAAAAAAAAGTGGCCCAGAATGTGCACGTGTAACAATGACTTCACTCTACTAGTCAGTGAGGGTGGTAGAAGCTGAGTGAGTATGTGTACTGTGTGGCCATCACCTTCAAAATGCCTTGAGTAGAGCAAGGAATGTGTATCTAACTTTGCATTAAGCTCAAACACTCTGCAGAAACTATTCAGGTAATTCAGAAGGCCAGAGCTATGGGCAACTGATGACTGGCAGCTTCATCACAACACACCTGCTTATACATGTCTCTTGCAGTTTGTTGGCAAAACATCAAATTACCTGCGTGGCTCAGCCCCCTTGCAGCCTAGTTTTGGTGCCTTGTGACTTTTAGCTTTTCCCAAAACTAAAATCATCTTTGAAAGGGAAGAGATTTCAGACTGTCAAGGAGATTCAGGAAAATACAACAGAGCAGGCAATGGCAAATTGGAGAACTGTGTGGTCTCAAGGTGCCTACTTTGAAGGAGACCGAGGTGTCAATTGTTCTATGTACAGTGTTTTTTCTATTTTCAATAAACGTCTCCATTTTTCTACTACATCCAGAAGGCTGGATACCTTCTCGGCAGACTTCATATATTTTGCAGCACATGTTAAATGTGTCAGTCCTGAATGAAATGTCAGCAGCAAGGTTGATGATTTTTCTTTAGTAAATTAAAGTCTCCATAGAAAATTTACTATCTTAATTCAGAGAATCCAGGATCTCTCTTTGGATTGGGGAAATACTTCGTTTTAGAAAGTATAATTCGGCAACATAGAAAAACAGCCCCACCCCTGGCTGGTAGCACAGTGGGTAAGGTGCCGGTCTGTGAACCCAGGGGTCGCAGGTTCGATTCCCCAGCCGGGGCACATAACAAGGTTGCAAACCAGGTCTCCAGTCGGATCTGTGGCTGGAGTCAGGTGAAAGGCAGCCATACATTGATGTCTCTCTCCCTCTCTGCCTCTCTCCCTTCCCCTCTTTCTAGAAATAATGAAATAAAATCTTTAAAAAAAGAAAAAAGAAAAACATCTCCAAACGATCAGCATTTCAACTAATACTCACCCACATCCATCAAATAATAACAGTGAAGTCACGTGATTATGAGCAAATCCAAATTTATTTTAACACCATGTCATTTTCAATGTTTAAAAACCTCATAAATTAGCGGGAGCCCTAGTTCCCTGGGACAGCATGCCAGAGGTACTGAACGAAATTCGTCACCTTTCTATCCAAACCCCTAGCAATTCACCCAATTCAAGTCCACAGCTCTAGAAAGCCAGGAGTTGTCTCTTCAGTCAGTCTGTTCCTCTGGTTCCTGGTCTTCCTTTCAAGGGAGGGAGATCAAAATATTTCAAAAAGGAACATAACCACAGTTGAGCTTTCTAGCTCAGGTTTGTAAGATGGAGCAAGGGAAGACCCCACTTACTCCAAAGAAATGGACTGGTTGAAATGAGTTCCTCCTTTACAGCTTTGGAGGTGGAGGGGAGCTGTAGAACGCAGAACAAAAATGACTAAAAAGATTTACAAATGAAGATCATTTCATAGATGAGAATCTCTTGTTAAGTGCAGGACCCAGCTCCTAAAAAGGAAGGGCCCGACCAGGCAGCCTGGATCAGAAAAGGGTATCTACCAGGTATGTGTGAATAAAAACAATATGAAGAAGAGTTCCTCTCTACTTTGAGGCCAGGTAAAATACTTGGGAAGCGTGGGAAGAGAGGAAAAAGCCCCCAACAGATGGAAAAATGCTGATATCAGAGTACATAAAAAAGTTTGTTGGATTTTTAGAGGTGGTGGCTCCTTTAGCCTCCTCCCTTGTTCTGTTGTAGGGCCATAAACCTTGACCAAGCAGAGAGTGGTAGAAAAAAGCTAGAAAGAGGGGCTCAAGGACGATGGATTTTGACTCCTGATTTTATTATTCAATTTTTCTTTTCTAGTTAAAGTAGTCTTCAGTGGCTGGGAAGCCTGGCCTCCCAAGACCAGAGTCAGTTGGAACTGGTTGCCGTTGGAAGGGGGTTGGGTTGGGGGACTGGGATGGGGGCAGGGAGATGCCCCGCTCTGCTGGTGGTCCTGGATGAAGATGAACTGCACTTCACAGAGCCTGGGGTGTGGTGGAAAGGGGATGAGGCAGGAGCGGCAAGCTGGGGAGATGGGACCCACCTCAGTCCCCAGCTTCATTCTCTTCTAATGTTTCCCCACTGGTGGCATTCTCTGCAGTCTTAGAGGCCTATATTCATGGAAAGAAGAGGGAGGAGACTTGTTAAGTTTCCTTGGGGTACCAAGGACAAAAATACCGTAATTCTCTAGGTCAGGGCTGAGAAGGGGGAAATAAGGAAAATCTATACCACACCACAACCCAAAAAACTGCAAGAGGGATCAGGCTCAACCTGCTGAAGAGAGGTAACAACACACCTTCTTTTTTTTCTTTTTCTGGGTTTTCCGACTTGCAGAACTCTGGAGGAGGGCCTGGAAAGTAGGAAGGAAAACAAATTTTGAGGAATTTGGAGGAAATAATCTTACTTTAATATTGCAGCTCTTTTTCAGAACTTGCTGACATTTGATCCTCACTTCCAGGACAGGTTCAACATGCCCACCACTTTCCAACCCATACTAACCTTGAGTTCTGCATCCTGGACCTCCAACTCAGACTTGTAAAGGTCAGGATCAAAGGGACCACTGGTTATCCGCATGGGACCATTGGGCATGAGCAGAACTGTAAATTTAAACTGGGCAACAAATTCACCTGTGGAAGAGAAGTGTTGTGATAATATATTCTTTCGTTATATTTTTTCTATAAGCTAAAAAAAGTAAGGAAGGAACTGTTAACCAGTTCCAAAGTGAAGTTCTTTAGAACTTACCCTCCTTCTCATAGAGAACATTAAATGGCTGCAGCAGTTCATGTTTGGCGCACTCTACCACACCCATCCGGGCCTTCTTCTCATCTTCAAATGCTCTGGTAGGGGAAGACAAAGTCGGGTATCCTTAACCCCCTATCAAGTCTTACCATTTTGCTCATGTTTTTAAATAGCTCCTACCCTCAGGCAGAAATCATGGTTAGGGCTACTCTTTTACATTCCCTCCAATGAGGAAGATGGGGAGCATAAGAGGACTGTAGTTCTGTTGCATGCAGGCTGAAACTACAAGTCTAGGCAGGAGGGGAGAGGGAGGGAGGGGTGGAGAAAGGAGTTAATGTTCCTGGGTGTGTGGTCTGAGTCATAATAGTTCCAAGTCCTATCCTTGTTAAGTTCAGTATACCTTAAAGTAAACGGCATGGCGTCAAAACGCCTTTCAACCTCACTGAAGAAGGCACGTGAAGTTTTCATTTTTAGGCCATATTGTTTAGAAGGATCTCGTTTATAAATGGTGGTTCGCTGTCCTGCATCCTTGGCCTAAAAGAGTAAGTTAGGTCGTTTGTTCTGGGGCTCTGGGAACACACCCTCAGTCACCCCTCTGTGCCAGCTCTGGTTAACACTCCTCACCTTGCCCTCTCCTGAGCTGACGAGAACATCCACAGCATATACTTCATGTACCTCAAATTCAGCTTTTTCGTGGTCCTTCCTAAAAGGAGTAAGAAGGGAACCATGAAGAGCAGTAACTTCCTGGAGTTTGGAGTAGAAAGTGGACAAAAGTGGGCTGGAAATATGGAATAAAAAAATTCACTATTTTGAAATGGTGGAAAGTGAAGGGTGGGATTGACACCTACTTCTGCTGGTCTGTGGGATTCTGGATAATGGTTTTCTCTCCATCGATAACATGTTGCTTCAACTGGTGTGACAGCATACCTGTAGAAAGGACAAAGTCTATGGTACCAGCCATCTAGAATCCCAAAAGGTTTCCAAATCCACCCACCTAAGTAGTTTGTTGGGGCACGCAGTAAGAGAATGGTGCTTGGCTATGGAAACCGAGGGCACTGAGGTTTTTGGCTTAGACTGTGCTACAGCCAGGATGGATCCTTAAGGGAGGAAAAAGCCTTAATTATGCTAAATCACTGGATACTCAGACCCTCAACCCTGTTATCTGAGGTCTCACCTTCTATTGGCGTGCAATTAAATGAGTGGGCAACTTTGTTCCAGGCTTCTGTCACTTGTGTGTTCTAGAAGTACAAAATCAAATAAAAGGTGAGATGTCAGGGGCTAATAAATTCTCTACCAAGTGAATAAGAAGCGTAAAAAAACTGAGTTCTAATATCCTCCATCAAGTATAACACTGTTTTTTCCTGTCATAGCCCTACCAATCCCTATAACCTAAATGTACCTTACATTTGCATATCCTTTTACAAAGGGCTTTCACAAAGATGATCCAATTAGACAACCATTTTGGAAGGTGAATAGGGTAGATCTATACCCCAATTTAGAAGGTGAGGAAACTAAGACTCAGAAAGGCTCAATGATTTGTCCAGGGTTAAACCAGTGAACAGAAAGAACCTGGTATAGTTCTGGTAGGGTAGCTCAGTTGGTTAGAGTGCCATCCTGAAATGTCCAGCTTGCAGGTTCAATCCCAGGCAGGGAACATGTAAGAATCAACTAATGAATGCATAAATAAGTGGAACAATAAATCAATGTCTCTCTCTTAAATCAATAAATAAAATTAAATTAAAAAATAAAACAACAACAACAAAAACCTGGTAGTAAGCCCAGGTTTTATCATCATAAAGTTCTGTGTTTGTTCCATTATACATGCCATTCTCACCTGTTCAGAAGGGACAGCAAACTCTTATTTTCTTCTTACCTCTTTCAAACATGATCTGATCCTCACCTAAGCTCCCAGCTAATATGATTAAACGATGCACTAGGCACTGTGATAATCACTTTAAATGAATTGTCTCAATCACAACCCTGTGAGAATAGGCACTATTTTACAGATGAGGAAATTTGATTCAAACTCATTTTTAATTAGTAAGAGTTGGCAATAGGGCAAGAACCCAGAAAGTCTGATGCTATAACTAGACAACACTACGTTCCTGTGAAGATACACATTATTTAAATTTATAATAAATGCACAAAATAACAATAGTTAACACAAGTGTTTACTATATGCCAGGCACTGTTTAAAATGCTTTACAACAGTTCAATGAAGGAGGTGTAATTATAAGAGGTTAAAGTGAAAAGTAACAATGGGGATAAAGTACAAATTGATTAAAAGCATGAAGAGTAAAAATAAAAGCATGAAGAATAAGAGAGTACAAGCAAAAAACAATACTTAAAAGTATCAAACAGTTGTCTAGAGACTTAAATGATAGGAAAATGTCTTGTCCTGCCAGAGAAGCTCAGTTGGTTAGTGTCCTGATACACAAAGGTTGTGGGTTCTATCCCAAGTGAGGACACATACAAGAATTAACCAATGAATGCATAAATAGGTGGAACAAAAAATCAGTTTTTCTTTCTCTAAAATCAATAAATAAGGTCCTGGCTGGTGGCTCAGTGGAATGGCATAGATTGTATTAATTCATCTAAAGTTTATTACCCCCGGGCTTCCCAATATTGTCTTGCAAGTTACAGAACTAACTTTTGGCCTTCCTTTGTCACCAGTTTATCAACACTATTACTCTTTTACAACCTTTTAAAATATACCTGTACCTTATTATAAGCTACCTACTTCAAATTATTTTCAGGGAAAGACACACATCAAAAACAGGAAAAAGAGCCCTGGTTGGTAGCACAGTGGATAAGGCGCCAGCCTGTGAACTCAAAGGTTACTGGTTCGATTCCCCAGCCAGGGCATATAACCAGGTTGCAAGCCAGGCCTCCAGCCAGGTCCATGGCTGGAGGCAGGTGAAAGGCAACCTTACATTGATGTCTCTCTCCCTCTCTGCCTCTTTCCCTTCCCCTCTCTCTGAGAGTAATAATAAATAAAATCTTAAAAAAAAAAAAATGACACTAGAAAAAGGATGTCTGTAGGTTCCACATATCCCCATATAGCCAGCATGGAACTATGTTAGGCACTAAGCAACTTCTTTTAAAAAATATTTTATTTGGCCCTGGCTGGTAGCACAGTGGTTAAGGTGCCGGCCTGCGAACCCAAAGGTCGCAGGTTCGATTCCCCAGCCAGGGCACATAACCAGGTTGCAAGCCAGGTCTCCAGTCAGGTCTGTGGCTGGAGGCAGGTGAAACACAACCATACATTGATGTCTCTCTCCCTCTCTGCCTCTCTCCCTTCCCCTCTTTCTAAAAATAATGAAATAAAATCTTTAAAAAAATAAAAATAAATAAGCTTTTGTAAAAAAAAATATATATTTTATTTTATTATTGTTGTATTACAGCCATCCCATTTCCCCTCCCCTCTCTCCCCTTCCCCACCCACCCACTCCCCTCCAAAGTCAATCCCACTTGTTGTCCATGTCCATAGCTCTTCCATGCTAGTTCCTTGACTAAACTGCTCCCCTTCTTTGTCTACTCCTTTCCCTGTCCCCTCCCCTCTGCCCACGAGCAACTTTTATCATTAAGTTCTTTAGTTCCTGCATCTTCTCTTACAGAATTCCCATTCTATGAGGTAGTTAATTTTTTAAAAGATTTATTTTTAGAGAGAGGGGGAGAGAGGTAGAAAAAGAGGGAGAAAAATATTGATGTACAAGAGTTGGTTGCCTCTCACACGCCCCCAACTGAGAACCTGGCCTGCAACCAAGGCATGTGCCCTGATAGGGAACCAGACCAGCAACCCTTGGTTCTAAGGCTAGTAGTGCTCAATCCACTGAGCCACACCAGCCAGGGCGAGGTAGCTAATTTTAAAATGTTAGTACCTGCCCTGGCTGGTGTGGCTTAGTGGATTGTGTACCAGCCTGCAAACCAAGGTTTGCTGGTTTGATGACCAGCCAGGTCACATGCCTGGGTTATGGGCCAGGTCCCCATTTGGGGGTGCATGAGAGGCAACCACAATTGATGTTTCTTTCCCTTTCTTTCTCCATCCCTTCCCTTCTCTCTAAAGTAAATAAAATCTCCCTGAATGGTAGCACATGGATAAGGTGCCAGCCTGAGAACCCAAAGGTCCCTGGTTCAGTTCCCAGCCAGGGCACATAACCAGGTTGCAAGCCAGGTCTCCAGCCAGGTCCATGGATATCTCTCTCCCTCTCTGCCTCACCGCCCCCCTAAAAATAATAAAATCTTTAAAATAAATAAATAAAATCTTATAAAATAAAATACTAGCATCAGCCTACGAACCAAGCAGTTGTTAGTTTGGTTCCAAGTCAGAGCACATTCCTGGGTTGCGGTCCAGGTCCCCAGTTGGGGCATGTGAGAGGCAACTGACTTTTTTTTTTTAATATAAAGACTCATTGCTCTTTTTTTAAAATTTATTATTTCCAGAGAGAGGGTAAGGGAAAGAGGCAGAGAAGGAGAGGAGAATCAATGTGTGGTTGCCTTTCACCTGCCTCCAGCCACAGACCTGGCTGGAAACCTGGCTTGCAGCCTGATTATGTGCCCTGGCTAGGGAAGGCAACTGACTCTTACACATTGATGTTTCTCTGCCTCTCGTTCTCCCTCCCTTCCCCTCCCTCTAAAAAAGTAAATAAAGCCCAGGCTGGTAGCGCAGTGGATAAGGCGCCAGCCTTTCGAACCCAAAGGTCGCAGGTTCAATTCCCCTGCCAGGGCACATAACATGGTTGCAAACCAGGTCTCCAGTCGGGTCTGTGGCTGGAGGCAGGTGAAAAGCAACCATATATTGATGTCTCTCTCCCTTCCCCTCTTTCTAGAAATGATGAAATAAAATCTTAAAAAAAAAAGTAAATAAAATCTTTAAAATGCTATTTGTAGCCCTGGCTGGTGGCACAGTGAATAAGGTGCCAGCCTGGAAACCCAAAGGTTGCTGGTTCAATTCCCAGCCAGGGTACGTAACCAGGTTGCAAGCCAGGTCTCCAGCCAGGTCCATAGCTAGAGGAAGGTAAAAAAGGCAATCACACAGTGATGTCTCTCTCCCTGTCTGCCTCTCTCCCATCCCCTCTCTCTAAAACAATAAAATAAAATCTTTTTTTTTTTAAAGATTTTATTTATTATTTTTAGAGAGAGGGAAAGGGAGAGAGGCAGAGAGGGAGAAAGATATCAATGTATGGTTGCTTTTCACCTGCCTCCAGTTACAGACCTGGCTGGAGACCTGGCTTGCAACCTGTTTATGTTGCCCTGGCTGGGGAATCGAACCAGCGACCTTTGGGTTCGCAGGCCGGCACCTTATCCACTGTGCCACCAGCCAGGGCTTTAAAATCTTAAAAAAAACAAAACAAAATAAAATAAATTGCTATTTGTTTTGTAAGAGGCTGTGGGTAAAGTTGGAAGTTCAGTAGAGAATAGTTGCAGATGCCTAGTGCACCTTTGGAGTTGGACTAAATAGCTTACCTGGTTTCCAGGTTTGACCAGGCGTAGGGCAGCTTCAGCACAAAGGTGAGCTGCCTTAATGACATCTGCTTTCCTCCCTGTTACTTGGGTCCCCTGTAGATAAGGAGGTACAGTCAGCACCTTCCTGGAAAGCTCTCAACTGGTTATTCAATTAATATCTATGCGCCCATTATGTAAGACCAGCCAATGAGCAGGAGAAACAACAACACCTTTTGCTTTTATTTCTCTAGACTCTCGAAACTTACATGGTAGCAGGGGTGGGGCATAAGAAACAAGAAGTAGTACACCCTCCCCCGTTCCCTGCAGGCTGCAGATTTCAAAGCAGACCACCTACCTGAGCTACACCAACCACAAAGGTATGAGCCACATTAGCAATAAAACCATCCACATGGACCCCAAGGTCACTAAAAAGTAAGAGAAGAGTATATAGCTTTAACAACTGGGACTATGTAAATGCTTAGAAAAAAGACAAGTGCTCTCAAATTATTTAAACTTACATTTTTACCAAGTCACCTTCCTTGAGAATATAGTCCTGGTCGCTCTTCAAAGGGGAGAAGTGACACACACAGTTATTTACTGAAATGCTGGTGGGAAAGGCAATACCTGCAAAGAGAATCATTGGCCTTACTGCGTCGCTCTCTTAGAGCCCTAATGCCTTTTAGAAAAATGGGAGGAAAGTCTTAGGGTTTTGCCTAAGTTTAATCAGTTTGTATTGGGTAGGAAACTGTCTTGTAACCCACTTGCTACTCCAAATTTTCCAAATATCTCAACCAGAAGTAAGGTGAGAGTTGCATCATTATGACAAACAAAACAGGACTAAAGAAGGATCAAACTTGAGAAATTAGTGAGGGATTGATTTTTTTTTTTTTTTTTTACCTTTCTTCATTTCCTTTTCTTTCTTGAAAATCTTCCCTGTCTCTTCCATTATCATGGCATCACCTTTCTCACAGAGGCTCAGAACTGACACACCTGAGCAGGATGCTTCCACCAAAGACCGAAGTACCCCTGCAGACAGAATCCCACCATGTTAGTCCAACATATGTTGTCTAAATTACAATCTAAGCAATACCTAGAAACTGGATTCAGAGCTTCTACTCTTCCTTATGACATTACCCTAAGGCTGAAAGAGGAAGCATATTTTACCTTTTGGAATGTATCTACCTGTAACCTCTAAACTTCTACCTTCCACTCCTAAAATAAAGAAGTCAACATTTCCATCCCTTCCTTATTAAGAGACAACTGGGTATATACAATCTGTCTCACTAGGCAAGGAAGACTTTCCAAAGATGATACCTGTAGCGTGGCAGAACTCTAAGAAGAACCTCACCAAGGTGTCCCACATACATGCAAAGCAGACTAGAAATTTATAGGTGTCAGGAACAACAGGAAAGTAGGCACAGAATTGCTGACTCAAAGCTGATGCACTATGAAATGCTACCTTCTCCCTTCTCAGACACCCCAATTAGGTATTAGTAATTCAATTTATGTAGACTTATTTCCACACAAACAAGTATATAAGCCAAGGGCATTTAATCTAAGGTCCCTGGGCTTCAGCAGGGTCATGGTTTACAGCTTTGGGCAGACTTCAAAGAAGTATGTGACCCAAAAGCGTTTACAACTAAATGCGATCACAAGTGCCCCAGAACTTCTAAATTGCAAGAGGGGAAAAAAAATTGTTTCTGCTTCAAATAACTTACATACAAAAATATACCAAAAATAGGAGTACTCTACTAAACGTGCATGATGTGATAAACCATCTCCATAGTCCATCCTGAACTTCAGGTTTGATTTTGTTTTTTTTTTAACCTAATTTATGGTGATTCTTTGGAGCCTGAAACTCAGGTTTTCAGATGTAAAACTAGAGACACCCTAAATACCTATCTTTACTGTCGAAACCCTTTAAAAGCCCAAAGACAAGCACTCTGTCCCCTGGACTGGGTTTGAGATTGGAAAGGTGAAGGGGAGCTCGAGGAGCTCGAGAAAAGAGACAGCGAGACATCTGCCGACAGTGGGAGGCAGCTGCTGAGAAAATCAGAGCGGTCCTAATAAGGATGACTGCCGAGATCCTAAAATCAGCGCCCTCCTTTCTCCAGTAGTATTCACAAGTTTGACCAGCTGGGGTGAGGACCTCAACACCGCTCCCAGGGCTGTCAAGCCCCGGAGAACAATCCGAGTTGAAGGCTAAGTCTACCCGCACAGATTGAAGGCAGGAACGAGTAACTGCCAGAAAAGCCAGCTGTAGCTCCAAGAGGGCGTGCGGAGCTCGGGAAGTGACCCCCAACGGTCCCCGAGCTGGCCCGGGCGGAAGGGAGCCCGCACAGGGCAAGGAGCTGGAGTGAATAACGAAAGACTTGAGCAAAGCACGTGGCAGGGAAGCTGGTGTCAGGGACGGTGGGAGCAAGGCAGCTGGCGGTCTGCTCGGGGACCCGGCAACGTGTGCCGCCCTCCCGACGCCGGGGGAGCCGCCACAAAACAGCGGGGTTCTTCGGCTGCCAAGAGCTGGGTGCTTCCTCTTCGAGGTGACCTCGCCGCTGCCAAAATTAGAGACAGGGATCCGGACGAAAGGGTGAGCGGGCGACGCGCCTCGCCTCCTTAGCAACGGCCTCGGGTCCGCGCCTGCCCCGCACCCGGTTCGGGGCTCTTCCCCGCCGTCCGCCTGCACCTCCAGACAACAACCCAGGCCTGGACGCTGAGGTCCCAGGCGCGACACGAAGTCTTTCCACCGCGCCACCCCCAGCGGACCGGCGCGGGGCCCTTAGTCGCTCACTCCGGAAGACCCCAGCGCTCAGCCCCTCCGGGGTCAGCCCCGTGCCGTCCCTCTAGCCCCTCTCTGTCAGCCCAGACCCCCGGACCCCTGAGGCCGCACTCACGGTTGGCGATGTCGCCCCCCATCTTATACTTGGTCACGACCAGGTCCTCGGCGATAGTTTGCTCCTGCTGCTCGTCCTCCCCCGACATTTTCCCGCCGCCACCACCACCACCGCTGCTGCCTCGTTCCCCTGAGCTGCCGCCTCGGTCTCCCTTCCTCGCCACAGGCTGTGGTCAAAGCCCCTTCAATTTGCGAGGAGAGCGCGAGCAAAAGCGCGAGCTAGCAAGGGAGCGGGCGGGCGAGAGCGAGAAGCTGCGAGCGCGCGGGCTGAGGCGCAGGGCACGCTGGGAAAACGAGTCCTTTCCACGGCCAACCTCGAGTCGCTCTCGTGGACTCGTGAACTATAATTCCCAGCCTGCCTTTCGCGCCCCTAAGCCAGGCCCTGGGGCCTTGCCCTCCGAGAGCCTCGCACGCCGGAGTCGCCGGGCACGCTGGGAAGGGTCAGACTCCAGCGGGAAGGCGGAGTGGTTATAGAGTTTAAGAAGCGTGGTCTATGCTGGAGCGTCCGTATCTATCAGAAGCCTTGAGCTGGGACCTTTAACGGAGTGGGGCGGGCTGAGAGAGAAGGCAGAGCTACTGCAGAGAAAGGGTTTGGAGGCGGAAGGGTACGGTGGAGCCGAAGCGGTTGGGGGTAGCTACCCTAAGGGCGGGGAGGCTGGGTGCGCCCTTCCCGGATACCTGGAGCAGCTGGCAGGACCGGCCCTGCTGGCACAATCGCCTTCCAATTCTGGAAGGACCAGGAGGGGCAGGACGGGTGTGTAAGGAGACCCAGGCAGAGGGACTAAGTGGGTCAGTGAACTCCGATTGCCCGTTTGCAGCTGCCCAGTCTAGACGCTGGATTCACACTGAAGATGGCACTATTGTTCCGACAATAGGCTTTGATGGCACCCAAGCCAACTGTTCAGACTTGAAGAGTGAGTTCTGAAACATGGGAGTTTCAGTATTCCACCTCTTGAGGGAGCACGTCTATCGGACTTTTTCTAACTTCCCCAAACTTTTTATTCCGGTTGGTTGGTTGCCTTGCGGAGATTCCTAATAAAACCTTTAATGAAAAGGACTGTGTGCTAATGCTTCTCTTAAGGGGGATACACAGGAGTAGGATTGGAGAAAACTACACGGGGCAGCGTAGGCCAGAAAGCAGGGGAGAAAAGGTCGCTTTGTTCTTCTGAGTAAAGGGGTGGTCAGGATGCCCTCCTAAAAGTTTCCATTTGACAGACAGAAAGCTGAAAAACTTTGACATTTTTATTCAAACATGTATAAAAAACAAAAATCTTCAGTGAGATTAACAGATACCCCCAGTTTCCCATCCAATGGGACAGAAGCCCGAAGAGGGTCCTCTTTCTATTCCAAACAGAAGCTTCCCATTATTGGGTGAGAACAGCTTCTAAATGTGGCTCCCGGGACCCTTGTGGGTCTGTCCCTTGGGTAAGAAATGGAGATCATTTACAGCACATGTAGGTAGGTTATGGTTTACACAAAGATGTCGCTATTTTTCCTTCTGACCACCCCCTCCCTGAGATGAGAAGTCTGGGTGTAGGAGGCTATGGTGTGGTTGTTGGAGTTAGATTTCATTTCAGTGCAAAAACAAGAACCCAGTGCCCCTTCTAAGGGCTCTGGCTTGTATGAATCCTGGACCTGGACCTGCCACTTCATCTCTTTAAGGCTCAGTTCCTTATTTGTAAAAGGGGTTAAGACCTAGCTCACAGAATTGGTGTAAGGATTGATAACAAAGTTTAGCCTGTTGCCTGGCACAAAAGGAAATGCTCAATTAACGTAATCATGAATATCTACACCTGATCTCTCCTCATTTCTTAAGATTTTAAGCTTCCCATTCTTTCCTGGGGGTTAGAGCTATAGCCAAATTTTTACTTTTCTCTGCCAGGTTTTGCCCTTTTCTCTGCTTTAGGAGTCTGATGGTAAACAAAGGCACAATTTAAAGCAGTCTTAATAAGTTAGGAATCTAAGAGAAAGGCACACGATGTGGGAGTAATCATGGACATGGGATATGATCCGGGAGTAATCCTTCATATCTCCAGGGAGTCCCCTGAGAAAGCAGAGGAATGGGATTGGGAAAGCACACAAAACAGGAAGAACCTTCTTTCTAGGGATTGGGAAAGAGAAGAAAGTGCACAGCTGGCTACATACCACAATAACTTTGTGTCAGTGTTTAAAAGCCTCCCAAGGTTGAATGGAATTGTCTAGGACTAAGACCTGGGACTAAGACCTGACAGGGAGAGGGAGTAGGAGGAAGAGGGGTACCCTCTAGAGGCACTAGCTGCCATTGAACGCTCCCTGAGTATCTCAGGGAGCAGGGGTTATGTTCTCTGGGCATTAGCCTTGGGGAAAAGCCTGCTATGCCAGTAATCTGGGTTGTCAAAGGCAGAGTCAGTGGCTTCTAAACTACGTAGTGTTTTGAGACGGGTATAGTGGACATGGGGAGCAGGGTGTCCAGGCCCCTGGAAAGCTTTCATCTCCTCATACCCTTGCTCAGCAGCTGGGCAGGCCCCCATGGCTGCATAATCCCCTCCAGGACCTGCTCCACCACGTCTCCTATTCATATATTCATAGTCCTCATCTGGTGTTGCGTCAGCAGAGGGCATGATGGGCACAGGGTGAAGTGGGCAACTCTGTGTGCTGCCCAGGGAAGCACTGAGATCTGATCCCACATCCATATACTCATAACCCAGCTCCTCCAGGGAGCCTGGCCTAGGAGGACGAGCTGGACTGTGCCTTCTCTTCCGGTTCATGTATTCATACTCCTCATCTTCATCCTCTTCCTCGGTACCCAGGACCGAATTGAGACCCACGGAAGAAAGGGTGCCTTCCCTCGAGGATGGAGCACCTGGGGGATGAGAAGAGAAACTAGCTATGTGGAGACCTTTGTGTTAATAGGCAGTAGAGAGTGGGAAAAGTCAGGCACCTTTGAGGTGTGCATCTGGCATGACATAACCATTGACATCCTCTTCCTCTAATCCTGGTGAGGAGAGTGGAGTGACAGGAGTAAGCAGGCTGTGGCGCTGGGAGTGGTAGGCACTGTCTCCACGTGGCCGTGGGCTCCGGCTCCGGCTTCTACATATTGACACCTCCTGGAGCTCAGCCTCAGAACCTGTCACATGGCCCTCTGATGACTCTGATATTAGGCGTCCCCGTGGCACAGGGTGCAGAGAGGCTGGACGGGGGCAACGTTCACTACCCCCACAAGCTGCAGACTCCTAAGAAAATAGTAAATAATACATAGAGGTTTACAGAGATGAAGAAAGGAGCCTGGGTTGTTCAATCCCTTCTCTTTAGTAGGACACCAACGAAACATCAAAGGGTTCTAAAATCTCCCACACGATCCCTATCAATCCTAAAACATTCTGCTACCCAGCATCTCAGCAGCCTCTTACAGAGAGACCTTACCTGGCAAGCTTCGCCAAGATTACTCTGGTTCATAGGCATGTATCCAGATGATGGATTTATAAGGCTCTGGCTCTAGGAAGAAAAAAGGAAGAGGGTTAAACAAAGGGAGACACTTCATCATGAGTGTCTGAGGAATTCATCTGGGTATCTCTGGGGTTCATAAGGACACGGGTGCGCAGAGTGCTCAGGGTGCAGAAAGTCTTGGGTAACTGGAGAATGCCTTACCCCACGTGGCCGGCTAAGTGTTCCAACTGGCAGGGTGGTGGCAGAATCTAGTGCTGTCTCCAGGTTATCCTCCTCTGCCTCTAGGTCCAGGTCTAGGTCTAGTTCTGGCTCCAGCTCTACTTCCTCCAGTTCCTTGTTTGTCAAAGCAGGGGGTTCTGCCCCAGGGGGAATTCCTGTTCCACTCTCTCTCTATAAGGGATGGCAATGGTTAAGGTAGTTACTGCTTTCAGCCAAGTTTCCTTTGCTCTAAATCTCTGTGACACCTCCTAGTCCTTACTCACCTTAATGACTAGATACCGAGGTGGGTCTCGGGCCATCCTGGTGAACTCATTGGCTAGTTCTTTAAAGGTTGGGCGTATGTTCTCATCAATCATCCAGCCTGGGGGTAAGATGTAGGAAGTACAGCCATAAGAGGAGAGTAGGGAGGAAAATCAGTTAGCAAGTGACTGGCATTAGCAGGTAACTCACACTTGACCATGACCATGTAGACATCGATGGTACAGATCTGAGGCTGTGCCAACCGCTCCCCTTTCTCCAGCAGGTCTGGTACTTCAGCCAATCGCAGCCCTGCATAGGGCTCTGCCCCAAAGGTCATCAACTCCCAAACTGTCACACCTGGTACAAGAAGACAACTAGTTGATGGCAAAATGGTAGAAATGGACATGAAAATGAAAGAAGCAGAAGTTAATCTGACACATGGATATGAAGGGTCTGAAGATTCTAAGAAGGGATCTAAAAGGCAACTGTGGAAATTTGGGTCAATGATGGTATAGAGGGCATTCAGATGGACTGACCATAGCTCCAGACGTCACTCTGGTGTGTGTATTTCCCAAAGTGGATGCTCTCGAGGGCCATCCACTTAATTGGAGTCTGAGGGATGAAAGGCCAAGATGTTACCAATTATTCTCACAAATTTTCTTGGCATTTCCAACCCCCAAGTTTCCTACACTTTTTTTTTTTTTTTTTTGCTGTCTGAACTTTTATTTCTGGCATCATCAGGTTCCTTTCCTTGAGCTTATCATGCTGCATCTGCTTGCCTCCGAAAGAGACCACTGTTTGCTCCGTAGCTCCATGCTTCCCTCAAGCCCCACCACCTTACCGGTGCTTTGTATCACCTACCTTGGCCTCACTGTGTAGTAGCTGTTTATCATCAGGGGGCAGCAGGTCAGCCACTCCAAAATCTGCCACCTGAACCTGACTGGGTGACTTGAGTAGCACATTTCGGGCAGCTAGGTTCCTATGTACCATACCATGCTCCTCAAGGTAGTACATACCCTGTTGGAGAAGGAAGGATTCTCAAGGTTGGGGGAGTTGACCCTTGAGATCCAGAATCACCCAAATCCTAAAAGTCATCACTTAAAACCTGAACCTCCCTGCCTCCCACCCTGCAGGCCCCCAGCCAGGCCAGCGAACTGCCATCACAGAACTCCTACCACTCCTCTCACCTTGGCAATTTGTACTCCCCAATTGAGCAGTAGCTGTGGTCCCAGTGCCCCTCGGTGTTGTCTCACATGATCCAGCAGGGAACCCAGAGGCAAATATTGAGTGACAAGCTGCAGAGATGACCCTGGGCACAATCCTAGCAGTCGTACAATATGAGCATGGTCTAGGCTTCCAATGGCCAGCATATGCTAAGAGATACAAGGGGGGTTACCCAAGGAACAAACAGGCTCACATATACCCAGACCAGCCCCACCTCCCAACAGTCTGGTACATAAATATGGCACATTGTATCTGCTAACAGAGGACCATGCTTCTGCATAATCACAGGTTAACACTGACCTCTTTCCTAGCAGCATACAGAAAACCCTTCCTTCACTTACATCCGTCACAGCTTGAAAACTTTGCCGTCCACTCTTATCCTCAATGACTTTAATGCAGACTGGGATCTTTATTGATTCACCCTCAGGAATCCACACTCCCTGGGAAGTGTGAAGCAGGAATCAGCCTAAGGTCTTCCCCCCAGGCTAGTCCTTTCCCCACCTCCCAAGACTTTCACCTTCTGTTGGTCACTCACTTTGTGCACAGTTCCAAAGACACCTGAGCCAAGTACTTTAAGCTTCCTCAGCTCCGTCTCCTTGAAGATTCTGGCCAAGACTTTATTAGCTTTCTCACTGGGGTCCAGAGGCTCTATGCTCTGAGGAGCAGATGGGGAGGAGGTACTCAGGAAAGCTCATTCCCAGGATCCACTACAACCCTTTCCTCCTATGTGGTTGTTAAGAGCAGCAGAGCCCAGAGGGGAGGGAGCAGGAGAAGAAATTGTCTTTAGTCTTAGAAAGCATTGTGGGCATATTGGGGAATAATAGACCCCAAGGAATGAAGAAGTTTCTTGGATCATGAGATTAGGAATCAAGAGGGTTAGGGTTTCCCTTTGACTGGGGAAAGGAGACAAAGTTGGTAACACTATTACCTTTAGTACGTTTATACAATTTTCTGTGTTTTTCAAGAAACTTTCATATACATATATCAACCCCTTTCACCTTTATAGCCATCCTATAAGAATGTATTTTATTATTTCCTCTGCATATTGAGGAAATAATAACTGAGGCACAGAATAAAAGTCACGGGGCAAATTAATGGCAAAATCAGGAGAATGATGTCTCCCATTTCTCTGGCCAGAGTTCTTTACAGTGGACCATGCTAACTTTCCTTAAAAAAGGGGATCAAGTCCTGGCTCGGTGGCTCAGTAGCTCAGTGGATTGAGCACCAGCCTTTAAAAAACCAAAGGGTTGCGAGTTGGATTGCCTATCGGGGCACATGCCTGGGTTTCGGGCCATGTCCCCATTTGGGGGCATGTGAGAGACAACCACACACTGATACTTCTCTACCTCTCTCTCTCTCCCTTCCCCTCTCTTTAAAAAAATAAATAAAATGTTTAGAAAAAGAAAAGCAAAAAGGGATCACATTTCTGGGGGAAGGAGGTCGTTCTTAAAGAGAAATGGTATGGGTACCTTTGTAGACTAAGAGACACTCACCTCACCACGTTCCAAATAGCGCCTCATAGCCCTCTTATTCTGAATCCGACGCCCACGCAAATAGAGAATAGTGCTGCCCAGGATCACAAAAATCACTACCAAACCTACTACCACTGCTGAAGCCATTGCCAGATGGGTTTTGCTGTGGGATAGAGAAACCCAGCATTACCCTGGGTCCACACGGCCCTTACAAATGTCATCTATACCTATAACTAAAAGGTATGGTGCAGATCTGGGGCAAGCAGTTAACATTCATATATACTACAATCTTTGAGCACTAAACAGGTTACCTAAATCTGGACCTACTGAGGCTACTGCAAGTTCATTTGAGAAAGGAAAGCCAGGTCCCACTTCCTAAGTCTCCAAGACCATCATACCTGATCAGCGCCCGTGTCTGGCCTAAACAGTCTTGTAGGTCTGGTCCCTTACACCTAGAGAAGAAAAGTTATCTCCTTAAGTGGGAGCTGGAGAATCCCATGGGAGGCTCAATTCCAACATCTACAACATTGTTTCAGATCCTACCATATAGCATCCACCCTGGAGCCCAAGCATATTCCAAGATATGGCCTCCATCTCTGAGTCCCACTATTGAACAAAAGCTTGAACTGATATTATTCCAGGTCTCCAAAATTGTGGTGTAAGTTTGTGCTGTTATTGAGTATCCCTTTCTCCAATCCGTCATTAGACATCTGGGAGTGATTCTTAAATCACAGTTCCTTCTTCTCTCCTCCTAGTTCTGTGCTCCTCCCCCTCCCCCTGACCACACCTTCTTAACATCCCATCACTGACCCCTGGGTGCAGTTCTCATGGCAGGGCCGACATTCATTCTGAGCATCTGCGAACTTGTAGATGGGGCCCTTGGCACCCAGGACTCCATAGGGGCAGCTGCTCACACAGTGGGGCCCATCTCGAAAATGGGCACACTGGGCACAAGCATCAGAGCCCTGGGTGGAAGAGAAACAGTCAGAAAAATGGGATCCCAAAGTCAATTCCAACCTAGAGCAAACCCAGCCATTCAGGACCCTTCATCCATAAACCCTAGCTAGCATTATCTTGCCTTCCTGTGGTTTGTCCCTATGGTTCCCTAGATCCTCCAGTGCTGCCCTCTACTCCCCGGTCCCTTAGAGATCCTGGTGCCGCTACTGTACCGAGCCATTGCATGTGGCCATGCCCTCCATGGGTTGGCATTCTGGGTGACAGGAAAAGCATTCAGCTTCATGGGCAAACTCACGAGGCTCCCTGCAGTGAGTTAAGGGGGTTAAAAATGGAGGGGGGTCATTTCCAAGTCCTAACCTTTATGCCCTAATCCCCAACCACAGGTCTCCTCCCTTGTTCCCACCAAAGCATACGCAGAAAGTCGTCTAAAGGCTTTCAGGTGCCACCTGAACAGCTCCACCCCAGGGCCACATCCCTCCCCACCCCTTCCTGACGCTGTCTCTCCTCACTGTACCCGTTCAGAAAGTTGCAGTGGGTCACACAGACACCTCCTCGGCTGTAGTTGCGACAGGATAGGCACTGACCAGGGCCTGCACCCCAGCATCCCCCAGAGGAACACAGAGGGTCACACACTTTGCCCTCTGCCACTAGAAAGGAAGGGGAGGATCAAGAGGAGTCAGATCTTCCGACAAGCCCGCTCCTGAACACTTTCTGGTTAGTGTTTCCAGCTTAACATCCCTCTCTCCTTGTCACCAGCCCCCATCACTACTCTCACTTCCAGGGCAAAACAGCCCTTACACCCCTCTCCCCAGCTCCCTCTTCCCACCACCCAGTGGGCCCTTTCCCTCACCGCAGTCTTTTCGGGGCCGATTATGCTTGATATCTAGTCTCTCTTCTGAAGGCCCTCGAAGCAGCCTGGTCCAATTAAGAGAATGGTGGTAGCACAACTGCCGATTGGCACTTATGTAGATGCGCCCAGCACTAATTTCTTTCAAGGATCGGAAGCCTAGAGATGTTATATTCAAGTTCTTCATGATCAACAGTGAGAAGCCCCGGCTGAGAATAAGGAGACAGGATGAGAGGGGGAAACAACAAAAGAAAAATTTACCATGCAGTGGATTCATTTTCATTCAGCTAGTTGCTGTGTCACACTGAAAGAGACTCCTCCTCCTTTTGCCTTTTCCCCATCAAACTCTCAGACCCTTGGGTCTACTGTATGAGAAAATGCCTTCCTTTAATGCCTAAGAAACAGGGCTCATTACCTGGAGATGCTGCCACCTCCACACCCCTTACTCACTTGTAGAGGCTTCTGCCTCCGATAGTTGTCAGGTTGGAAAAGACACTGAAGTTGTGCATGTGGGCAGGCCAGGACTGAATGTTCAGGTAACCTGAGAGGTTGGAGAGAGGTATATGAATGGTGAGCCTTTTCCCCTTCCTTTTTCTCAGATTCTCCTTATTCCTTCCCTGTTGCTTGAGACTTGATTTTCTCAAGTGGTTATACTGCAATTTGTGCCAGAATTTATTCTTCTCAGAAAGGGCAGCTTTTCCTCCCACTCTACCTGTGATCTCCCGTACTGTCCGAAACACGTTGAGTTTCTCAGGATCCAGGGCAGGGATCTTGTGCCAGGGGTCTCTGAAGAGGAAGACAAAAACCAGTTACCAGCCCTGGCTGGTGGGCTCAGTGGATAGGTCCCAGCCTGTGAACCCAAAAGTCACTGGTTTGATTCCCAGTCAGGACACATAACCAGGTTGCAAGCCAGGTCTCCAGCCAGGTCTGTAGCTGGAGGCAGGTGAAAAGTAACCATACATAGATGTCTCTCTCCCTCTCTGCCTCTCTTCCTTCCCCTCTCTATAAAAGTAATAAATAAAATCTTAAAAAAATAAATAATTGAATAGCCCTGGTTGCAGGTTTGGTCCCTAGTCGGGGTGCATCGCATATCAGAGACGATCGATGCTTCTCCTTCATCAATGTTTCTCTCCCTCTTTTTTTCCCTCCCTCTCTAAAAATCAGTAAATAAAATATTTTTTTAAAAATGCATAACTTAAATAGGACTATAAAGTACAACATAGGGAATGTAGTCAATAATACTGTAATAATTATATATGGCACCAGGTGGATACTAGAAATATCAGGGGGAAACACTTTGTAAAGTTTATGATTGTCTAATTAAAATGCTGTGTGCCTGAAACCAATACAATATAATACTGAAAGTAAACTGTAGTTTTTTAAAAAATGCACATATGACTCTAAGTAGGAGGGAACATCACAAACCCAAACTGAAGAACATTCTACCAGTTACCTGACCTGTGCTGATCAATAAAGTCAATGTCATGAACTGTTATAAATCAAAGGAGACTGAAGAGCTGTAACAATTGAATATAATGTGTAATCCAAGACATTAGTAAGACAATAAGTGAATTCTGAAAAAAGTCTGTAAATTAAATAACACTTTATATCAATGCTAATTTCCTGATTCCAGTAATTATTCTGTAGCTATGTATAAGAAAACTGCTTGTTTTTAGGGAAAACATTGAAACATAATAAGGGTTAAGGGGGCACCATGTCTGGAAGTTTACCATTAAGTGGTTCAGAGAAACAAGAGCATATATTATGTGCGTGTGTGTAGAAAGGGAAATACCAATGTACACGGTATAATGTTAACGTTTGGAGTGAGAATTTAAATACCAAATAGTGTGCAGGAAAACCTTTATACCATTTTTGCAATTTCAGCGTAGACCTAATATTCTGTCAAAAGAAAATAATGGCCTCAATTGGTTGGAGTGTCATCCTGACATGTCAAGGTTGCAGGTTTGACTCCCAGTCAAGCACACACAAGAATCAACAAATGAATGCATAAATTAAGTAGAACAACAAATCAATGTTTCTTTTTCTCTCTCTCAAATCAATATAAATAAATAAATAAATAAGAAAACGGGTGCTCTAATGTTACACACACACACTTTAAGTACTATCCTATGGATTAGAAACTCCCTTTGGTCTCTGCAGCTCCACTCTACGGAACAGAACTAGGGGAAATAGCTGGCAGGTTTTTATCTAAATTTAAGAAAGAACTTCTAGAAAACTTTAAAAAGGACACAATGTTTCTGTCTCTTGCCATTCAGCTAGATGATATTACAGTGCTTACGGATATGACTGAGGGGACTCAAGCCCTAGGTGGGAGGTGGAGTTAAGCACAGTCAGGTCATCTGTGATTTCTAAGGTTTTAGGATTTAGATTCCTAATTAGCTTCACCTATGAAGGGGCTGAGTCAATACAAAGAACTGGGAGAGGCTGGGTGGGCTGGGGGACCAGGGAGGGAAAGCAGAATCTCTAACCCATTGAGGCCAGTGATGAGGAAGTCCAGGTTGCCCAGGATCTTGGTGCAGTTCACAAATCCGTCAATGTTGCTGGAGTCCACAGTCTGGAAGCGGCTGCCAGAGCCTGTCCCTTCACAGGCTGAAAACAAAAGGAGGCTCAGTTCAGGTTGGGGTAGAGGGTTGAGTGGTCTTAGGGTAAAGTTGTCTCTTCACCAACTTCTTACTATCTCTTACTTACCTTTAGGGCACAGCCCCCCACACGGTTCACATATCTTGAGGCCATTTTTATCTACTTCCATCTTGTCAGGAGGACAGGCCCTGACACAAGATGTTTGATCCACCACAAAGTTATCTAGGAAAAAGGAGGGTTTCCTTAAAGATGAGGGAGGAACGCTGCCAACTACGACCTGATCCTGGCTCCCTCCTGCTCTGCACTAGCTTTGCCCCAATCCACCACCCAAGTTCCTTAAGTGCCATCCTGTGGATTAGAAAGGCCCTTTGTTTTTAGCTGTTCCAAGGAGCAGACCTAGGAGCAACTGCTCGAAGTTACAGGGAAATAAATACACAAGGGGACAGGACATAGGGGTCACTCACTACAGAGGCGAGGTTGATGACTGCCACCATTTGCCCTCTAAGGCTACTACTTACCACCCAACTTGATCCCATTTGCCTTCTAAAACTGTCAGAATTCTGGTTCCATTATCATCATTTCTTCCTTTCAGATACTTACGGGGACAGCTGGCCACACAAACTCCTCCATACTGATACTTGGTGTAAGGATTGGGTTCCAGCTGGAAAGTTAGCTTGTTGTAGACAAGAGGCTGTGGGCACTGGCGCACACAGGCTCCACTGTCATTGAAGAGTCGGCAGGCCTGGAAACACAGGAGACTCACAGACTTGCGTTGCATTATTTTCCCTACTTCCCCCCGCAAAGTCCACGTCCCCACTTCAGAACCCAGGCAAATGATGCTACCACTACGTACAAAGCAGTCGGTGTTCTGAGGGCCGGAGCAGCCCCCTGCACACTCATCGTGGCAGCACTGGTTGGGATTGGGCCCAAAGCAGTGACCATTACACTGAGGTGCACAGATGGTCTTGGTCACTATGGAAGGAGAAAGCACAGCTGTCAGGATTCTTGGGACTGCATTCTGAGGCCACTGCTCACCTACTTTGCTTTCCAGGCTCATCCCTATCCCCAGTGGACACAGGTTGGGGTGGACAGAGACGAACATGTACGAATTTGAAGTATTTAGAGGGAAGTACACCCACATGTCTGGCAGTCTTCTGGTCCAGGACCCCAGCATCGCCCATTGCAGACCTCATGACAGGGGGCACCTAGGTTGGGAAGGAAAGTGACAGGAGAAACGGTCAAGCATAAGAAAGGTTTGCTTGAATCAACAGGGCATGATGTCAGTGCAGAGGCACTGGAGCCCCAGGAAGCAAAGAGCGAAGGCAGCACCCCTCCTTCCTTTGCAGAGCAGGGCAGGGCTTGAGGGAACCTGTCAACAAGGGGTGGAGCCTCGCCTCCATACCACCCACAGGGAAGCTAAAGGGGAGCGTCTGGAAGAAATGCCAAGTTCAGCCCCAGACCCAACCAGGCACTGGGACCTCCTTGGCAAGTTGGACCCAGTAGGATTTTACTAGTGTGAGTGGACAGGCAGCAGCAGATTGTGGTCAGGGGCAGGGAAATTCTAAGGAAAAGGGAGACTGTTGTAGTGGAAAGCGAAATGGATGTGGAGTCCAAATAGCTGGCTTCCCCACTTAGTACGTAGGCTCACTGGCCCCTTTTCTTGACACACTGCTTCTGTGGTTTGGATTCCAGGGGACTGACCGGCTGCCTCCTGGCAGGCTCCTTGGGTCTAGGGCCTGAGGTGTTTGTTCAGTGGAAAGGCGGGTTCAGATTTGGGACAACGATGACTGGAAAGGAGACACTCTGGCTTGGTGGGGGAAGGGGAGCAGTCTTGATCACGGCCACTCACAGGTCCTGCCATTGTCCTTCACCACTATCTCAGCGACTGGGTCCCTCACGATGTCCCTCCAGTCAATTGTGTCCATGTGGCAAAGTTTATCATTCTTCTCAATATAAACACCCCCTGACAGGATTTCTGAGGTAGAGAAGTGACAAGAGGTAAGGGCTACAGCAGGCCTCCTTTCCCCTAACCGCCCCCGCACAACAGCCCAAAGCCCTCCTGTCCACATAAGACAGAAGCAGGGGAAATCGGCAGACAGATATGTCCCATTAAATTCTAAGTACAAAATAAATAAATAAATTCAAAATGCAGAGAAGGCTCGCCTTGTTAGAGGAGGAGCCAGGCGGAAAGAAACTCCTGCCTTCTCAGACACCTGTCTAGATCCGGTTTAGCCAGTGGGGGAGGGGAAGGAAAAGGAGAGAAGATTCCTGACTTAACACCCCCCTACCCCTGCCCTACCTGTGTTTTTTCCAACTACCTGGGATTAGAAAGTGGCCAGGTAGTATTTTTAACCCCTATATTCCTCCAGTTTAAGGGAAACTGTGAGGGGGAGGAGGTAGGATTCTAATCCCTGGGGAAGGAGGCATATCAAGGTACACTGTACTTTGAAGTTAAAGGAATGTGGTTAACAGCTCCAGCTCAGTACTGGGGCCCTCTGTTGTTTAAGGACTAGTGGACCTTTAGATCAGTGGTCAAAGTGGTGGGCACCCTGAAAGGGGCACTTAAGAATGAGCAGTCTTGGCTCATCTTCAAAGAGGCACCTTGCCAGCAGGTTGGCTGAGGGGCAAGACCAGAAGGAATCATCTGGAACTGACCGGTGAGCTGAGTAAAGCGGAGCTGGCGCAAAGCGTGGCTGGAGTTGGTGTTATAGTTCAACATGACAAAGATGGCAAACTTCCCATCGTAGACCTGGGTCCCCCGGACCACTCGGAGGTTGGGCAGAGGCAGCATAGAGAACTCATTCATGGCCACGAGGACATAGCCGGTCACTTCTCGAATCCACTGTGATGAAGCAGATGGCATCAGTGACAGATGAGACAGGGCAAAAAGTCTCAATCTCCTCTTCTTCCACAAGGCAGAAGGAATTCCTAGCTCCTCTAATTCCTGTTCTGGAGTCGGGAGTAGCTCATGTCACACCCCTGTGTCCCTTCTGCCAGTGAAAACAGGCAGCAGAAATGATGCTGGAATGATAGTCTCCTACCCTTTCCTTCTTGGAGTTCCTCATACCAGGAAGGTCTTTGCTTAGTCCCATACCCATTCCGTCAGGTGCTCCTCAGGCCTCGTGTGCATCTCTACATTAGTCCCAGGTGCAGAATGCCACCCTGCCCCTGCCCCCTTCTCAGGGCCCAGCCCCTGTGTATCCTGGTTACAGAAACCAAGACCATAGGTCCCAGATTCCAGTCACCATCCCCATAAACAAATTTGGATCATAGGAACTGTTGAGCCTTAGGAAAGCTGAACTCCAGCAGAGGGTAGACCTGAGGAAGGGAAGGAGTAGGCATCTGTGATGGTGGGGGGTGGGGATAAGGGGAAACAAGTTGAAGAAGGCGGGGCATGCTAACCTGCAGGAAGGAGAGGTCAGCGTTGTGTCCTGTGAGCACAATCTCGAGGTTCCCCATCACCACCTCACACCTTTCGTAGAGCTTGTACAGTGTCTGGTATTGGTTCTCTGCGTCGCCAGTCACACTCAGACCATTGAGAGTCCCAGGGCACACTGTTCAAAGTTAAGGTAAGAGTGGCAGAGGGCTGGACACAAGTTTTCAGCCCTATCCCCCAAGACCACCTCCTTGATTCCCCTTTTCCAGTGATATTCAACAGGACCGGGAAGCCACAGCCTCCAACCCTCACCCCTAGAGATAAATAAGAAGGCCCATGTTGATCTGAGCGGCCGAACGTTCTTTTCTCAGCATCCCCTCCCAGCCTCCTGAACAGGAAGGCAAAAATCTTTCCTTTTCCATCAGACCTCCTCTTTTGGATCCTAGGGGGTTAATCAAGGAGAATGTAGGGATTTTTCCCCACCCTGGAAAGAAGTTAGAAAAGGACACAACTTGGTTACCCTCCTCTTCCCCTCCCCCTCCAACGAGGGCACTTCTCTGCCCCAGCCAGCCTGCCTGCCTGCCTGCTTGCCTCCCTCTAGGTCCAGGAATAAATATCTCTTTAGGGCTAGCACACAGCCCCTATTGTGTACTGAGGGTGGGATGGGGGCAGTGCCTGGGGCCACAGTCCAGCCCACAATGAGGCGATTCTATATAGGAGGAGGGGGCTGCCCCACCCTGTCCCCAGACACCCTGTCCAGCAACCCCCTCCACCCTCAAGCCTTGGACTCAGACAAGTGATCTCACTAGAGTGGGGGACTCTGGTGGTGGTGTTGGGGGTCAATGTGAGCTTTGTCTTTAAAACTGCAAGATAAGGAGTTGGTTGCCTACCCCACACCCACCTTCTTAAACTTTGGCTTCCCTCCTCAGTCCCTTCCCCTACCCCAACACACTCCCACCCGTCAGCATCACAATTTCCAGGCTAGAGTATTTTTCAGCAAATGCAAAGGCATGGAGGGAAACAGCAGCAGACACCACCACCACCACCACCACCACCACACACACACACACACACACACACACACACACACAGACACACACACAGACACTGCGGTTCTCAGCCTTCCATCCAGTTTCATTGTCAGAAGAGTGGATAAGGCCCTGGCTGGCATGGCTCAGTGGATTGAGCACCAGCCTGCAGGCCCAAGGGTCGAAGGTTCGATTCCCAGTCAGGGCACATACCCAGGCTGCAAACCAGGTCTCCAGCCAGATCCCCAGCTGGAGGCGGGTAAAAGGCAACCATACATGGATGTTTCTCTCCCTTTCTACCTCCCTTCCCCTTTCTCTAAAAATAATGAATAACACCTTAAAAAAAAAAGTGAGTTAACTTTGTAAATCAGGTTTGCTAAAGCAGTGTACAATATAGTTGAACAAATAGAGTAGTATTGAGTATGAAAAGCTATGTAGTATAAAATAAACTTTTATGCATTTACTAACTTAAAAAAAAAAAAAGATTGAGGCCTGGCTGGTTGAACAGTGGTTAAGGCGCCGGCCTGCGAACCCAAAGGTCGCAGGTTCGATTCCCCAGCCAGGGCACGTAACCAAGTTGCAAGCCAGGTCTCCAGTCAAGTCTGTGGCTGGAGGCAGGTGAAACGCAACCATACATTGATGTCTCTCTCCCTCTCTGCCTCTCTCCCTTCCCCTCTTTCTAAAAATAATGAAATAAAATCTTAAAAAAAAAAAAAAAAGATTGATTAAAAAGCCTTCTAACATGGCAATCCTTGCTGACATTAGGTAGAGCCTAGACTAGAGGTCCATGAGGCCTGTTGGTCTTGGGAGTTCTCTTTACCCTGTACGCAGGAGCTATAGGGAATCTTGACCTGAAGCCTTGTCCCTAAGTCTTTGCTCTGGCTCAGTGAAAGACTGTGGGGAGGGTGGGAGGAGGAGATACCACCTGTTCCAACCACCCTCCCCTGAGGCGGTGGCAGCTTTAGTGGGAGGCAGTAGGAATGGAGGGAGGGAGGGAGGGAAATTGGTGAGGCCCTAACCCCTCCTCCTAAAAACACCCTTAACTCTGACCACTTGACTTTTGAGGGCACCCATTCCCTATGAATCCCCACAAAGGGAAAGGGGTAGACAAAGAGGGACAAACAGACCAGCAGCTCCCAGAGTAGCCTGGGAATTCCAGGGTCCTTGGGCTGGAAAAGAGATTAGGAAAGTAGGGCATTTCTGGAACAGCCCCACCCAACCCCTTTCCTGGCAGGACACCTCTTCTTCCAAGTCGTGGCTCCAACCTTTCTCTCCAGATAAGGGAAGAGCCAAGATTTCTGCGCAAGGAAGTGGGGTGTGTGTGTGTGCGTACGTGTACACACTCATGTGACACTCACACAGAGGAACATGTACATTGCTCCCCAGCTGGCCCAGAAATCTATACTGGTCCTTTCCTTGGGTTTCTCTATAGGAAGTATTTCAGGTGGCCCCATCCATCCCAGCTGCCCATTGCGCAGACTTTGAGTCTGTGCTTGGTAGGCTACAGCGTTAGAGGTCCCAGTTCTCTGCCACCCAGAGGATAAAGTCCACGCTACATAAACAGAGAGCAAAGGGCCTGGGCGGGAAGAGTATAAACACCTCTGAGGAGGAGCAAGGGAGCCTGGGAGAGGGATCCCTGAGGGGAATTATAAAAATCCCTTCAGTACTCAGAGACCTGGGGTATAAGGAGGGGCAATGTCACAGGCTTTCCTTTGGTAGAAAGCACTGGGGTGGGGGGGTCACAGCAAGAATCTCCAGCCCCTTCTCCATCAGAGAGCCTCCTCTCCAACATCCCCCCACCATCACAACCAAGACAAAGGGGCTATAGACAGACTGAGACAGGGCCGGATGCCCAGAGGCTGCAGGATCCAGATAAAGGGTAAAAAGACCCAACCATGCCTGCCCCCCTGCTCCCTCAGGGAAGGTGGCCAGCATCTGAGACTCCTGGGTTCCTGGTTGAAGATTCTGAGGGTCCGAAGGGGACAGGGATGGTCACTCTACTCTGTCCCTCCTACTGTATATAGTCCCCAGGCCCCCCGCCCTCCACCAGCTGGGAGTGTTCACATCTCAAGATCCCAGGGTCTAAATTTAGGCCCAGCAACTGTGGGAGAAGCACAGGTGTTTCTCCCACTCCCACTCTGGGGAAGGGGCCCTGGATGTGCCAAACCCCAAGCTGAGATCTGGGGGGAGGGGAGATCAACAGGATTCCTGCAATGCCAGCAACACCAGCACCCCTCAGGTGTCCATGGTCCCAGGGATACCCCAAAGGAATGAGCTCAGATAGCAAGGGAGTGTGGGAGGAGGAAGCAAAGAGCAATTTGACTCCTCTAGAGTCCTAGAGACAGAGACAATAAACACTTATAGGGGTGAGAGACTGAGTCTAGGAAGGACTCCCCTGTACATGAGGCTCAGAAGGTGGAAGAGATGCCCTGTGAGCCCTCAGGTTGGGCAGAGAAAAGCCAAACAATGATAAATACAGGCCGGAAGTCCTTGACCTTACAGCTCCTGGCTCAGAGTTTTGTACATAATAGATGCTCAATTAATTTAAGTTGATTTGTCTGGGTCTTGAGAAAGGAAGGCTGGTGAAGTTGGGGACCATCCAGCTTTATCACTTTGAGAAAGAGATCGGTCACCCTCTGCATGGCCTCTCCCCTGATGTCACCTGGACTTGGCTCTCATTAATCTCATCCCTCCCCAGGCAGGCTTGCTCACGGAAGAGGAGGTGCCGCTCTTGTTTTCCCGATACTAGTGAACAACAACCCTCTCCAACCCTTCCATAGCTCCGCCCTGTTGGCAAAACAACAAAACTGAAGGTTAATGAGGGGAGGAGACCCCCACTTTTCTCCATGATCCCCACCTCTAATCACCTTATTTACTGAACGGAGGTCCCAGCTCCTCTCCCTGCAGGGGCCCCCAGAAGTGTGAACTGTTTAGGCATCAGCCCTATCGCGAGCGCGACGCACTGGGGAGAAGGTGGTGGAGCGGGTGGTCTAGGAATGCAGCCCCCGCAGGGCCACGCGGAGCACCCGAGCCTCGCCCAGGTGGTCCCAGCAGACGCAGGGTCAGCAGCCCAGTCTCGCGCCGCCAGATCTCCAGTCGCGCCCCAGGAGACCGCGCACTTGGGTCGCGCGCGGCCGCAGGTTCCGAGCCTGCCGGTGCTCCCGCGCCGCTTACCTGACTGTGAGCTTCCCACCTCCGAGCCCCGGGCCAGGCTGAGAAGGAAGCCCAGCACCTGCAGAGCTCCGTTCGCCCTCATAACTCCGAGCGGTGAGAGGAGCCCAGCCGAATCCGCCGCCGGGGGAGGGGGCGGCCCTGGACTAGGACATCGAAACAGAGCCACCTGGGTTGCGGAGAGTAGTAGCGGCGGCAGAGAGGTTGCAAAGTGCAACTCGAGCCGGAGCCGGAGTCCGGGACGGGGTGGCAGGGGAGGGGTGTGCGTGTCTGAGGGAGGGAGGAAGGAGCGCGGGGGGAGCGCAGGGGAGGGGGTGAGTCACGGCCGCGCCCCCGCGAGCGCGAGGCTGCAGCAGGGACTGCGGAGCCTCCGCCCGCCGCCAGCGCGCCCCACGCCCATGCCCGCAGCTGCGCCAGGCGGCTTGAGGAGGGTCACCCGAAGTTTCCTTCGGGAGACGGACTTAGGGGAGGTCAAGATTCCAAATACTCCCAAACGCCTGCTGAGAGGTAAAGTAATGGGGGTGGGGAGAGCGAGCCAAAGCCCGGCCCCCTGAAAGTTGGCCTCGCCCATTAACCAAAGCACTCAACTCCCCTAGCCGGTTGGGTCACTTGGGGGACTTTTCTCTCTGAATGTGGTTGTTTCTCTGTATGTGTTTTTTCTTCTTGGTGGGGGGGTTGCCTCCGACTCAGGTCACCTCAGTTTCCCCGGAAACCCCCGAAACTCCATAATTCATCTACGCTGCCGAGGAACCCGAGCCCCAAGGCCGCGTGAAATTGCACTGTCTCCGGCCGCTTCCTCCTCCAGACCGGCGCCGGCCCGGCCTCTCCGGGGGATTTGGTTGGGGGGCGGGGGTGGTTTCCAGCCTGGGAACAGACCCGGAGCCCGCCTTTCCACTTCCACCCCGGGAGGGGCTCCCGCACCTGTCGCCGTCCCCTCTGCTGCCCCCCACGGCCGCCTGGGAGAACAGCTGCCTCCCCATCCACACGAGTCTGACCGCGCCGTCGGGGCGGCTGGAGCTCTGCTGCTCTTCTGGGGGACTTAGATGGTAACACCGTCCCCACCGCAGGCTCACACCTTCCCAGGCGCCTTCCAAGCCCGGGTTGGCGCAGAAAGAAGAAGAAGGAGGGGGCGGTGCAGGGGAACACGGAGAAGGCACTGGACACTGCGTCCACCGATGGCCTGAATGACCGATGGCCTGAATCCCTGGCGCATCCTGGCCTGGGACGGTCCGGTGCACCACGCGCGGCTGCCCAAAACGCTGGCCAGCCTCTGGATGGATCCCCGGGCGCCCCCTGGTGCCTAACCAGCGGCAGTGAGACCCCGCAATTGGTATTCCGGATCTCGCCCAGAGAGCCTAGTTATTTTCTCCAGTTTTCAAGCCTGAAGACGTCAAGAACAGTTGAGTCTTAATGAAGGAAAATTTCGCCTTTAATTTTAAGCCAAGACAACCGGCTAAAATGCTTTACAACTTAATCTCTATTGATATACACTCTAGAGGGCCCACGCTCTGCTGGAGGTTTACCTTTGCCCTAGGGAGTTGGCCTTCTAACTACAGGCATAACAATCCTAATAACAGTGAAACATTAACATATACATACATAAACCACTTTATTTGCAAGCAGTGCCCTACAATTTAGAGAATGTTTCACTTAACATAAAAAGAATGCGAGATAGGCAGACATCAGTCTACATTTTATGGAACTGGAAGTGTGTGGCTTCTCCAAGGTCATCCACTTGGTTACCGTGGATCAGGAGGAGGGGCTCAGGTTTTTGCCTAAGATTTCTTAGGTCATTTCGACACTGGAGCTTCATCTGCTCAGAATCAAACTCTCACCAGGTAACTGAACTACCCACCTCCACCTAGTGTTCAGGGCCCTGGTTCTGATGGAGGAAACCCGTCCTAAGTTTCTTTGTTCATAAAACACTTGTATCTATAAAGGTTGTTTAGATTTATTATGAAAAGGCAGGTGGAGCTCTTAATTAATGTGTTGTAGTGGACCTTCAGAAGCATTCAATGAATGCTAGCTGTATTCCTATGATCAACAACCACCCTGCTTCTACTCCCCAACTATATCCCAAGGTGTGTTTGCTGGTATCCATTCTTCAATGTGTAGAGAAACATCAAGCTAAGAGCACCAGGGATATAAACATTGGATAAAGTTGACAAGGGGGCATCTCTGTTTGGTGCTACTCTAACTGAATACATAAAGGAAGGGAGGTTTTATTTACAAAAGTTTTCTGCACCTATCCATCATCCCTTTATCTTTCCTTCTTCTTTTTTTTTTTTTTTTAGGATTTTATTCAGCATTTTTAGAGAGAGAGAGGAAGAACGGGAGAGAAACAGCAATGTATGGTTACCTTTCACCTGCCTCCAGCTGGGAACCTGGCTGGAGACCTGGGTATGTGATGTGCCCTGATTGGGAACTGAACCAGTGACACATGGGTTCACAGGCTGGTGCTCAATCCACTGAGCCACATCAGCCAGGGCTATCCTTCCTTATTCTTAACTGATGACTTTGGTTCTTATTTTACTGTGAAAATAAAAGTAACCAGAAGAAAACATCCTGTCTTTCTACCACTAATCTTGCCATTTTCCTCCATCCTCACCTTTACATATACTTCGACTTCCATCTTGTTACAATGAATTGTTCTTGCTGTTATTTAAACCAATTCTTATTCCCCCATTCCTGCTCCTCACCCCACCCCACCCTCCAGTTCTACCCCACAATCCATTCCTTGCCATTATCCTGTATTACCTCTCTTTCCTATGTTATCAAACTTCCTCTGTACTGGATCATTCTCATTAATATACAAATGTGTCATAATATCTGCCATTAAAAAAATACAAGCAATGAAAGGCAACCAAACATTGATGTTTCTCTTCCTCTCTGCCTCTCTCCCTCCCCCTCCCTCTAAAAATAATAAATAAAATCTTAAAAAAAAAAAAAATACAAGCTAGCCCTGGCTGGTAGCACAGTGGATAAGGCGTCAGCCTGCAAACCCAAAGGTCGCTGGTTTGATTCCCAGCCAGGGCAACATAACCAGGTGTCCAGCCAAGTCTCCAGCCAGGTCCATGGCTGAAGGTAGGTGAAAGGCAACCATACATTGATGTCTCTCTCCCTCTCTGCCTCTTTCCTTTCCCCTCTCCCTAAAAATAATAAATTAAAAAATAAAAACAAAAACAAGCCCTGGCCCATGTGGTTCAGTTGGTTGAATTGTCCTCACCCACACTGAAAAGTTTGGGGGTTCTATTCCTGGTCAGGGCACTTTTGTGAGCCCTTAATAAAGGTGAACTGATTTTGAGATAAAGGGGGGAAATGCAGCCCTGGCTGGTAGCACAGTGGATAAGGTGCCAGCCTGCAAAACCAAAGATCACTGGTTTGATTCCCAGCCAGGGCACATAACCAGGTTGCAAGCCAGGTCCCCAGCCAGGTCTATAGCTGGAGGCAGGTGAAAGGCAACCATACATTGATGCCTATTTCCCTCTCTGCCTCTCTCCATTCCCCTCTCTCTAAAAAATAATAAGTAAAATCTTTAAAAAGAAAGAAATGCAACAGAACAAATAAGTTTTCTTAGACCCCAGGGCCTTCTAGTCCTTTGCCCCTAGCTGCTGCAAGGTATTCTATCATGTGGATTCCTTCTTTAGTAATTGCCTGTAGCTTCTGGCTACCACTGCGATGTTGCAAGAGCAATAAACACCTTGTGTGTGTCTCCTTTGGTTCTACAATCATCTTTGGTGCATGCTGAGCTCCACATCAGTGTTGGAATTTCTGTATCCCAACTTCCTCACATTATTCAAGTTTCCATTTTTTCTTCCAATTTGCCATGAGTTTAAAATATTTCAATACTTTTTTTCCTTTTCTGATTTTTAAAATTTATCTGTAATCTTTGGAAACTATCACATGAAACTACAATGTCTTAGCAAATGTCTTGAAATCTGTATTGTATATAAAGCATAAAGTACACCTAATTTCATACTCAATTATTAATGTGCCATTTAATCTTAATTTAAAAAAAAAAAAAAAAGCAGCTCCAAAGATAGTCTTATGCCATTATTATTATTTTTTAAAGATTTTATTTATTTTTAGAGAGGGGGGAAGGGAGGAAGAAAGAGAAGGAAAGAAACATCAATGTGCGAGAGAAACACCAACTAGTTACCTCTTATGCTCCCCCAATTAGGGACGTGGCCCTAAACCTAGGCATGTGCCTGACTGGGATTTGAATTGGCAACCTTTCCGTTCACAGGTGGGCACTCAATGCACTGAGCCACACCAGTTAGGACAAAACTGTTATTATTTTAAAAATCTGTTGTGTCTCTGTATTGTGTCTGTGTCCCATTTTCATTCTGTACTTTGTCTATTTGCATATTGCAGTTTTAGGTGTTTTTGCTTGTTTGTTTGTTTTTGTCTTTAGCATTCTAGTTAGAGTTCTCTTTGTTTTTTGTCTTTATTCTTTCCCTTTATTCTTCTTCACATTTCTAATAGGTTTGGCCTGTTAACTATATCCTTCAGGATCTTCTCTGTTGAAGCTTAGTGTATGTCTGCATGACGCATCAGTTTCTGAGAGGGTATGTCAAAATCTCCAGTTCTAATCTTTGATTCATTCTTGAACTTTTTTTTTTAACTTTTTTTGTTTGTTTGCTTCTTTCTAAGTATCTCATATTCTACATCTCTAATTAAAGCTTTAGTTATAGCCTAGGAAATTTGACAAACTTTTATTTCATTTTTAATTCAAGGTTTACTAATAGTATGTTACTAATAGTTTAATTACCCAACATTTGGGGATTTAAGGAGTTACCTTTCTTGAGGGCAGGGGGTCGGAGGGCACTTCAACAATAGGCATTTATTTCTCTTAGTTCTGAAGGCTGGAAATCTAAGACTAGGGTGCTGGCATGGTTGCGTTCTGGTGAGGCTCTTTTCCTGGCTTTTAGATGGCTCTCTTCTCATGGAGGGAGAGCAGGGAGAGTGTTACTGCATTACAGCCATAGAACATAGGCTGCAGTATTAATTCTTTTTTTTTTTTTTAATTAAGATTTTATTTATTGACAGAGGGGAGCAAAAAGGAGATGGATGTAATACAACAACAATAAAATTAAAAAATAATAATAATAATAAAAAGATTTTATTTATTTATTTTAGAGAAAGGATAATGGGGGAAGAAAGAGTGTAGGTAACGTGTTCTACCGACACTCATGTCAGCTATAGAGAGCAGTGGAAATGAATGACGCTTTGGTGGTGGCTCCTTGGCTGCTGTACCAGCCATAGAAACACAAGCTGGTGGTATGTCTGCTTACATTTCAATGAATGTCATTTCCATCATTGACAGACAGACCTTCTTGGAAATGGAATTATTTTACAAAGTTATTGGCCCTGCCATTAACAATGATTTGTCTGTGTCCAGTGTTGGATCTGCTGCCCCAGCTAGGGCCATGAAACAGGTGGTGGTACCATGCGGCTGGAGTTAGCTCAGTATCATGAGTTGCTGCATTTGCTCAGTTTGGTTCTGATCTCGATGCTGCCACTAAACAACCCTTGAGTTGTGGTGTGTATTTGACTGAGTCGTTGAAGGAAGGGCAGTATTCTCCTACAGCTATTGAAGAACCAGTGGCTGTTATTTATGCTGGTGTACAGGGTTTTCTTGATAAACGAGCCCAGTAAGATTACAAAGTTTGAGAATGCTTTCTTGTCTCATGTTGTTAGCCAACACCGAGCCCTGCTGGGCACTAAAAGGGCTGAAGGAAAGATCTCAGACCAGTCAGCTGCAAAGCTGAAAGAGACTGTAAGAAACTTCTTGGCTGGATTGGAAGCTTAAACTCCTATGGATTCACATGAAATACCAGTTTGGTCTTGTCACTGTTTCTTCTAGTAATTGGTTCCATTTGTAAAAGGATTGCTCTCATACTCCAAATGTACATAATTACCTTAAAAGTAAAGGTTCCTATTGCTTGTGGGAAAAAATCCAAATTTAATTTTGGTTTATTTTTGCCTGGTAAAGTTTTTCCCCTAATCACAGATTGGGTTTCCAGGGAAGGCCAATTCTAAAGTGCAGATTAGAGTGCAGGCAATTTATTAGTGAGAACTCTTGGAATCAACATTTGTAAGAAAGGAAAGAAGCAGGATTGGACAGAAGGAAAAGTTGGATTGTTGAGCAGTCACAATGCTTAGGGTGATACTGAAGGGAGTGCTGAAAAATAGTTTTTTTAAATCCCACTCTCTAGAGAGCAAGTGTTTTACCAAGATATCTGACATACTTGCCACTTCCTGCTCAACCAGTACAATTTGCATAATATTATCATTATGGCTGGTCAATATAGTTTTTACAGATGTCCAGCTACTCAAGTATCTCCAAATTATTATTATTTTTAAAGATTTTATTCATTATTTTTAGAGAGAAGGGCAGGGAGGGAGGAAGAAAGGAAGAGAAACATCAATGTACGGTTGCCTTTCACCTGCCTCCAGCTAAGGACCTGGCTGGAGACCCGGATATATGCCCTGAGGGGAGTTGAACCAGCAATCTTTGGGTTCACAGGCTGGTGCCTATCCACTGAACCGCCAGCCAGGGTCCAAATGAATTTAAATTATGTCTGTTTTCTTATCTACAAATATACCACACATAGCAAAGCAGCTGCAATTAGGGGTACTTTGTTGATTTTTGCAGTAGTTTACTATCATCCTCCAGAATCTGTTAGCTGTTTCAGGAACCAGATTGGTGAATTAAATAAAGATATGATGAGGATTACTACCTGTGCATTCTTTAAAAATTATTATATTTTTACTTTTTACAGTAGAGAGGTCTTTCAGTTAGTTAGTTTGTTTGTTTTTATACCTATCATGCTATGAATTTACAGGGAATGGGTTCCAGGAGCTCAGGCTTCCTTCCACTGGTTCTCACAAAGTGAGCTTCTCTGGCACTTTAGTTGAACCCAAGTACCTTTCCCTTTGGCTTTCTTGTTTCTCTGATCATTTTCCTTCACACGTTTCAAGAAGCTGCCTCAGCTCTTAGAGTGCTTAATATACTTAATTCTTACATTCATCTTCTTGGCAGAAATTTTGCACTTGTTTACTACAATGCCAACAGCATGCTGGGAAACACTGTAGACTCTTCCAGTTTTGCCATGGTAGCATTTGTGGAGCTTTTCTTTTAGAACAGTGCTCGTGTTCTTGATGTCCACAATATTACAGTTCTTGTAGTTTCACATGTTCACGGCCAAAGGAATAACTCCATATTTTCTAAGAGGCCTAGATAAAGATAGCAGGTGCCTCTTGTCTTTCCTTTTATGGAAAATTACTGAAAAATGGAAATTCTCCATTTTTCTGAAAAGAGGCACTCTCTTCCCTCTATTTATTTATATATTTATTTACTTGTGTGTTTATTTATTTACTGAAGATACTCCGGACACTTAATCAGTCCAGAGATAGCACCAGAGAAATTTGCAAACAAAACTTACCCATTTGTTTCATCCCATATATTCGTCTCCTCTCTTCCTTTGTCCTCTAGTTATTGTTCTTTGTTGAAGATGCTATATTAGCCAGACTTCTAAGCAACCACTTTGAGTTATCCTTTTTTAAGTAACTTAACACTTTCCCATGTGATGTGTGCTTGTTTGTTTTTCTCTTGTTAATTTATCTTTTTATTAAAGAGCCCCAGCTGAGAACCTAGGATGGGTAGAGGTAAATTTTTGCTTCTTCTGCAATGGAAACAACCCAAATGTCCATAAACAGAAAACAGATAAACAAAATGTAGTGTAGTCATACAGTTGAATATTATTTACCCATAAAAAGAATGGAGTATTGATAAATGCTGCAGTTTGAATAAACCTTGAAAACATTATGCTAGATGAAAGTAGCCAGTCAGAAAAGTTTGTATGTGTCCTGGCTGGTGTGGCTCAGTTGCTTGGAGTGTTAAACCAGAAGGTCACGGGTTTGATTCCTGGTCAGGGCAAATGCCTGAGTTGTAGGTTCAATTCCCCACTCAGTCCAGAAGCATACAGGAAGCAACAGACATGTTTCTCTCTCATGTTGATATTTCTCTCCTCTCTCTCCTTCCTTTCCCCTCTCTCTAGAATTGATAAGCATGTCCTCAGGTAAGGATATATAAAAAAAAAAGAACAAAAACAGAAAAACCTGCATATTATGTGATTCTATTATTATGAAAGTCCAGAAAAGAGTAATTTATACAGATGGAAAATAGATGAATGGTTGCTTAAGGCTGGGGGGAAGGGGTAATATGGGTATAGAAGGGTGATAGCTAATGGGTATGTGATTTTTTTTTTTTTAAATCCTCTTTCAAGGAGATGTTTATTGATTTTAGAGAGAGGAAGGGAGAGTGAAACATCGATTTGAGAGAGAAACATTGATTGGTTTCCTCCGTACGTAGGGCTCAAACCCACAACCAAGGCATGTGTCTTGACTGGAAATCTAACCTGCCACCTTTTGGTGTTTGAGATGATGCTCCAATCAACTGAGCCACCTAGCCAGGTGGGATTTCTTTTTAAGGTGATGAAAATGTTCTAAAATTGACCATGGTGATGATTGCACCATGTATATCTGGAAATATACTAAAAACCATTGAACTATACACTTTATTTTGTTATTGTTATTTTTTCAAAGATTTTATTTATTTATTTATTTATTGTTAGAGAGAAGGGGAGAGGGGGAGAGAAACGTTGATGTGAAAGAGATACACCAATTGATTGCTTCTTGTGCACCCCCAACTGGGGAGCTGGTCTGAAACCCAGGCACATGCCCTGACTGAGAATTGAACCTACAACCCTTTGCACTCAATCCACTTAGCCACACCTTCCAGGGCTGAATTATACATTTTAAATTGGTTAATCATATAATACATGAATTATATTTCAATGTGAATTTTAAAACAACTTTTTAAGTAAATATTTTTGGTCAATTTCATCATAGTGTCTCTTCATGTAGTGTTACTGTTGTCTGTTATTAAACTAGTGTATACTTGTTCATCAGTTATGAATTGGGGTCCCAAGTGAATGAACTTTCATTTACCAAGGCTAGGTTACCATAAAATTGAGGTTCATCCTTTTTCTGGCCATTTCTATTGCCTTTCTAATTATGTTTTTCACTGTGCAAGCTTTCTGAAAATCAGATCACTGTAATTCAATTTTTAAAAAAAATTTCACCCAAAGATATGTTTATTTATTTGAGAGAGAGGAATCAGGAAAGAGAGAGAAAGATGTGAGAGAAACATCAATCAGTCTCCTACTATATGTGCCCCGACAGGGATCAAACCCAAATCTAGTTATGTGCCATGACTGGAAATCAAACCCACAACATTTTTGGTGTATAGGACAATACTTCAACTAACTTAGCCACCTGGTTGGGGCTATAATTTAATTTTTATTCATCATTTATTCTCCATGCTGGATTATTTCCTTGGGTTCTAATCTTGTCTACAGTTTTGTTTTTGTTTTGTTTTTTTAAGATATTTATTCCATTATTTTCAGAAAGAAGGGAAGGAAGGGAGGCATCAATGTATGGTTGCTTTTCACCTGCCTCCAGCCACAGACCTGACTGGAGACCTGGTTTGCAACCTTGTTATGTGCCCTGGCTGGGGAATCGAACCTGTGACCTTTGGGTTCGCAGGCCAGCGCCTTATCCACTATGCCACCAGCCAGGGCTACTACCCTAATAACTTTAATTTTAGAAAATGAATTTGAAATTTCAGGAGTATTTTTGTTTAATTGTATTTTTTTAAAAAGATTTTATTATTTACAGAGAGAGAGGAAGGGAGAGAGGCAGAGAGGGAAAGAGACATCAATGTATGGTTGCGTTTCACCTGCCTCCAGCCACAGACCTGACTGGAGACCTGGTTTGCAACCTGGTTATGTGCCCTGGCTGGGGAATCGAACCTGCGACCTTTGGGTTCACAGGCCGGCCCCTTTATGCACTGTGCTACCAGCCAGGGCATGTCTACAGTTTTGCCACCTACAATCCATTTTCTATACTGGAATTTGTGGTATTTTGGTGTTTTGTTTTGCTTTGTTTTTTTAAACAGGAATCTTATCAGGTCACTTCCTTGCTTAAAAATCTTTTAAATGATAAAAGAAAATAAATCAGATCACATCAAAAAGATATTTTAAAAGATTTTCATTGCCCTCAGGTTAAAGCTCAAATTCCTTAACTGATTTATAAGTCCCAACACTGATCTAGCCCCATCCTGTAGCTTTATCACTTAACCACTTCTCTATCTCATTTTATGTATCTGCCACAAAGGAACTTTTTTTTTTTTTTAACTTACTTTTAGAGAGAGGGGAAGGGAGAGAGGCAGAGAGGGAGAAAAACATCAATGTATGGTTGCCTTTCACCTGCCTCCAGCCACCGACCTGGCTGGAGACCTGGCTTGCAACCTGGTTATGTGCCCTGGCTGGGGAATCGAACCAGCGACCTTTGGGTTCGCAAGCCGGCCTCTATGCATTGTGCCACCAGCCAGGGCTCTTTTTTTTTTTTTTTTCTTTCTTTCAGCCTCTAAACATGCTTTTTCTGGAATATTTCTTTCAACAATTATTACACCCTTCTATATCTCCAGGCCCTATTCCTAAGTTTTCATGACACTCACTGTTTAGAGAGAAACGGATAATGGACAAATACCCACATCGTCACAACATGAAAAAAGAACAAAGCACAAGCAGGGTCCAAAACAAAGCAGAGCACCTAGTTGGAAAAACCAGATTTTCATGGGAACATTTACAACAAAACTAGGTGACCAGGTATCACCACAAACCCTGAAATATAAGCAGTAGAAATAAACCCCCAAGAGCCAGAGCTCATGTTGCTTTGGGCAGCTATGCAGGAGAGAGTAGAAGCCACCAGGGTGTCAGAGAGGTATGAGAACAAAGATACAGAGGGATCTGATAGGGGTCACTGGGGAGGAGTTGGGAGGGGCCATAGGAGGAGGTTGCCCAAGGTGATGGTAAACAGTCTAGGACAGAATTGCCTGAGAAGCTGACTGCCTTTGGTGCACACAGAATTATGGGCGGGAAAATTTAAACAGAAAGAATAGCTCTCTGTCTTCTTTAAGGATGCCTGGATGATCATGCCACAGCTGCCTGTGTTTCCCAAAGGAACATACTTTAAATGGGAGAAGGAACTTCTGGCATAGTCTGGGGTTGCTCTAGGATGGCAGGGTTGTTTAGTTATTTTTTTAGGGTATTCTAAAACATGGGTCTAAAATGCCCAGGCTGTGAACGGGTACCTCTCTGTGCAAGGAACTGGGCCACACAGCAGGAGATGAGTTGTTGGGGAGCCAGCAAAACTCAGTTCCTATTACCACCTAAGCTTCACTTATTGCTTCCCTCACCCATCCAGTCCGTGGAAAAATTGTCTTCCGTGAAAACAGTCCCTGGTACCGAAAAGATTGGTGATCACTGTTCTAGAGGGGACATGTTCTGAGGCAGAAGCCTGCCATTCTTTTCTTTCTTTCTTTCTTCCTTCCTTTTTTTTTTTTTTTCCTTAGGTTTTATTTATTATTTCCAGAAAGAGGCATCAATGTATGGTTGCCTTTCACCTGCCTCTAGCTATGGATCTGGCTGGAGACCTGGCTTGCAACCTGGTTATGTGCCCTTACTGGGAATCGGACCAGCGACTTTTGGGTTCCCAGGCTGCTGCTTTATCCACTGTGCTACCAGCCAGGAATGCCATTCTTAAATTGTGTAGCTTTTGTAGCTTTTGTTGTTTTAATTTGTAAACTGACCCTATAGAAATAAAACAAAATAATTAAAAGCTAACAGGGGAAATGGTAGGGGAACTCAAGAGTTAAAAGGTTTCGGCCTTCATTGCTATCAACTTAAGTGACTAATACATGTGGAAAACTGTTATTCCAAAATTACGTAGCTTTTGAATAAAGACTCCTTTCCTTTTTCACCAAACCTTTGCTCCGGGAATTTTGCCTAGAGGGTAGTGGTGGGCAGCAGGACCTCATTTGCTTTTAAGTAACAACTGGAGAAATTTAAAATAACCATGGGTAACATGGCAGGCCAGTCTGACAATGGTCATTGAGACTAAGAGATTTTGCTCTCTTCAGTGGCAGGTAAATTAAGGACCCATACATGCCAGTAAAGCCTAAAGAGGTTGGAGCAACCTAACCTCTTTGAACTCTCCAAACTGACCATACAGGGCTCCCTTTCAGAACAGACCCCATACTGAAGAAAAATTGCTGAGAGGAATCAAATTGAGCAGGACAGAGACAATAGAGACAAAGGAAGAGGAGATCCAGGTAAAAATAGGGAAGGGATACAGAGCCAAGAAATCCCAGAGAGCAAGCCACCACCTTTTTTAGAGAGAGAGAGACAGAAACATTGATTTGTTGTTCCACCTATTTATACATTACTGGTTGGTTCCCTTATGTGCCTTGACCAGAGATTGAACCCACAACCTTGGGATATTGGGACAATGCTCTAACCAGCTGATCTACCCAGCAGGACTAGCTACCATATTTTGTATCACTTCCCAAAAGCAACAGAACAGGGAAGCTCTGTCAAGACAGAAAAGCTTTCTGAACAAATTCTTCAGAAAAATTAAGGTAAAAATGAACAACAGAAAGCATCAAGTTAAATTGTACACAAAGTTAGTATAAGAAAAAAAAGAGAGAGTAAGAAGCAAACACTGGCCTGCAAACCCAAAGGTCACTGGTTCGATTCCCCAGCCAGGGCACATAACCAGGTTGCAAGCCAGGTCTCCAGCCAGGTCCGTAGCTGGAGGCAGGTGAAAGGCAACCATACATTGATGTCTCTCTCTCCCTCTCTGCCTCTCTCCCTTCCCCCCTCTCTAAAAATAATAAATAAAATCTTTAAAATAAAGATAAAAAAAGAAACAAACAAACATATACCAGAATAAACTCCAGATGGATAAAAGACTTAGGCGTAAGTGGTGCCACCATAAAAACTCTGGAGGGAAGCATAGGCAAAAAAATTGCAGATATCTCATGCAGCAAAATTTTCACTGATATATCTTATCTCCCAGGGCAAGAGAGATAAAGGAACAAATAAACAAAAGGGACTATATCAAACTGAAATGTTTCAGAAAAAAAAAAATCAACAAAATAAAAAGGGAACCAACTATATGGGAAAACATATTTGCCAATGACACTTCAGACAAGGGTTTGATCTCCAGAATATAGAAAGAACTATTATGACTCAACACCAGGGAGACAAACAACCCAATTAAAAAATGGGCAAAGGATCTGGACAGGCATTTCTCCAAGGAAGACATACAAAGGGCCCATAGGCACATGAAAGAATGCTCAACATCACTAGCCATCAGAGAGATGTAAATCAAAACCACAATGAGATGCCTCACACCTGTCAGAATGGCCATCATCAACAAATCAACAAACAAGTGCTGGCGAGGATGCCGAGAAAAGGGAACCCTGGTGCATTGCTGCTGGGAATACAGACTGATGCAGCCACTATGGGAAACAGTATGGAATTTCTTTAAAAAACTAAGAATAGAACTGCGTTATGACCCAGTGATTCCACTGCTAGGATTATACCTGAAGAATCCTGAAACATTTATTCAGAAGAACCGATGCACCCCTATGTTCATAGCAGTGTTATTCACAATAGCCAAGTGCTAGAAACAACCTAAGTGCCCTTTAGTGGATGAATGGATCCAAAAATTGTGGTACATTTACACAATGGAGTTCTATGAAGCAGAAAAATAGAACTCCTACTATTTGCGATAGCATGGATAGAACTGGAGAGTATCATGCTTAGTGAAATAAGCCAGGCAGCAAAAATTAAATACCACGTATTCTTACTTAATACAGGAGACTAATGAACAAACGACCAAGTAAGCAAAACAGAACCAGAGACATGAATACAAGAAACAGACTTTCAGTGTGTAGTGGGGAGGAAGAGGAGGAAGGGGAGAGAAGAAGGTGAAGAAAGGGAACAGTTTAGTCAAGGAATTAGCATGAACATGGACAAATGTGGGATTGACTATTGAGGGGGTAGGGAGGATAGGGAGAGTGGAGAAGGGGAGAGCAGAGGGGGAAAATGAGATGAATGTAATATAACAACAATAAAATTAAATTTAAAACAAACAAAAAATTACTGTAGACAAAGAAAGCATGCCAGAAAGACATACTTACAAAACAGATTAAAGTTATAACATTATTTTGAAATTAGTTAAAAGGCATTAAGAAAGTGATTTGAGAAGTAGAAGTAATACAAATCAGAATTTTAAAAAATTAAAAAATGGCCCTGGCTGGTGTGGCTCAGTGGGTTGAGCACCAGCCTGAGAACCAAAGGGTTGCCGGTTCTGTTCCTGGTCAGGGCACATGCCTGAGTTGCAGGCCCCCACTGGGTTGTGGGCCACGTCCCCAGCTGGGGGTGCATGAGAGGCAACCACACATTGATGTTTCTCTCTATCCCTTCCCTTCTCTCTAAAAATAAATAAAACATTTGATAAAATACTAAAATAAATAAATGTTTGAAGTGATGGAGCTCAAGGAAAGGAACACAGAGCAGATAAATACAACAAAGGATACCTTAAAAGAAATGAAAGATGGGAAAGGAATATTTTTAAAAATAAAAATAGCCCCTGGCTGGTGGCAGAATGGATAAGGCACCGGCCTGCGAACCCAAAGGTTGCTGGTTCGATTCCCCAGCCAGGGCACGTAATGAGGTTGCAAGCCAGGTCTCCAGCCAGGTCTGTAGCTGGAGGCAGGTGAAAGGCAACCATACATTGATGTCTCTCTCCCTCTCTGCCTCTCTCAAGAAATAACAAAATCTTTAAAATAAATAAATATTAAAAATAAAAATTAAATTAAAAAATCTTTTTAAAAAATAAAAAATAATAATAATAAAATAAGAGGAGTCCAGAGAAAGTGACAAATATTAAAGGCAGACAAGGAAGCTATAAAATCCTTGGCTCATATTTTCTTTTCTTAGTTAACTTTTTAAAGTGTCTTCAGGGACTCCACTAATAGCTTAACAGAAACCTCTGAAAAACAAAGCCAAAGCAAAGAAACAGAAACAAAAAATACCCAACAATTACTCAATGAAACCTTCATGCCCTGGCTGGTATGGATCAGTTGGTTGGAGAGTGGTTTTGTAAACTGACCAAGTTTGGTTCCTGGTCAGGGCACATGTCTAGGTTGCAGGTTCCATCTCCAGTCTGAAAAGGTTGCATATGGGAGGTAACTGATCTCTCTCTTTCCCCTTCCTTTCTCTCTACGGTCAGTAAACATATGCTCAGGTGAGGATTTAGGAAGGAAGGAAGGAAAAAAAATGTTCCTGAAATTTAAATAATTCAAACTACATATAAGAAGGATAAAGGAGGTACTAAAAAACATTAGCCTATAATCGTTAACAGTATGGCATATTCTAATAAACTTATTAGACTTTACAGAAAAAAATCCTGTGAGACAAAAAGAATATGTGATTCATATAGTGCAAATTAGATAATTGTTAAACTTTTTGGCACCAATGCATTATGCAAGAAAAAAAAAATCGACATATTTTAAGTAGTCAAGAAAACAACATATGAGCCAAAGCAAATTGACCTTCAACTCTAATGGACACAGACAAATTGTTATTAATGGGCAGGAACTCAGGGGATATTGTTCCCATGAGCCCTTCCTAAAAAATGCAACCCAACTGCCTAGAAAGACATCAACATAGGTGCTGCAAGTGGATGTTATATACTAGTTACTTGTAGAAATGAGACTAAATGAAGGTTATGAGAGAGTATGCTATATAATGGCCATAAGATCTGACAATGTAGATATTATAGTTATAAAAATGGGAGGGGAATTGTTACCGAATAATAATTGAGGTCTTGCTGCCCGCCGCCATCCTCTAGACAAAATTTCACAGGCAAAAGTTTAGTGATAATGGAAAGGAGTCTTTAATCAAAAGCTTCGCAATTTTGGAATAACAGCTTTCCACGTGCATTAGTCACTTCAGCCTATCAATTAAGGCTAAACTTTTAACTCTTCAGTTATAGCTTTAACCGCTCCAACCTATCAATTAAAGCTAAACTCTTTAACACCTGAGTTCTCCTATCATTCCCCCAGTTAGTCTTTAATTATCTTATTTCTATAGGGTTAGTTTACAAACCACAACATAAGATACAAAAGCTACACAACTTTGGAAGAATGGCAGGCTCCTGCCCCAGAGCTCATCCCCTCTAGAACACCCCAAGAGGGATAACCCTGCCACTCTCTGCCAGCCCACCTGGATCCTAGGCTGCTCCTGGGAGCTCCTTCCCATCCAAATTATCATCCACTGGGAAATACAAGTAGCTGTGGCAGAATCATCCAGGTATTCTCCAGAAAGAAAAGCTGGTGAGCCAGTTGAACAACCTAAGAGCCCTCTTTCATTTCAAATCTCCTAGCCCATAATTCCATGCACTCTGGGGATATTCAGCTTCTCAGCCAATCCTGTCCTAGATTGTGTGTGTTTACTGTTGCCTCAGTATGGCCCCTCCCAACGTCTTCTCAGTGATCTGATTAGATCTTTCTGTATCAGAATGAGGGTAGCATTTGCCAGAGAGGGGGATTGAATTTAGAATTTATTTTAAAATATTTGACAAAAAAGAAAAAACAAACAAACAACAAAAATATAACAGCCAACTACGGGCAAGGTACTGGGGATTTCATGCTAAACAAACATTCTTGGGGCTTCTGACCTCAAAGAGCTTACAATCTATTTGCAAAAAGGAACTGTACATTAAACAGTAGTGATGATAGTATCCCTCTGTATTTTGTTTTCTGTTGTGGGACTGCCAACAATTTTCTCAGGTTGCACTGTGGCTAATCCCTTCTCCTCTGTGGGCAGCTGCCAAGACAACAGTTCTCTCTGACGCCTCCAAACAAGAGCACGTGCTCCCGCTCCGCTCTCCCATTGCATCTACGCTATGATTGGTCTTCTTTTAAAGTTACTGTTGGTTTAAATGTCTCTCTTTCCATATAAATTTTAAGGTTTTTTTTTTTGAAGGCAGACACCACTATATACCCCAGTATGATAAGCTTTTAACAAATATTTTTTGAATGAGTCATTCAATCAATCAATCCACAGTTTAGGTGTTGAAGATACAAAGGCGAAGAAACATTGGATCTTGCTCTAAAAGGGTCAAAGCCTAACGGAGGCTGATAAATAGGTTCATTTATATCTAAGAAGTGCAGTAAACGTTGCTACAGTACTACACAGGCACAAAAGAAACCTGGCTGTTCCTGCAGGGCACAGGGCCCGAGAACTTTCGGGGCAGATGTTGGTGCTTGAGTTTGGCTGACCCGGTAGCTTGCAGGACAGAGGTTTATGGCTGTTATATGGAGATTAACGGCCCCTGAAGATATCCAAATCTTAATCCATGAAAACTGGGAATGTGTTACCTTGCATAGCAAAAGGGACTTTGCAGATATGATTAAGTTAAGAATATTGAAAAGAAAAAAAAAAAAAAGAATATTGAGATGGGAAAATTTTTCTGCATTATACGGATTGGCCCAATGAAATCACAATGGATTGGACATTATAGGAGGAAAGCATGACTGTTAGACAGAGGGAACTGTGAAGATGCCAGGCCGCTGCCTTTGAAGATGGGGGAAAGACCACATGCCCAGGAGCATACATAGGCAGGGAAGGAAACAGATTCTCCCCTAGAGCCTCCAGGAGGAACCCAGCTCTACCGACATCTTGATTTTAGCTCTTTAAGATCTATTGTAGATTTCTGACTTCTAGAACTATAAGATAATCACTTTGTGTTGTTCTAAGCCACTCAGTTTTTTGTTTGTTTTGTTTTTAGTAAAAAGTGAAAGATTTACTCACTTTGAAGAGAAGCCAAGAGTATAAGCCACTCAGTTTTTAACAGGCACAGCAACTGTAGGATAGTAATACATCAGCCCACCACTTGGGACCTTCCTACAGGCCCTCAGGCATGCATTCATTCATTCAGTGCCATGCACTCTTCTGAACACCAAGAACAAAACCATAAAACAAAGGACAGAACCCTACCTTCAAGGAGCTTACATTCTAAGGAGGTCTGACAGTCAACAGACAACTCACAAAGTAACTTCAATAGTAAGTGGCATGATGAAAACAAAACAAGGTGGATTGACTTTGGGGGGAATGGGTGGGTGGGGAGGGGGACAGAGGGGAGCAAAAAGGGGATGGATGTAATACAACAACAATAAAATTAAAACAAAACAAGGTACCAGGGGGCGATTGCTGGTGTGTGTGTGGGGAGCTAGTCTGGACAGAATGTTGGGGTTGAGGGGGAGCTCTCTGAGGTGATGTTGCACCAAGCCTTGAATGATAACACGAAGCCAGTTGTGTGTTGATGTGAGGGAAGAGCATTGATGGCAGAGCAATCAGCAAGGGCTAGGCCCTGAGGAAAGAGAAGGCTTAGAGTGTCTGAGGAACAGAAAGGTCCATGTGGCAGGAGCAGAGAGAATAATGAGTAGGCCGTCAGAGGGAAAAGGAGAAGCCAAGTTATCCGGAATATCCATAGTAAGGAGTTGGGATTTTATTTTAATAGCAGAAGGAGGCCATTGGAAGGCTTTCAATGGGGGAGTAACAGCATTGGATTTTTCTTAAATAATCAATTTTGTTGCTATATGGTGAATGAACTGCGGCAGGGGAGGGTAAGAGGAGGGGCTAAAGGACGAGTTATGAGATCATTAGTGTTATCTAAATGAGAGGCAACAGTGGCTTGGACCAGTGTCACAACACTGAAAAATATATCTCCCTTACACCTCCACTGTTTTTAGTCTCTTGGAGATCCTTTTATAAATATTCCATGTACAAACATAGCAAGTGCATTTTTAAAATTTTATTTATTATTTTTAATTTTTAGAAAAGATTTTATTCATTATTTTTTAGAGAAAGGGGAAGGGAGGGAGGAAGGAAAGGAGAGAAACATCAATGTATGTTTCACCTGCCTCCAGCTACAGACCTGGCTGGATACCTGGCTTACAACCCAGTTATGTGCCCTGGCTAGGGGAGCGAACCTGCGACTCTTGGGTTTGTAGGCTGGTGCTCAATCCACTGAGCCACGCCAGCCAGGGCCTTACTTTTCACTTTTTAGATATTTTGTTTATTTATTTTTAGAAAACAGGGAAGGGAAGGAGAAAGAGAGGGAGAGAAACATTGATCAGTTGCCTCTGGATGCACCCGAATTGGGGACCAAAGCCATAGTAACCTAGGCATGTGCCCTGACTAGGAATCGAACTAGTGACCATTTGCTTTGTGGGATAATGCCCAACCAACTGAGTCGCGCCCGTCAAGGCAGCAAATGCATCTTTTAAAAATATTATTTTATCCCTGGCTGGTGTCAGTGTATTGAGTATCCGCCTGTGAACCAAGGGGTCACCGGTTCAATTCCCAGTCAGAGCACATGCCTGGATTGTGGGCCAGGTGTCCAGTTGGGAACACATGAGAGGCAACCATACATTGATATTTCTCTCCCTCTCACTCTCCCTCCCTTTCCTTCTCTCTGAAAATAAGTAAATAGTCCTGGCTGGTGTGGCTCAGTGGACTGAGCACCAGGAATGTTTAAAAAAATTAAAAAATTAAGGTTTCTGGGCCCTGGCTGGTGGGACAGTGGATAAGGCACCGGACTATGAACCCAAAAGTCGCTGGTTTGATTCCCAGCCAGGGCACATAACCAGGTTGCAAGCCGGGTCTCCAGCCAGCTTTCCAGCCAGCTCTGTAGCTGGTGGCAGGTGAAATGCAACCATACATTGATGTGTCTCTCCCTCTCTGCCTCTCTTCCATCCCCTCTTTCTAAAAATAATAAATAAAATATTTTTAAAAGTTTCTTTTCATTTATTTTAAAAGATTTTATTTATTAATTTTTTTTAGCGATGGGGGAAGGGAGAGAGGCAGAGAGGAAGAGACAAATCAGTGTGTAGTTGCCTTTCACCTGCCTCCAGCTAGGGATCTGGCTTGCAACCTGGTTATGTTGCTTTGGCTGGGAATTGAACCAGCGACCTTTGGGTTCACAGGCCGGCACCTTATCCACTGTGCCACCAGCCAGGGCTTAAAAGCTTCTTTTTATTTATTTATTTATTTATTTAATTTTATTTATTATTTCCAGAGAGAGGGGAAGGGAAAGAGGCAGAGAGGGAGAGAAGAATCAATGTATGGTTGCCTTTCACCTTCCTCCAGCCACAGACCAGGCTGGAAACCTGTCTTGCAACCTGATTATGTGCCCTGGCTGGGGAATTGAACCAGCTACCTTTGGGTTCGCAGGCCAGCACCTTATCCACTGTGCTACCAGCCAGGACTAAAAGCTTCTTTTTAAAAAAGATTATTTATTGTTTTAAAAAGTTTAAACTTAATTAATTAATTAATTAATTTTAGAGAGAGGAGAAGGGTGGGAGAAAGAGAAGGAGAAAAACATTAACGTGTGTTTGCCTCTTGCATGCCCCCAACTGGGAACCTGGCTTGAAACCTAGGCACATGCTCTAACTAAGAATCTCACCATTGCCCTGGCTGGTAGCACAGTGGATAAGGTGCTGGCCTGCGAACCCAAAGGTCGCAGGTTCGATTCCCCAACCAGGGCACATAACCAGGTTGCAAACCAGGTCTCCAGTCAGGTCTGTGCCTGGAGGCAGGTGAAACACAACCATACATTGATGTCTCTCTCCCTCTCTGCCTCTCTTCCTTCCCCTCTTTCTAAAAATAATGAAATAAAATATTAAAAAAAAAAAAAAAAAAA
>PVIW01000877.1:0-18931 GCA_004026585.1 Noctilio leporinus | reverse complement strand
GTATGTTCTCTGACTGGAGATCAAACCCACAACCTTGGCCTATTGGGACGACACTCTAACCAACCAAGCTACCCAGTGAGGGCAGCAAATTGTTTTAATTATTTAAAAAAATACAAGTTAGAAAATTTAGTAGGAATGTATCCTGCTTATAGAGTCATAGAGGGTGTGTTGCATTTATACAGATATTATGATATTTCTTAGGTAAAATCATCCCTAGAGTAGATAGGGGCAATTTGCTACTTTAGTCCTAATCACATGCTGATTAAACAACCCTTAGTTTTATACTTTGGTCTCCCGAATGAAGGTCCCCAGCAGGAGGGACTGTCCCAAGGAAGTTACTGGTGTTAATTATTTTACTGGGGATAGCTGCCCTTAGAAATACATACTTAGAAGGCAGCTGGACAAAGAATAAAGAAGACAAAATTTTGAATTAGGTCCAATCTGGGATTTGCAACTGAGTTGTATTTAAAGAGATAGAAAGGGGCCCTGGCTGTTGTGGTTTGGTGAATTGAGTGCCAGCCTGAGAACCAAAAGGTCACCGGTTTGATTCCCACAGTCAGGGCACATGCCTGGGTTGCAGGTCAGGTCCTCAGTTGGGGGAGTGCAAGAGGCAACTGATCCATGTTTTCTCCCTCTCTTTCTCCCTTTCTTCTTCTCTCTCTAAAAAAATAAATAAAATATTTAAAGATATAGAAGTGGGGCGTTTTCTATTAAGGTGTTCGGTAGTTGCATTGGGATGAGGCCCTCACTTCATCTGGTAGCAGCGCTCTGGGCAGCTCTGGTCCAGCACTCTCCCACACCATGGGTCCCCAGTGTCAGCAGCTAGTCTGCACCTACTCAGCCCTTATCCTGCATGACAGTGAAGTGTGGGTGATGGAGGGTAAGATCAATGCCCTCATTGAAGCAGCTGGTGTAAATCTTGAACCTTTCTGGCCAGGCTTGTTTGCAAAGGCTTTGGCTAATGTCAACACTGGGACCCTCACCTGCAACATAGGGGCTGGAGAGCCTGTCCCAGCAGCTGGTGCTGCCCCAGCAGGAGGTCCTGCTCCTCCACCACTGTTCCCTCAGCTGAGGAAAAGAAAGTGAAAGTACAGAAAGCAGATTCTGAGGAGTCTAATGACAGACATGGGCTTTGGACTTTTTTACTAAATGTCTCTTGTGACACATTCAATAAAAAGCTGAACTCTGAAAAGAAAAAGAAAAAATTGAAGACAAAGACATGGGGGAGCAAGAGTGATCATAAAACCATGACTTCCATACACAAGGGACTATGCTAGAGCTGGGAGTAAAGGCACTGAGGGGCTGCCCTGGCTTGTATAGCTCAGTTGGTTGGTGTCATCCTGCAAACTGAAAGGTCTCAGGGTCAATTCCCAGCTAGGACACATGCCTGGGTTGCAGGTTCGCCCCGAGTCAGGGCATGTGCAAGAGGCAACCAAGCAGTCAATGTTTCTCTCTCACATTGATGTTCCTTTCCCTCTCTTTCTCCCTCCCTTCCCCTCTCTCTTGAATCAGTAAAGGGAAAAAAATAATAATAAAGGCACGAGGGAGGGGTGGTGGCACCAAGACTGCATGTCATGCTAATGGAACAGCAGGGTTGGGAAGGAAATTTTTTGGAGGACCTGAGCAGCAAAATTCTAAGCTCCTGTGTTCAGTGGACATTCTGGATAAACAATATAGGCATCCTCATTTTTTCTATGGTCAGCTTTTGATACCAGCACTTAATATTTACACTCTCAACCTCTTTTTGAAAAGTCCGTTGATTTTTGACAAAAGGGTAAAGGCAGTTCGAGAGGCAAAAAAAAAAAAAAAAAAATGTCTTTACAACACACAGTTTTGACATCTTTGCTTTTGGAGCTGCTCTGCAATTATAACATTTAAATCAGTTTTTTTTTTTTTTTTTTTTTTTGTAGGGGGGAGGTTCCAGTATTTTTCAAACTGTGTTTCTGGGAACCCTGCATTTCAGAGCACCCCACAAATACATACACAGACAGTTTCAACAAAAACAGAACTTTAATTAGTTACATATTGAGCTTCAGAGAAGTGCTCACTTGAGTAAAAGATCCTGCCACTAAAGAAATGGAAACCAAAGATAATGACTCTCAAAAGAAAAGAAAGATAGAAAACTACAGTTTCATTGCATTTGGCAATTTTATAAGAATTAGCGAATAACCAAAAATGAAAGTTCTGATCCAATGATGGAAAATAAACAGGTAAAGTGAAGGAGAGGCGAATCCTCAGCTTTGGTGGAAATCAGGCAAGTAAATTCTTTGTAGTGTAAAGGGCAGGCTCAGCATTAAAGGGAATGTTTGAAATGTTAGGAATGTGTCATCAAAGACCGGGTCTAAAAGGGATGTAAGAAGAATTGAGATAAGAGAAGAAATAATGGTTCTGAGTGCCTAGCAGAGAGCGCTAATAGGCAACGTACCATGCACTCACTGGGTGCCAGTTTCTATACTGAGTGCCTTGTGCATATCGTCAGATAGGACAAGAGTCTCAAGGTCTGGATAGTTCTTACTAAATGCTATTCTTTTAAAGATTTTAATTGTTTGTTTTCTTTTAGAGAGCGGAGAAGAGAAGGAGAAAAGGAGGAAGAGAAACATCTATTTGAGAGAGAAACATCAATCAGTTGTCTCTCATACATGACCAAACCTACAACCCAGGGATGTGCTCTCATTAGGGATGGAATCAGTGAACTTTCATTTTGTGAATGATGCCCAACCAACTGAAACCACACTGGCCAGGGCAATAATGCCGTTGTTGCTGAATGTTAGAATGTAGTATAGTATACAGCTGAAAACAGGACAAGTTTGACAGGAACCCAATCTGGTAAGTGCAGAGAAGAAATCAACATGTACTGGGTTGGCCAAAATGTCTTTTTAGTTTTTTCCACAAAGTAAAAAAAAACAAAACACATTTTTCATTTTCACCAATAACTTTATTGATTTGAATATTTTGAGTATGTTGGCTAACTCCCACTATTGGGTTCTAGGGTACAGGCCAGCAGTGCTGCTAAACATCTTCCAATGCATAAGGCAGCCCCACAGCAAACAGTTATTTGGCTAAAATGTCGATGGAGCCAAGACACTTCTCAAACCACTTTTGACACATTCAATTAGTCACAGAATCTTCTCCATACACTTCACAAATCTTTGTTTTCCCATTTCAGTTGCATTTTCACCTTTCTTGAAATAATAAAGCATAATATGCTGAAAATGTTTCATATTTTCTTTCATCTTCATTATTAAAATGGCAGAACTTTACCAATTTGTTTTTTTAATGCACACTGATATAACACTGTCACAATACAATCTAACAAAATTGCTTCAAATGAAGTTAAAGATAATTAAGCACTACTAGAGCCATTGTATAGAAAAAAAAACTAGCTTCTTTTCGAGGAAGTCGCGGTTGCAGCTGATTGTGTTACACGTTCAGCCCGCTCCTGCTCCTGACTCACAGCTGTTCGCTCTCGCCGAGGAACAAGTCGGTCAGGAGGCCGCGCTGCAGCAATGGTTTTTAAAGATACCATACCGGAAAGACACCCGTGGAACCAGAGGTGGCGATTCACCGAATTAGAATTACACTTACCAGTCGGAATGTCAAGTCTCTGGAGAAGGTGTGCCGACTTGATCAGAGGTGCAAAGGAGAAGAACCTCAAAGTCAAGGGGCCTGTGCGGATGCCAAGACCCTGAGAATCACTACGAGGGGAGGGTTCTAAGACTTGGGACCGGTTTCAGATGAGGATCCACAATTGGCTCATTGACCTGCACAGCCCTTCTGAGATTGTGAAGCAGATCACTTCCATCAGTATTGAGCCGGGAGTCGAGGTGGAAGTAACCATTGCAGATGCTTAAATCAACCTTTTTAATAAATTGACTATCAGTTGTTAAAAAACAAAACTAAACTAAACTAAATGAACTTTTTAGCCAACCCAATAATTAACCAAATAGTGTATATAAACAAAGGCTAAGCCTCCCTTTAGATGGGAACCCTGTCTCCTTTACCTTTTTTTTTTCTTTTTAATAACTTGAGAGAAAGACATCAATTTGTTATTCCACTTATTTATGCAGCTAGTCACTAGTTGATTCTTTTTTTTAATTTTTTTTTTATTTTTATTACTTAAAAAAGCTTCATTTTTATTTTGCTTTCTGACTCTGTGCTTGTGCCTTCAATACTTTCACAACAATTTTCTGCTGTTCAATAAGGAAAGCACGCTTGATCCTGTCACGGACACATTTAGTACACATGGATCCACCATAGGCCCTGCTGACATGCATTTTTGTTTTAGACAACCTCATTAGAACTTTAGGTCTCACAGCACGAACTCCTCGAAGTCGGCCTGGGCACACTCCACATGCAGATTTTGGTGCTTTCCCAACCTTTTTGGTATAAAGGTAAACAATTCTATTGCCAGGGGTTCGGGACAGCCTAGTTTTGTTAGAGGCTGTATTGTAGGACAGACTCCGACGGTATGTCAAACACTGGACCATTGTGAATGCCTATCAACGCCGTTCCCCCACTAGTTGATTCTTTTATGTGCCCTAATTGAGAATCAAATCCTCAACCTTGATATATAGGGAGGATGCTCTAAACAATTGGGCAACCCAGCCAAGGCTCTTTTACTTGTAAGTAAATACAACTAACGACAACTACATCTGATGGAACATCCTAAGTGATAAACCTCTTGAGTTAGGTAACAAATTTGCAAATTCAGATAGGACATTTCTGAAAGGATTCCCTCTTTTCCTCTGGCTGGGTAGCTCAGTTAGTTAGAGAACCGCCCCAATACACTAAGGTTATGGGCTTGATTCCCAGTCAGGGCACATACAAGAATCAACTGATGAATGCACAAATAAGGGGAACAATAAATTGGTGTTTCTCTCCTTCATTCCCTTCCTCTGTCTATCTCAAAATCAATAAATAATGTAAAAAAAAGAAAAGACTCTTTCTTATTCTGATGTGGACAATTGGGAAGCAGTTGGTGGCAGCAGCTCATCCTTCGCTTTTTTGGACGCAGACTCTATCCCATGGGAGGCTCCCACTTGGTGCTGACCACCCGGCTGCCTGGCCTACCTCAGCAACACAGCGGGGTGGCCACCTGAGTCTGTTTTGTTCAGTGCTTCAGAAGGGAGGTGGTAGGTTTACCCCTGTGGTTGCTTTAATTAGTGTTTCTATTCTCATTTTAGGTATAGGGTTATTGGAAGGACAGTTTCATTTCTAGTGCGTGCTTGGTTTCAGGTTGGTCGGGCAGAAACTGATTCAGGGGCTCTGGATTCAGGGCCTGACCTAGATCTGACTCTGGAGGGCTGAGGAATGCCCATGTGGTAATCCAGGCCATCCTCCAGTGACAATTTCCTGTCTGGTCACCTGGTTGTCTGGGAACACTGCAGTCACTGATAGTGTTTCCATGGGCTAATATGGAAGCATAGTATTCACCAACCTTTAGTTTCTGTCCTACAGATTTTGCTCTTTGTGTATACACTTGCCTCATTTGTCTTAAATAGGGGTGGGCAGATGTCGGTTTACAGTTGTAATACAAATAAATTATACAATAATAATACTAGAATAAACTGTGTTTGGTGTATTCACAACTATGAACCAACGGTTTGCCTACCCTTCTATGTAAATGCACCCGCTATAGGAAACTATACATTAAGAAATAGAACAAAAAAAAAGAACAAAAAAAGTTTAAAAATAAATAAATAAATAAAAAATAAATAGAACAGACAGAGAAAAGATGGTGACAGAGTAGAGAGCAATGCTGATGGTGTTCTTGAGTGCCAAAGCAGCTGGAGGACAGGGAGCAGCTCAAAATCAGTGTGTGAGAAAGGATAGAAGGAGTGTCTCTCAATCAGCCAACTGGAAGGAAAGGAGTAATACATACAACCAATCCAAAATATAACCAGACATCCCAAGTTAATGACATAAAGGCCACCATAAGAGCAACAAGTTGAGGAAATCTAGGAGACTGCAACACTGAACTCCACAAATCTCCTAACACAGAAGGCAGGGAATTAAAGCAGATTAATCCAAGACAAAAACAAGCAACAACATCCCCTGGCTGGTAGCACAGTGGTTAAGGCACCAGCCTGCGAACCCAAAGGTCACAGGTTTGATTCCCCAGCCAGGGCACATAACCAGGTTGCAAACGAGGTCTCCAGTCAGGTCTGTGGCTGGAGGCAGGTGAAACGCAACCATACATTGATGTCTCTCTCCCTCTCTGCCTCTCTCCCTTCTCCCCTTTCTAAAAATAATGAAATAAAATTTAAAAAAATAATAATAAAAAAAAAACAAGCAACAACAGACACCCAAAATGGGGGAAAAAATAAAAAAAAGAATCAGTCCTCACCAAAGGAAAGGAAGAATCCCCAGAAAGATCACTAAATGAAACAGAGGCAAACAAACTATCAGATATGGAACTCGAAAGAATGATGATAGAGATGCTCAATGAGCTCAGCCAGCTCAAAGAAAACTATCAACAACTCCAGGGGAACTACAAAGAACTCCCGGGAAGCTACAAGGAACTTACTGAGAGCTACACCAGCATTAAAAAGGACTTAGAAACTATCAGTAAGAACCAGGAGGAAATGAAGACTACAATTTCTGAATTGAAGAATACAGTAGAAGAAAACAACAGTAGGCTAGAGGAAGCAGAGGACCGGATCAGCAAGTTGGAGGACAACGTAGAAAAATATTCCAAGACAGTACAAGAGAATGAAAAAAGGCTGAACAAGAATGAAGAGGTTTTAAGAGAGCTGCAGGACAACATGAAATGCAACAATATCTGTATCATAGGGATACCAGAAGGAGAAAAGAAACAAGGAATGGAAAACCTGTTCAAAAAAGTAATGATAAAAAATTTCCCTAACATGATGAGTGAAAACTTTACTCAAGTTCAGGAAGCAAAGAGAGCCCCAATGAAGATCAACCCAAACAGACCAACTCCAAGACACATTGTAATTAAAATGGCCAATTTCAGAGACAAAGAGAGAATCCTAAAAGCATAAAGCGAGAAACAGCAAATAACATATAAGGGGGCTCAGATAAGGCTATCAAATGATTATTCAACAGAAACAATACAAGCCAGAAGGGAATATTCCAAGTAATTATTCCAAGTAAAGGGAAACAAAGGCCTGCACCCAAGAATACTCTACCCAGCAAGGCTCTCATTCAAAATGGAAGGAAAAATAAGGAGTGTCCCAGTCAAAAGAAGAGTAAAATAATACATCTCTACCAAACCAGCATTGCAGGAAATGCTAAAGGGTCTGCTTTAAACAAGAAGAAGAGGAAAAAGAAGAAGAAGAAGAAGAAGAAGAAGAAGAAGAAGAAGAAGAAGAAGAAGAAGAAGAAGAAGAAGAAGAAGAAGAAGAAGAAGAAGAAACAGAGAGAGACAAAGAGGAACACAGGTACAAAGTGGGAAAATGGCAATAAGTAAGTATCAATCAATAATAACCTTAAATGTAAATGGATTAAATGCACCAATCAAAAGACATAGGGTAGCTGACTGGATAAGAAAACATGACCCACATATATGCTGTATTCAAGAGACCCACCTCAGAAGAAAAGACCAACAGATTGAAAGTGAAAGGATGGAAAAAATATATATCAAACAAATGGTCATGAAAAAAAGTCTGGAGCAGCAATACTCATTTCAGACAAAATAGATTTTCTGGTGAAGGCCACAAAATGAGATAAAGAAGGACACTTCATAATACTTGAGGGAACAATCCATCAAGAAGAAATAACTCAAAAATAAAAAAAGAAAAGAAAAGGCCCTGGATGGTGGCACAGGGGATAAGGCGCTGGCCTGCGAACCTAAAGGTTGCTGGTCCAATTCCCCAGCCAGGGCACACATAACCAAGTTGCAAGCTAGGTCTCCAGCCAGATCCGTAGCTGGAGGCTGGTGAAAGGCAACCATACATTGATGTCTCTCTCCCTTCCCCTCTCTCTAAAAATAATAAATAAAATCTTTTGAAGAAGAAGAAGAAGAAGAAATATGCACCCAACGTAGGAGCTCCAAAATATATAAGGAAATCTTGGAGGACTTCAAGAAGGATATAGACAGCAACACACTAATAGTAGGGGATTTTAATACCCCACTATCAACAATGGACAGATCTTTCAAACAAAAAATCACTAAGGATGTTGTGGCATTGAATAACACTCTAGAGGAAATGGACCTAACTGATATATACAAAACCTTTTACCCTAAAGAAGCAAAATACACATTCTTTTCAAGTGCACACGGAACATTCTCTAAGATAGACCACATGGTATGTCACAAGGCAAGCCTCCACAAATACAGGAAAATTGAAATCATACCAAGCATCTTCTCAGATCATAATGGCTTGAAACTAGAAACCAATCTCAAGGAAAAAACCAAAAACACTGTAACTCATGGAGACTGAACAACATGCTTTTAAGTAATGAATGGATTAACAATGAAATCAAAGGTGAAATCAAAAAGTTTCTGGAAACAAATGATAATGAATACACAATAGTCCAAAACCTATGGGACACAGCAAAGGCAGTCCTCAGAGGGAAATTTATAGCAATACAGGCCTACCTAAAAGGGTCACAAGAAGTTTATGCAAACAACGTAACCATAAAGCTGCAAGAACTAGAGGAACAACAAGAAACAAAGCCCAGAGTAAGTAGAAGGAAGGAAATCATCAAGATCAGAGCAGAACTAAATAACTTAGAGACTCAAACTATAATTCAAAGAATCAACAAGTCCAGGAGCTGGTTCTCTGGAAAAACTAACAAAACTGACAAGCATTTATCCAAATTCATCAAGAAACAGAGAGAGAGGACCCAAATAAACAGAATCAGAAACAATAGACGAGAAATCACAACTGATACTTCAGAAATACAAAAGATTGTAAGAAATTACTACAAACAACTATATGACAAGAAATATGACAACCTGGATGAAATGGGCACATTTCTGGAAATGTATAATCTACCAAAACTGAATCCAGAAGAAGCAGAAATCCTGAATAGGCCAATAACAATTAGTGAAATTGAAGAAGTAATCCAAAATCTCCCAAAGCACAAGAGCCCCAGACCAGATGGGTACATAGGTGAATTCTACAAAACATTTAAAGAAGAACTAACTCCTATCCTTCTCAACTTATACCAAAAAATCCAGAAAGAGGGAAGACTCTCAAACTCTTTCTACGAGGCCAATATTATTCTAATCCCAAAACCAGGTCAAGACACAACTAAGAAAGAAAATTATAGGCCAATATCTCTGATGAACATAGATGCTAAGATTCTCAACAAAATATTGGCCAACCAGATCCAGCAGTACATTACAAAGATCATACACCATGATCAAGTGGGTTTCATCCCAGGGATGCAAGGATGGTACAACATTTGTAAGTCAATAAATGTAATACACCACATCAACAAAATGAGAGACAAAAGCCATATGATCATATCAATAGATGATGAAAAAGCATTTGATAAAGTACAGCAATCATTTATGATAAAAAACCTCAGCAAAATGGGAATAGAGGGAGCATACCTCAATATCATAGAGGCCATATATGAGAAACCTGAAGCCAACATCATACTCAATTGGCAAAAATTAAAATCTTTCCCCCTAAAATCAAGAATGAGACACGTCTGACTACTTTCTCCACTTCTGTTCAACATCGTCTTGGAAGTTCTAGCCATAGCTATCAGAGAAGAAAAAGGAATCAAAGGTATCCAAATTGGAAAGGAGGAAGTCAAACTGTCATCATTTGCAGATGATATAATAGTATACATACAAAACCTGATAGCCTCCACCAAAAACTTACTCAACCTAATAAGCAAATTTAGCAAAATAGCTGGATATAAAGTCAATATCCAGAAATCAAAAGCATTTTTGTATACTAATAATGAAACATCAGAAATAGAAGCTAGAAAACAAATCCCATTTACCATAGCAACAAAAAAAATAAAGTACCTAGGAATCAACTTAACTAAGGAGGTAAAAGATCTGTACTCAGAAAACTACAGAACAATGAAGAAAGAAACCAAGGAAGACACAAATAAATGGAAGCATATACCATGTTCATGGATGGGAAGAATTAACATCATTAAAATGTCCATACTACCCAAAGCAATCTACATATTCAATGCAATCCCAATTAAAATACCAATGATAGACTTCACAGAAACAGAAAAAATACTTTAAAATTTTATATGGAGCCAAAAACGCCCATGAATAGCCACAGCAATCTTGAGAAAGAAGAACAAGGTAGGAGGAATCACAATACCGGACATCAAACTATACTGCAAGGCTACTGTCATCAAAGCTGTCTGGTACTGGCATAAGAATACACATATAGATCAATGGAATAGAATAGAGAGCCCTGAAATAAACCCAGGACTCTATGGTCAATTAATATTTGACAAAGGGGGAAGGAACATAAGGAAGGAGTAAAAACAATCTCTTCAAGAAGTAGTGTTGGGAGAACTGAACAGCAACATGCAAAAAGATAAAACTAGACCACCAACTTACACCATACACCAGAATAAACTCAAGGTGGATAAAAGACTTAAACATAAGCAGTACCACCATAAAGGTCCTGGAGAAAAATATAGGCAGTAAAATTTTAGATAGCCTACTCAGAAATAAGTTTACTGATACTTCTCCAAGGGCAAAGGAAATAAAAGAACAAATAAACAAATGGGACTATATCAAATTGAAAAGTTTCTGTTCAGCTAAAGAAAACACCAGCAAGCCCTGGCTGGTGGCTCAGTGGATAAGATGCTGGCCAGCATACCCAAAGGTCGCTGGTTCGATTCCCCAGCCAGGGCACATAACCAGGTTGCAAGCTAGGTATCCAGCCAGGTCTGTAGCTGGAGGCAGGTGAAAGGCAACCATACATTGATGTTCCTCTCCCTCTCTGCCTCTCTCCCTTCCCCTCTCTACAAATAATAAATAAAATATTACAAAAAACAAAAACAAAAAACCAGCAAAATTAAAAGGGAACCAACTGTATGGGAAAATACATTTACCAATGAAAGCTCACACAAGGGTTTCATCTCCAAAATATATAAAGAGCTAATGTGACCCAATACCAGGCAGACAGACAGCCCAATTAAAAATTGGGCAAAGGACCTGAATAGGCATTTCTCCAAGGAAGACATATGAAGGGTCCATAGGCACACGAAAGAATGTTCAACTTCACTAGCCATCAGAGAGATGCAAATTAAAACCACAATAAGATACCACCTCACACCTGTCAGAATGGCAATCATCAACAAATCAACAAACAACAAGTGTTGGTGAGGATGTGGGGAAAGGGGAACCCTGGTGCACTGTTGGTGGGAATGTAGGCTGGTGCAGCCACCATGGAAAACAGTATGGAGTTTCCTTAAAAAACTAAAAGTGGAACTTCCTTTTGATCCAGCAATTCCACTACCAGGAATATACCCGAAGAACCCTCAGACACCAATTCAGAAGAACCTATGTACCCCTGTGTTCATAGCAGCACTATTTATAATAGCCAAGTGCTAGAAACAGCCTAAATGCCCATCAGTGGATGATTGGATTAAAAAACATTTACACAATGGAATACTACACAGCAGAAAGAAAGAAGGAACTCCTACACTTTGCAACAATATGGATGGAACTAGATGGTATTATGCTTAGTGAAATTAAGCCAGTTAGTGAAAGACAAATACCATATGATCTCACTCATTACAGGACAATAATGAACAAAACAAACAACAAGCAAAACAGAACCAGATACATGAATACAGTGAATAGACCTTCAGTGGGCAGGGGGAAGGGGGGAAGGGGGAGAGGGGAGGAAGAGGCAAAGAACTATGGACATGGACAAGTGGGATTGACTTTGTGTGGGAGTAGGTGGGTAGGGAAGGGGACAGAGAGGAGCAAAAAGGGGATGGATGTAATACAACAACAATTATATTTAATGTAAAAGAAAAAAGAAAAAGAAATAGAACAAATGGGCCACAGGTAGGAAACTGTCCTGCCCAAGGCAGCCTTGCTCCAGGCTGAGAGTCTCTTGTGGATTTGAGGGGCATTGTTTTCTAAGTGCAGCTTCTTTGCTTTCTCAAGTTTCAGCATTTCCTTTTCATAAGATCATTTAATATTACATTTGTTCCTTTACACACATAAGCTTCTCCCCCGCATCCCCCACCCTGCTTCCACCTAAGGAGAGCACCTTCTGGAGCACCTTCAGCCAGAGTGGAATTCGACAGGACATAGGAATGGCACCCACGCCTTGCTGTTCCCTGAACAACAGGTTCTCATCAGACAGCCCACACCACCTTCACTGAGGAAGGTGAGTGACCTCACGGTTTCCAGAGAAGGTGATCTAGGATAGGACAGGACCTCTTACCTAGAAGACAAGCAAGACTGAGTAGCAAAAGTTTGGCTATGGCACTCAGGGGCCAGTCTATGGCTAATGGTATAAAGATATATGCTTCAGATATTTGGGAAGAATTACCACTTCTATTATGAACCAAAAATGAAGCATGCTTTGTAGGGTGTTTGAATACATAACTTTCCCACAACATGCATAATCCTTAGAAAAATAGTATTCATAGAGAAGACTCCCACTGCTTCCCTTCCTCTGAAGGCTAAGGGGAAAAACTGTCAATATCTAGGAGGTGTGATTTCAGAATGTTACTAAAGGTGTGGTGATGAGCCAAATAAAAATGAACAACAATCCGCCGTCTTTGGGTAGGAGGCGATACACTCCAGAGATAAACTCTGCCTCTAACTGGAGACAAGTACAGGAGAAATACAGGTAAGCTTGAATGCAGTGGTTTCCACTTGGTCACACATCAGAATTACTGGGGGCTTTTTAGAAACACAGATTCCTGGACCCCACACTAGGAGAGCTAGGGATCTCTGTTTTTTCCAATGCTATCCAGAAAATTTTGATGGGCAACAGGTTGGAGAACCTTTCTTTTAAGAAAAAAGACAAATCCATGTGATCACAGGTGTTTTCTAAGCTGCGTGGAGCATTTACACATGTACAGAAGGATTGAAAGAATGCTTAATATTATATACACCATAGCCCTGGTTGGTGGCACAGTGAAGGCACAGGCCTGCAAACCCAAAGGTCGCTGGTTTGATTCCCAGCCAGGGCACATAACCACGTTGTAAGCCAGGTCTCCAGCCAGGTCTGTAGCTGGAGGCAGGTGAAAGGCATCCATAGATTGATGTCTCTCTCCCTTCCCCTCTCTCTGAAAATAATAAATAAAATCTTTAAAGAAAAAAGGCTATACACCATAGTAGACACTAAGGACCCCAAGTGTGAAACTATCCAGAGTACCTACTTCATATTTGGTGGCCTTTAGGGTCTTTAACAACAGGGATGTGGCAGAAGAAAAGAAAGAAGAAGGAAAGATGAAAAAGTGAGCCCTTCCCTGGCTATGGCCCGCCAGGCTTCAGAAAATCTGGAGATGTGAGGAGGAAGACTCTTGTGAGTGAATAAACCCGGCTGCCACTGTGGGACCAAACAAAGGCATCCAGCAATGCTGGGGCCTAACCAATATTCATATTACAAACAAGAGGGACATTGGAAGTGGAAGAGAGAATGTCCCAACTGTCCTCAGGAAGGAAGGAAAGGGAAGCTCCTAACTTTTCACAGTTACCCCAAATAGAAAACGAGGACTGATGGGGACTGGGGGTTGTGTTCCCTTTTTGCTTCCAAAAGGTAATTTCATTTCCAATTCAGAGCCCAAAGTTACTCTGAATCTAGAAGGGAAAAAAAAAAAAAATGGAATTTTTATTAGGTACTGGAGCCACTTACTTTGTTCTTCCCATCTGCAAGCACCTCGTCTCCAAGAGGCAATGCAGCACTAAAGGTGTGGTGGGAAAGCTAGACACCAAGAAATTTTTTGAGCCTCAGATGTGTAATAGGATCAAAACACTTAACACTCTTTCCTCTGTGTGCCTGAGTATCCAATTCCCTCTTAGGAAGGGACCTACTAAGTAAATTGGGGGTTACTATAAAGGAATAGATTTTTTAAATTTTTTAATTTGATTTTAGAGAGAGAGAGAAACATTGACTTGTTGTTTCATTCATCTATGCATTCATTGGTTGATTCTTTTTTTTTTTTTTTTTAAGATTTTATTTCATTATTTTTAGAAAGAGGGGAAGGGAGAGAGGCAGAGAGGGAGAGAGACATCAATGTATGGTTGCGTTTCACCTGCCTCCAGCAACAAACCTGACTGGAGACCTGGTTTGCAACCTGGTTATGTGCCCTGGCTGGGGAATCGAACCTGTGAACTTTGGGTTCACAGGCCGGCACCTTATCCACTGTGCTACCAGCCAGGGCTTCATTGGTTGATTCTTGTATGTACCCGGACTGAGGATTGAACCCACAGCCTTGGCATGTGAGGATGATGCTCTAACCCACTGAGCTACCTGGCCAAGAAAAGAAATAGATTAAAAAAATTTTTTTTGAGTATTAGGAAGGGTTATTAGAAAATCCTGAGCCGTATAGCATGTAATGCAGTACTGCCACTCATTAAATAAAGCAGTAGATTTTGTGGCCCTACTCCATGGGTTCCAAAAGACCAGAGATTCCGGACCAGGTTAATCCAGCTCTTTGGGCACAAGAAAGTCAGAAGGGTAAAATATGCCCTACCTGTTAAAGTAGAGCTCAGACAAGCAGACCACTGGCCCAGGGTTAAATGACATTCCTTGAAACCTGAGGCAGAAATGGGGTTGCCCCACCCTAAAAGTAATTCTCCAACAGAGGTTCATTTGGCCTTGTCAGTAGCCCTGTAATACTCCCATTCTTCTGGAGAATAGATTTGCACAAAACCTAAGCTCTGTGCATGAAGTGGTATAGGATTGATATCCTACTATTCCTAATCTCTCCTAACTTCTTGGCAAGTGTGTCAGGATGTAACACATATTATGCAGTTCTGGATTTAAATGATGCTTTCTTTTGCATTCCCTTGGACCATGACTCACAGAAAATTTCTACCTTCCAATGGGAAGATCCTGACACCCATCAGAAGTTCCAATATTGCTGGACTGTGGTACCTTAAGGCTTTAAATATGCCCCAACCCTTTTTGGGGAGGTCCTTGCAAAAGACCTCCAGCTTGAGACTGCGGCTGTTCAACAATATGCAGATGACATTCTAATTGCCAGCTCTGATGAAATGGTATTCTGACCTTCAGGTAGAAATGGTATTCTGACCTTAAACTTTCTAGCAGAAAAGGGATATAAAGTATTCCAGAAAAAGGCCCAGATATCAAAACCAGACATTAAGTATGGTTTTCTTATTCCCCAAGGCCAAAGAACCCCATAGAAAAAAAGGCAGTTATAACCAGTCTAGCTTCTCCATGGGACCAGAAGCAACTGAGAGGTTTTCCTGGAATGAAAAGATTCTATATGCCCTGAATTCCTAATTTTGGTCTTACAGCCATGCTCTTATATGATACATTGAAAGAAGAAAATACCCCAGGACAATTTTTTAAAAACTAAGGCTAGGCCCTGGCTGGTGGCACAATGGATAAGGCAGCTGGCCTGTGAATTCAAAGGTCACTGGTTCGATTCCCAGCCAGGGCACATAACCAGCCAGGTCCATAGCTTGAGGCAGGTGAAAGACTTTGATGTCTCTCTCCCTCTCTGACTCTCTCCCTTCCTCTCTCTCTAAAAATAACAAATAAAATCTTTTTTTAAAAATGCAATTCTTTTTAAAAATAAATAAATAATAAACATTTAAAAACTAAAGATGAAACTATAGGAAATTCCTGCCCTGGGCTTACCTGATTTGGAAAAGCCTTTTGAATTGCATGTACAGGAGACTCAAGAAACTGCCCCTAGGGTTTTTGTTTTTTTTTTTCTTTTTCTTTTATTGATTCCAGAGAGATAGAAAGGGAGAAAGAGAGGTAGAGAAACATTGATGTGAGGGAAACACTGATGAGTTACCTTTGTCATGTGCTCTGACTGGGAATCAAAGCTGAGACCTTTTGGGTTGCAGGAGTGACACCCAACCAACAAGCAACACTGCCCAACTCAACAAGGGAGGCCAGGACACTCCAGTGGTTTTAATTCAAATGTTGGGGCCTCAAAGATGGGTAACTGCCTATTTTTCTAAAGAGCCTGACATACAGGGTGCGTGTGATAAATTGGCAAAATTTTAGTAACATAATATACCATGAAGTGTTATATTTTGAAATAAATTTATTCTTATATGTAAATACATAAACATAGTTATTTTTTTTTAATTGTTCAAAAAAGTCTCCATTTGCTGCAATAAGAGACCTGATTAGACTTCAGACTCTTGAACATGCTTTTATTAACGTTATCCATGGGCATCATAATGTTTTCAATCTTAGCTTTTAACAGCCTCTTTATTGGAATGAGGTTGTTTATTAACTTCTCTCTCACACATGCTCCATACATAATAGTCTAAAGGATTTGCATCTGGTGAACTAGGCAGCCTGATTTCATTCGACCAGAAGTCAGGAACATTGACACTGAGAAATTCTTGCACCTTTTTTGGCATTATGTACTGGTGCACCATCTTGTTGGAAGATAAAATGACTTCCATTTGCAACTTGCTTCATCCATGGTACAACTACTTCTCTCAAAACGTCAAGGTAAACAGCAACAGTCACCTTCAAGCCTTGTGGAAACAAATGCAGGGTCATGATATCTCCTTCATTGCTGACAACACCTAACATCATCACTATAGCAGGAAATTTCATTTTCATGACAATTGGGACTTTATTAAGATTCTCACAGAGCCACCTGTCTTTTCTTCTGTTGACTATTTTGTCCTGCTGAAACTTCTTTTCATTGACAAAGAAAATCAGAGGGTTTTTTACTTTGGGATTTTTCCCATTTTGTTAGCAGTTTCCTTGCTTTTTCAAAGTGCCTTTCCTTTGTCTTCTGTGTCATAAACTGTCCTCTTCTAAGAACATACGATCTGTATCTGATATCTTCAGCATATCTGCAATAATCTTGCGAACTGTTGCATCCCATACCTGCAGTTCTCTTGCTATGGAGCGCATTGGCTTTCCTGGATCTTCATTGATGATCTCCTGGATTCTGTGTACAATATCTGGATTTTTGCAATCTTTGCGTACCTTATGCATTTTCCTTGTTGGTGTGGTGACATCAGGATCAGCATTATACACCCTTGCATTGTAAACTGTGTGTAAATGAATGTTATTGAAGTCCACAATTTCTTTAGCAGTTCACCCTGCACACAGTCTAGAAATTATGGTTGCTCTAATATCATATTCCTTCAACATGATGGTTGCTCTCAGAATTTAATACTTTATATCTGAAATAATGATGTTAAATCATTACCTTAGAAACATAGTTTTTCAAAATTAATATGAAGCATGTGAAATAAGGAGATGCACAGTTATTGCACATACTCTATACATACAAGAATACATTTATTTCCAAATATAACTTTTATGGTATGTTATTTTACTAAAATTTTGCCACTTTATCGTGCACACCCTGTACAATGAAATATTACTCAGCCATAAAAAAGAATGAAATCTTACCATTTGCAACAATGTAGGTAGACCTAGAGGGTATTGCATTCAGTGAAATAAGTCAGTGAGAGAAAGACAAAATCCACATGATTTCATTTATATGTGGAATTTAATAAACAAAATAAATCAGCAAACAAAATTGAAACAGACTCAGACACAGAGAGCAAACTGGAGGTTGCCAGAGGGGAGTGTGGTGGGAGGACAGGGTGAAAGAGGGGAAGAGATGAAGAAGTACAAATTAGCAGTTACAAAATAGTCACAGGGGTGTAAGTAAAGCATAGTGAATATAGTTAAATATTGTGATAACTATGTATGGTGTCAGGTGGGTATTTGAAATATCAGGGGGAACACTTTGTAAAGTATATGATTGTCTAATCACTATGGTACACCTGAAACCAATACAAAATAGAACTGAAAGTAAATAGTTATTGAAATTTTTTTCAATTCAAAAAAATTAAAGGAGGAAAATAAGAGTCCTATGAAGTGTAACTATTTTTTCATTTTTATATTATTTTATTTTTTAAAAGATTTTATTTATTATTTTTAGAGAGACAGGGGAAGGGATGGAGGCAGAGAGGGAGAGAGACATTAATGTATGGTTGCCTTTCACCTGCCTCCAGCCACGGACCTGGCTAAAGACCTGGCTTGCAACCTGGTTACGTGCCCTGGTTGGGAATCAAACCAGCGACTTTTGGGTTCACAGGCCTGCATCTATCCACTGAGTCCATTTAAATTTTTATTCTTTTTTCATTTTAAATATATGGTTCTCTTGAACCCTTTTACTGGACACTGGTGTACAATTTGATAATAGATGCTTATGATAATTAAGTTGAAAAGAATACTGTTTTGTTAATTATATTTTATCAGATAACTCTCAAAAAAGGTAGTAAAATTTTTATAAGTTATTAAGTTGGAGGAACATGAATATCTCTTAATGAACATTCTCAGTTTTTGTTACTGTGTGGTAGTACAGCTTAAAAATTACATTATAAAAAACTTGGCCCTGGCTGGTAGCACAGTGGATAAGGCGCCGGCCTGGGAACCCAAGGGTCGCAGGTTCGATTCCCCAGCCAGGGCACATAACCTGGTTGCAAACCGGGTCTCCAGTCAGGTCTGTGGCTGGAGGCAGGTGAAAAGCAACCATACATTGATGTATCTCTCCCTCTCTGCCTCTCTTCCTTCCCCCTCTTTCTAGAAATACTTAAAGTAAAATCTTAAAAAAAAAAAAAAAAAACAAACTTGGAAGAACCTGGTATAAAGGAACCATGGACATGGACAACAGGGGGGATTGACTTTGGGGGGAATGGGTGGGTGGGGAGGAGGACAGAGGGGAGCAAAAAGGGGATGCATGTAATACAACAATAAAATTAAAAAAAAAAAAAAACTTGGAATACTCATATGTCAATAGGAATATTGATTCCAACCCA